>CM054178.1:141526595-141556595 GCA_028829895.1 Sinotaia quadrata | reverse complement strand
AGGAATTAGGCAGACATACATGAGCTAAAAAAAAAAATTCCCCAAATCAAAGATCTAATAACTACTTCCTCGACCTGATACTGCAGTTCTACTTCCCAAAACAGAACACAATGAAAATCTATTATTCTCAAATAAGCAATATTGAACTTTTACTAGCTCTTCTACTTCCCAAAACAGAACACAAAATCTATTATTCTCAAATAAGCAATATTGAACTTTTACTAGCTCTTCCCCAGGTTGGTTGTTTATATGTGAATTAGTAACGGGTTGGTTGCTTACCTGTTAAATAGCAACGGGTTGGTTGTTTATATGTGAATTAGTAACGGGTTGGTTGCTTACCTGTTAAATAACAACGGGTTGGTTTCTTGCCTGTTAAATAGTAACGGGTTGGTTGCTTACCTGTTAAATAGTAACGGGTTGGTTGCTTACCTGTTAAATAGTAACGGGTTGGTTGCTTAACTGTTAAATAGTAACGGGTTGGTTGCTTACCTGTTAAATAGTAACGGGTTGGTTGTTTACCTGTTAAATAGTAACGGGTTGGTTGCTTACCTGTTAAATAGTAACGGGTTGGTTGCTTACCTGTTAAATAGTAACGGGTTGGTTGCTTACCTGTTAAATAGTAACGGGTTGGTTGCTTACCTGTTAAATAGTAACGGGTTGGTTGCTTACCTGTTAAATAGTAACAAGTTGGTTGCTTACCTGTAAAATAGTCACGGTTTGGTTGAAATGATGATGCTCCATGGTGGAAGTCGAATACACAGCAGCCAACGGCGATGCACTTTTGACCATGAAGGAATTTGTCTTCCCACGATGATCCAGGTCGTGACAGAGACACGCCACAAACAACGCTAGGCACTGCACACAACAAAGACAACACTTAAATATGTCTTATACAACAGAATTCACACATAGACATGGACAACGCTTAAATATGTCTTATACAACAGAATTCACACATAGACATGGACAACGCTTAAATATGTCTTATACAACAGAATTCACACATAGACATGGACAACGCTTAAATATGTCTTATACAACAGAATTCACACACAGACATGGACAACACTTAAATATGTTTATATACAACAGAATTCACACATAGACATGGACAACGCTTAAATATGTCTTATACAACAGAATTCACACACAGACATGGACAACACTTAAATATGTTTATATACAACATAATTCACACATAGACATGGACAATACTTAAATATGTTTTTATACAACATAATTCACACATAGACATGGACAACACTTAAATATGTCTTATACAACAGAATTCACACACAGACATGGACAACATTCATACACTCATATACATGTGTAATCAAATAAAAGAAAGAAAGAAAGAAAGAAAGAGAGAAAGAAATCAAGCGGGTAAAGCAATAATCATTATTAAAAGTAATTACACTTCATTTATCACATATATTAACATAATTATGTTTGAATTAGTACTGTCATATTATTCGACCGTAAGGTGAGTACCCTTCTGTCTATACATGACCAATAAGTTACACCTCGTGACCTTCTGTCTATACATAACCAATAAGTTACACCTCGTGATCTTCTGTCTATACATAACCAATAAGTTACACCTCGTGATCTTCTGTCTATACATAACCAATAAGTTACACCTCGTGATCTTCTGTCTATACATAACCAATAAGTTACACCTCGTGACCTTCTGTCTATACATAACCAATAAGTTACACCTCGTGACCTTCTGTCTATACATGACCAATAAGTTACACTTCGTGACCTTCTGTCTATACATAACCAATAAGTTACACCTCGTGATCTTCTGTCTATACATAACCAATAAGTTACACCTCGTGATCTTCTGTCTATACATGACCAATAAGTTACACTTCGTGACCTTCTGTCTATACATAACCAATAAGTTACACTTCGTGACCTTCTGTCTATACATAACCAATAAGTTACACCTCGTGCCCTTCTGTCTATACATAACCAATAAGTTACACCTCGTGACCTGCCTTACACAAGAGGTTCATGTCAAAGATGTGAGCGACCATCATCATAAGATGCAAAAGGTGGGCTTGGCTTGCCACGATGGTAAAGATTTGAACGTTTACCTCAAGATGCGAGAGGTGGTGCTTGCAGGACTTGATGACCGTGTACATGGAGTGGGCCACGGAGAAGGCGTGTACCCAGTTGTGGTAGGGCACATTCCGGTAGTTCTTACGCACCGTCAGGGTAAACCGAATTAGGTCCAGCATATCGTACCTGGCAACATTCCAGTTTTACCTGTAAATTGTACTTCAAACATTCCATTTTTACCTGTATTTTGTACTTCAAACATTCCATTTTTACCTGTATTTTGTACTTCAAACATTCCATTTTTACCTGTAAATTTGTACTTCAAACATTCCATTTTTACCTGTATTTTGTACTTCAAACATTCCATTTTTACCTGTAAATTTGTACTTCAAACATTCCATTTTTACCTGTAAATTTGTACTCCAAACATTCCATTTTTACCTGTATTTTGTACTTCAAACATTCCATTTTTACCTGTAATTTTGTACTTCAAACATTCCATTTTTACCTGTATTTTGTACTTCAAACATTCCATTTTTACCTGTAAATTTGTACTCCAAACATTCCATTTTTACCTGTATTTTGTACTTCAAACATTCCATTTTTACCTGTAATTTTGTACTTCAAACATTCCATTTTTACCTGTATTTTGTACTTCAAACATTCCATTTTTACCTGTATTTTGTACTTTCAATATTCAATTTTTTTAAATTGTAATTTTATACTTTAATATTTCATTTTTACCTGTAATTTTATACTTTAAACAATCCATTTTACCCGTACTTTTGCATTTTAAATATTACATTTTTACCTGTAATCTCGTGCTTTAAACATTCCATCGCCACTTCAAATCTTATACTCTAAACATTCCATTTTCACCTGTAGGTTTGTGGTCTAAGCATTCCATTTTCACCTGTAGGTTTGTGCTCTAAGTATTTCATTGTTACCTGTAACTTTTTTCTCTAAGCATTCCATTTTCACCTGTAGGTTTGTGCTCTAAGCATTCCATTTTCACCTGTAGGTTTGTGCTCTAAGTATTTCATTGTTACCTGTAATCTTATGCTCTAAGCATTCCATTTTCACCTGTAGGTTTGTGCTCTAAGTATTTCATTGTTACCTGTAATCTTATGCTCTAAGCATTCCATTCGAGGAATCACTAACCTTTATGCGGACTGATTGCGACAGATCTGAGGTAGTAATTATAGCGACAGATCTGAGGAGGTAGTAACTGTAACGACAGATCTGATGAGGTAGTAATTGTAACGACAGATCTGAGGTAGTAATTGTAACGACAGATCTGAGGAGATAGTAATTGTAGCGACAGATCTGAGGAGGTAGTAATTATAGCGACAGATCTGAGGAGGTAGTAATTGTAGCGACAGATCTGAGGTAGTAATTATAGCGACAGATCTGAGGTAGTAATTATAGCGACAGATCTGAGGAGGTAGTACTTTGTAGCGACAGATCTGAGGAGGTAGTACTTTGTAGCGAATAAAATGTCTTTGTAATTTTGACATCGTCAGTATTGTACGCATATTTCTTGTCAAATTTTTATTAACAAACGCACAAAAGTAAATTTAAAAGGACTTTTTAAATACAACTAAATCAATGAACACATTAATATTTTTTGCCAACCCACTATTATTAACTGCTCATTCTTAAACTTTTTGTTCTGTCCATGCTTAATTTGCCTGCCTTTCCAAAGGTCTAATAGATCTACAAAGAGCAGTGTTTAAGTTGCTTGGCATGTCGAGTGTTTAAGTTGCTTGGCATGTCGAGTGTTTAAGTTGCTTGGCATGTCAAGTGTTTAAGTTGCTTGGCATGTCGAGTGTTTAAGTTGCTTGGCATGTCAAGTGTTTAAGTTGCTTGGCATGTCAAGTGTTTAAGTTGCTTGGCATGTCGAGTGTTTAAGTTGCTTAAGTGTTTAAACATCTACTTATGATATCATGGTATTTCTCGTGTCTAATCATCTACTTATAACATTATGCCTTCAACATGTGCTAGTGTGATATTGTACTATAAAAGTATAATCAAACATTTCTTCTATAAAATAAATATGTATGCAAAACGTTCTTTTGGAATGATGAAAATAAAATGCAACAAAATTTAAATTCTCCGTGTATTTGATACGGTTGAGATATGATTTTAATTTCAAAGTGCAGTTATAGAATGTGTCAGACAAAGGAATGTAAATCAGAATGTAGTTATACAATAGTGTCAAACAAAGAGAAGTCAATCAAAGTACCGTTATAAAATAGTGTCAAACAAAGAGAAGTCAATCAAAGTACCGTTATAAAATAGTGTCAGACGAAGAGAAGTCAGTCAAAGTACGTTTATGTGTCAGACAAAGAAAGTCAAAGTACGTTTATGTGTCAGACAAAGAAAGTCAAAGTACGTTTATGTGTCAGACAAAGAGAAGTCAATCAAAGCACACCGAGACTAACTACTCTTTAGATTTTCACACACAAAAAATAATTTCTTGGAATATTTTATGCAATCATGATTAAAATATTTATTCTTCTATACTGTCATTCATTCCAATATTTTGTGTAATTTTAAGAAAAAGAAACATTTTCTTTTCAAATTTTCACTAATTTCAAATATATAAGAGATTATAAGAAAGGAAAATAAACAACGTTACATATATTTTCAAATTTCAGTAATTTTTATAAGTAATCATTTCAAAAGCAAATCTGTTAATATTGTGCGTAATTTCTCCTCCCCCCTTCCCCCCCCCCCCCCCCCAAAAAAAAAAGAAAGGAATAAAGAAAAAGAAAATGTTTTATTACGACGCAAAAATAAGAGGGTCCGAAGCTTCTAAAACTCGACAGTTACAGAAAAGCGGCTACACAAGATGGCTATAAAATTGCAAAATATAAAAAAATAAACGAAAATTATCACCTGTTAAAAAATTAGTTTGTTGCAAAACACAATACATTTTAAAAACAGCATGAATAATGTTAAAAGATAATACGATGGCTTACAGAATTTGACAGAATACTGGCTTGGAAAATAGTGTTAATTCATTCGATGGGTTTGACAGAACGTAGACTTAAACTAACTGTAAACTCATGAGGTAAGTTTGACAGAACGTAGGCTTAAACACTAATGTAAACTCATGGTTAGAGTTTGACAGAACGTAGGCTTAAACACTAACTGTAAACTCATGAGGTAAGTTTAACAGAACGTAGGCTTAAACACTAATTGTAAACTCATGAGGTAAGTTTGACAGAACGTAGGCTTAAACACTAATTGTAAACTCGTGAGGTAAGTTTGACAGAACGTAGGCTTAAACACTAATTGTAAACTCGTGAGGTAAGTTTGACAGAACGTAGGCTTAAACACTAATTGTAAACTCGTGAGGTAAGTTTGACAGAACGTAGGCTTAAACACTAATTGTAAACTCATGAGGTAAGTTTGACAGAACGTAGGCTTAAACACCAATTGTAAACTCATGAGGTAAGTTTGACAGAACATAAGCTTAATAAACATTGATGTAAACTAGTGTATAATTTCCTAGCGCCCTTCCAAGCTGATCCATAAACTCGCACATTCCAAACCAAAACATGCGCGCGCACACACACACATATATCACAACTCAAACTCACACACGCACACACACACACAGATACACACGCGCACACATAGATACACGCGCGCGCACACAGAGATACATGCGCGCGCACACACACACACAGACTCTCACACGCGCACACAGAGTTACACGCGGACACACAGAGATACACGTGCACGCACCCACTCACACAGATACATGCGCACGCATACATTTTCTAAACACCATAATGGAGCTTTCATCGTCTCTATAGAACGATCCCAGTTCTGCGTAGACACAACTACAAATGTTAGTGAAGCTGCAGTAGTTGTTTGCTCGATGTGATTCGTGAAAGAACCGGCCATTACATGGACGAGGAATTTAAAATGGAAAGCACATCTAAGAACTGGAGAACAAATCAATCCTTGAACTGAATAAATCGCCTAGAAACAACTATGGACTATGCTACACAGGGGGAAAAAGAATTATTTGCGGTTTAAGATCACTCACACAAAAGAAAAATAAGTGGAAAGAAAAGGTTAATTCACACTACGAAACTGTGTCTGCCAGTTAATAAAGATACCTTTTCTCTTTCTGAGCAGTTCTGCAAAACAAAAGTTGGGGTTAACTTCAATTAATAAATTAAATGATCACATTTCTTTAGTAATTTAAAATAATAATATGAAAACGTGTTTCTGTTGGGATTATATTTATAAAGAAATAGTCTGAAATGTGTAGTTAAGGTTAAATACAATAGAGATTAGTATCTATTAATAGATTATTACTCGGACGGAAGTATATAGTAACTAATATTCTTCAATGAAACTGATTGGATGTGATGACTACTTTTTAGTCTGCTCCATTATTTATATGTGTGTTCTAATGCTTGTGACACTTCTAACAACGCTGCTTTTTAATCTTTCCATTATGTGAGTCCAAACCTTAAATATTGCTCTTTTTAATCTGTTCCATTATTTTTTAGTCCAAAACGTACGTGAAACCCTTAACAACGTGGCTATTTAAAGGGTTTGGATCGTCTTCTGGTTTCATAAGTCAGACTGATTCGGACTCAGTACCCAGAATGCAATGTTTTGAAACGACTGCCGTGTTTAATGTGACGCAAGCGAGTCAGTGGAGTCTGTCGGGGGAAAAAATTTAATTGTTTCCAGATGAATGAAAGAATGTGATAGTATCAGCACACACGTACGCACACATACACAACACACGTACAAACACACACAAGCCAACTCACATCAGCAACAAATACACACACACACACACACTCGGGGATATACATTTATCAGAGATTATATTTTTTAAATAAAAACTTACCTTCACCTCATTTCAGACAATGTGACAACTCACTTTCGTGTAACAGCAATTCATAGCACATTTCTCACCAAAACATACAGACGTACGCATATATAAATATTACAATTTACACTCGCGCATGCACACAAACACACGCATAAACAAAATTAAGCAAGATTTTATCTACCTTTTCGGAAAAAATCATAAAAAGCTTATCTCTCTCTCTCTATCTATCTCTCTGTCTCTCTCTCTCTCTGTCTCTCTCTCTGTCTCTCTGTCTCTCTCTCTCTGTCTCTGTCTGTCTGTCTGTCTGTCTCTCTCTCTGTCTCCTTTTAAAAAAAATCAGTGGATATAAATTGTGTATATATATGATAACCGTACAATGATAAGCATTGATAACAATAACAAATCTCAAACACATGTAACGTCCAAGGCTCAATATCGTCAGCAAACCAAACAAGCAGAAAGGGAGGGGAGGGGAATAACATTTTAATCAGCAAACTATTAATAGAAAATAACAGAAAGCCTCCTTCACAGAATCCCCCCCCCCTCCATCATCGATTTATAAAGGGCTGAACCGTTTATGGAGGCAGCATTAAGATTGAATGTGATTGTCCGACACGCCCTGCCGTCTGTTGTGACTCCACGAACTTTATGGAGTTAAGCTGTTTGAAGATTTAAGTTCAGAGACAAATATGAACCTCATGGCACTGAACTATCTGAAAACACATAATATTTAAAGTCTATTTTTCAAAATATTATTGCGAACGAACCGCGTGAAAGCCATTGGTTAACATTAATTTAAAAAGTCACGTACCTCATAGGGTTAAATAGGTCACGCAGCATGTAGAGCACGTGCATCGGCTTTTCGTCCCCATCGACGGCCCAGGGAGAAAAGTTGTAACTGTAAACACACACGCACACAAACACATGTACTACAAATAGTATAATGTAAGAGCACACATACAGACACGTAGATACACATAAAAACACATAGATACACACAAACACAAACAAGCACACACAAACACATTTATATCTCATCAACTTAATGCAAGCGCACGCATAAATATACACACGTAGTCACATGACTGCTTTCAAAATTGGCACTGAGAAGATATGCGTTATAATTAGTAGTTAATAAAAACTGCATTATAATTAGTAGTAAATAAAAACAGCATTAGAATAAAATGTTTTTGTTCCTTCAATTGGTGTTTTCTTAACGTTTCTAATATTATCAGGCATAGCATTTGAAATTGTGGGAATATTGCCCTACACATTCTACACAAAAATCACGCTCTGTAATTCTGAGTTAGGTGTTGGGCAGTCGTAATAAAAGATCTTTGTAATGTTAGGTGTTGGGCAATAGTAATAAAAGTTCTCTGTAATACTGAGTTAGGTGTTGGGCAGTCGTAATAAAAAATATCTGTAATGGTAGGTGTTGGGCAGTCGTAATAAAAGTTCTCTGTAATACTGAGTTAGGTGTTGGGCAGTCGTAATAAAAGATCTCTGTAATACTGAGTTAGGTGTTGGGCAGTCGTAATAAAAGTTCTCTGTAATACTGAGTTAGGTGTTGGGCAGTCGTAATAAAAGTTCTCTGTAATACTGAGTTAGGTGTTGGGCAGTCGTAATAAAAGTTCTCTGTAATACTGAGTTAGGTGTTGGGCAGTCATAATAAAAGATCTCTGTAATACTGAGTTAGGTGTTGGGCAGTCGTAATAAAAGTTCTCTGTAATACTGAGTTAGGTGTTGGGCAGTCGTAATAAAAGATCTCTGTAATACTGAGTTAGGTGTTGGGCAGTCGTAATAAAAGTTCTCTGTAATACTGAGTTAGGTGTTGGGCAGTCGTAATAAAAGTTCTCTGTAATACTGAGTTAGGTGTTGGGCAGTCGTAATAAAAGATCTCTGTAATAATGTTAGATATTGGGATTGGTGCCAGAAGGTCCCTTTGGACAATGTATATTGTCGTCTGTGGATCCAAGCACATTAAAGGACCGACTCTGATGTCACCTGTGGGCTCGGGCACCTAAAAGACCACTACGGGCGTGATGTCGGGCATACTAAAAGAACCACTCTATAATGTTGGGTATGGTGTCGGGCACACTAAAAGACCCACTCTATAATGTTGGGCATGGTGTCTGGCACACAAAAAGACCCACTCTATAATATTGGTTATGGTGTCGAGCACACTATAAGACCCACTCTATAATGTTGGGTATGGTGTCTGACACACTAAAAGACCCACTCTATAATGTTGGGTATGGTGTCGGGCACACTAAAAGACCCACTCTATAATGCTGGGTATGGTGTCGGGCACACTAAAAGACCCACTCTATAATGTTGGGTATGGTGTCGGGCACACTAAAAGACCCACTCTATAATGTTGGGTATGGTGTCGGGTACGGGTACAGAGCGCAACACGCTGAGTTCCTCCTCTGTGCACTGACTGTGGTACGACAGCACTTCCAGAGCCACGCGATACTTCTGCTCCGACCGACGAATCTTGTCGTACAACTGATTGGGCAAAAAAAAAAAGCAAGATGTTACACGGCTGACTGGAAATATTCACAGTGAATACAAGTTTCCATAAAAGTGACACACAAAAATTTAAAAATTCTCGCACAACTGACTGGATACAAAACACTAGATGACATACAACTGACTGGATACAAATCGCATGCTTCCACATAGCTAACTTAACACAATAAAAGTGGTAGACGTTATCAAATAAAAGAAATGAACATTTTACCACAAAACTAATTAGTTTGAAAAATACAAATTATACAACTTTTGGATTACAAGTTGTCATAAACTAATTAGAAGAAAAAGTACAAATGCTCTAAATTAATTTGATTAAAATTGCAGGTTGAAATTCAAGAAGTTAGAGAGGAAAAGTACACACACACACACACACACACACACACACACACACACACACACAAATGGAAGTACAGAAAAATACCGTTTTTCGTACAAGTGACCTGATACAACAATACAAGCTGTCTTAATAAAGGAAAATGTATCATTCAATACTGATGAGGTAGAAACAGCAGCTCTCTGCATCGATAAATGAAAAAATAAAAGTTGTCTCACAGATGACGTAAATATAACTACATGTATATCTCAGCTTCATCTGTCCGCTTCTAAATGTGTTTGTCCGTAATTATACATACCTATAACTACACACAGACAAATATATACACAAATACACACATATAAATATATACACAAATACACACAGACAAATATATACACAAATACACACATACAAATATTTACACAAATACACACATATAAATATATACATAAATAAATATATACACAAATACACACATACACATATATACAGAAATACACACATACAAATATATACACAAATACACACAAACATATATATATATACAATTACACATATACAAATACACAAACAAATGCACACATACAAACAAATATATACACACACAAATACACATGCAAATACACACCTACAAATACACACAAAATGTAGAAGTTGTACAGTTATGTTATGGGCAGCAACTGATAAAATAATAGAAATTAATGGAGAAACTGGAACAATGGCCTACAGGTAACAGGCAGAAGTTATATTCAGACAGCTTACGGGCATAGGTACCTACAATCAAGTTATCTTGTATAGGAGGTGATTCAAACAAGTTATCTTGTAGAGGTAGAAAAAGATACAATCAAGATTTCTCGTATAGGCAGAAGTAGATACAAACAAATTACCTAGTACAGGCAGAGGTAGATACAAACAAATTATCTCGTTCAGGCAGAAATAGAAACAAGTTACCTAGTACAGGCAGAAGTAGATACAATCAAGTTATCTTGTTCAGGCAGAAATAGAAATAAACAAGTTGCCTAGTACAGGCAGAAGTAGATATCATGTTATCCCGTAGAGGCAGAAGAAGATACAATTTACATCATATAGGCAGAAATTTATACAAAGTTATCTCTTACAGGCAGAAGTAGATACTAACAGTTTATTGCAGAAGTAGATACTAACAGTTTATCACATATAGTCAGAAGTAGATATAATCAAGTTATCTCATATAGGCAGACGTAGATACAAAGTTGTCTCTTACAGGCAGAAGTATATACAACCAAGTTATCTGGTATAGGCAGAAGGTGATTCAAACAAGTTACAGTATAAATATATATAAATAGATGGTTACAGGAATAAATATATATATACAGACAGTTACAGGCAGAAGCTGATATAAATAGATTAAAGAAAGAGGTTGATACAGACAAAAAAGCTGACTCGGACATGTCAAATTATTAAGGCAACACATACAAATTACGGGCAGAAGTTGTTACAGAAACGTTAAAACTAAAATTGTTATAAGCACAGTAATGGCAAAAGTTGAAAGATAGTCAAGTTGACGGCCGGAGTGTATACAGACGAAATAAGGCAGAATTTGGAGGGGGTAATAAAAGCAGATTATCGGTTACCTCCTCACCCCCGAAGCAGACGACATACCTTGGCATGATGAAGAGCCAGGCCACAATACACAGCAAACGTTTCGAACGCTTCTTCGTCGTTACGAGAGAATGTTCCCGATAACTTGTTCACCATCTGAACCACCCCAATAATCCTACAGACAAAGCAATTATATTTCATTAAACAAGATAACTTGTTCACCATCTGAACCACCCCAATAATCCTACAGACAAAGCAATTATATTTCATTAAACAAGATAACTGAATCATCAATATATATATATAAAGAAAACAATAAACTATTATATAGAGCCTACTTCACTTATTCTGTAGGTGAGTGACTTTACTTACCAGCAAAGCAATTACACTTCAAAAGGAAAACCTGTTCCGAACACGTTGCCTGCCTGTTCCTAAGCAACGTGCACAAATGACCACTCTAATCATTCTCCACACAAGAGTTACAACTAAGTAAGAGCTCTCTGTTCCTAAGCAATAGACACTAAGTGCTTGAAACCCTCTATACCACAGATAAATTAGATGAGAAATTAAGAGATGAGGCTTTTTTCAAGTCTTTTGATGTTTTTTCAAGAAAAAAATTACAGTTTGCTACAATAATATTTAACTGTAATCCAGACCAAAACAAAAATATCTCCCCTATCCGAGAGTTGTATGGCATAAATGTCAAGTAATTGTATATTAATACTCTCTGACTGCTAGAAGACAGGAAAGATTTACTTAATTTGTGAGTGCTATAAAACAGGAATAAACAAGACAGGGATATACAAGACATGACTGTAATACTTAGTGAGTGTTATGAGACAGGAATAAAGCACAGAGTGAGTGCTATAAGACAGAATGTAGTACTTAGTGCTGTAAAACAGGAATGCTGTACGTAGTGAGTGATGTAAGACAGGAATGCTGTACGTAGTGAGTGCTGTAAGACAGGAATGCTGTACTGAGTGAGTGTTGTAGACAGGAATGCTGTACTTAGTGAGTGCTGTAAGACAGGAATGCTGTACTTAGTGAGTGATGTAAGACAGGAATGCTGTACTTAAAGAGTGCTGTAAGACAAGGAATGCTGTACTTACTTTCCACGAATGTAGATAGGCATACAAAGTATTGTTTTCGTTCGGTAACCAGTCTGCAAATCCACATCTCTGGAACAATAATAATATTGGTATGTTTGTGAATGGTGGAATTGTTTAGTGAATGAACACTTCCAGCAAATATTCAATTTTTTATATAATCGATCAATATTCAATTTGTTATTTACAGACCAGATAAACACTTCCAGAAAACATTCAATTTGTTATATACAGAAGCAGATAAACACATACCCGTCCCGCAAAATATAACCCAAGAACACATACGGCTAATTATTTCACCAGTCAGGCTGAAATGACAAAAAACAAGACATAGAAAAGGGAAAAGACTGAAATGACAAAAAACAAGACATAGAAAAGGGAAAAGACTGAAAAATTCAGGATCTTAGATGTGTGTGTGTGTGTGTGTGTGTGTGTGTGTGTGTGTGTGTGTGTGTGTGTGTGTGTGTGTGTGTGTGTGTGTACATATATACACACATACACCGAGAATATATACATATATGCACTGAACATACGTGTACAAATGTATGTAATATATACAGGTATATGAGTGGGATATATGTGTTAGTATTTGTGATCACCTGTTAAATCGCTCATCACCGTAGGCGTCCTTGATGTTAAGGATGTTACCAGTGGACGCCACATGACCAGCCACTCCTTTATCCATGGGAAACCTGGACATTAATAAACGTCTCCAATTACCCACTGTTTCTTTCAGCGGCAGCAAATATCATTGGAAAACATTTATTTGAAAAGTAATATTTCAATGGCAGCAAATATCATAAGAAAACATTTATTTGAAAAGTAATATTTCGATTTTATAAAACCAGACTCAACTTGTCTATCATACATTTTTAAACTAAAGAAATCTCTCCTATGCACATACAGCCTTTTCCTTTCCCTTTTTCTCTAAATGCTACACATACTTAATAGCATGTCCAGCTAGGAACACAGACAAGGAAAGATAATCACTCACTTATACAAAGAAGCTACACATCGTAAACAATATTAAACATATAAATTATATTAATAATTTCCTCCACTAAATCAGTAATGTACCATATCAAATCTTAACTGATCAGACAGCGAAATGAGTACAACGTACATAAACTCGCATAGAAAGGTTTGAGTACTTAGCATACGACAATGCATACAACTGTTTTGAAAATTAAGCACAAACTGTACACAACGCACAAGTTCAAGTACAGAACATTTGATTAGGCACACACACCGTTTCAATGCTGAGTGCATAAATACGCATAAAGCATAAACGCGCATGATTACTCACAGTTATAATTGTAAAATGTGTTATTATTAAGCGCATGATTAGTCAGTTTTAATGCGTAAATATACATAAACTGTGTAATTATTAATGGCACGATTACACAGTTTTAATTTTAATTATGAGTGTGTAAATACGCACAAAGTGTGTGATTATTAAGGGCACGATTACACACAGTTTTAATTATGAGTGTGTAAATACGCATAAAGTGTGTACTTTTTAGCGCATAATTAAAGACAGTTTTAATTATGAGTGTGTAAATACGCATAAAGTGTGTAATTTTTAGCGCATAATTAAAGACAGTTTTAATTATGAGTGTGTAAAAATGCACAAAGTGTGTAATTATTAAGGGCACGATTACACACGTTTTAATTATGAGTGTGTAAATACACATAAAGTGTGTAATTATTAAGCGCCTGAGTATGTGCACAAAGTTGTTAGAACTGAAATTTAAGAGTTTCGAATATTTTAGTATCAACATTTTGTATTACCGAGCGCTGTGTTACAGGCACAGGAGATTTCAATGTTGAGTGCACGCTCGCTCAAACAAGCTTTTAACTGGCAGTCGATTTATGTCAGTTTAGCATTCTATTTATTCATCCCAACTGTCGTATACAACACGAATTAGTAACATATATTAACGAATATTAACAGTTACATTACATGTATTAGCATATATGCATGTATTTGACTACAGGACAACGTGCACACAATACGATATTTCTAAGCTACATAGATACTAGACTGTCATGCAACACAAACTATCCAACATACAGGACAACGTGCACACAACACGATATTTCTAAGATACTAGACTGTCATGCAACACAAACTACCCAACATATGTAGGCTTACAAAAGAACGTGCACACAATATATTTAACAAGATTGTCATAACACGACTTATCTAACACACATATATTTGCCTAGAGGGGTAAGTCACACAACAAGAATTATTTTTAAAACTACTAGATTAAATTACACAGCACAAATTATCAAACATATATCGGCCTACTAGATTGAGTCACACAACACGAATTATCAAACATATATCGGCCTACTAGATTAAATTACACAGTACAAATTATCAAAGATATATCGGCCTACTAGATTGAGTCACACAACACAAATTATCAAACATATATCGGCCTACTAGACTAAGTCACACAACACGAAGTTTCTCACATATAAGGGATCTCAGAATGTAAATTATTTCACACAACACATTATAACACCGGGTTTGAGACAAGTAAACATACAAAGATCATATACACCCAAAATACTTACTTCCAATCTAAGTGGCTGTGCTAACACTTGTGAGCACTGGATTAGTATGACTACATGAAATAAGACTTCGCACAAAGCACTGGATTAGTATGACTACATGAAATAAGACTTCGCAAAAGCACTGGATTAGTATGACTACATGAAATAAGACTTCGCACAAAGCACAGGATTAGTATGACTACATGAAATAAGACTTCGCACAAAGCACTGGATTAGTATGACTACATGAAATAAGACTTCGCACAAAGCACAGGATTTTAAATACAAAGTAGCTTACACAAAGCTCTCACACAAGAAAGCATGCATAATTTTACTGAACTTTATGTTCATGCAATTTGCTAGTGTGTGTTTGTGTGTGTGTGTGTGTGTGTGTGTGTGTGTGTGTGTGTGTGTGTGAGAGAGAGAGAGAGAGAGAGAGAGAGAGAGAGTACAAAACATGCTAAGAGTTAGATACTAGAAATAACTGTAGTATGTGCTAGGAAAACACGAAACAAAAGCCCAGAAAATATGTAACATACTAAGAACACTTGATCTATGATTCTTGTTGATGACGAGGAATTTGACATGTAGACCCATGTAAGATTTCTTTAAAGATGTGCAGACCGTAACTTTTGTTTAAATTTGAAAATAAAATTAACGATGTTAGTATATTACCCCATAAATCTAAAATCGATAAAGGCGAAAATTAAAATATATTAACATCAGCGACTTGTTTTAGAGCATCGTGCCAGAAACGTAAGCAAATAATGATATTGTAAAAAAAAAAAATTCTTAAAACATATTTTAAAAAGCGTACACTGTAAAATGTAGTTCTATTTTTACTTGTTTTTATTTGTATATGTCTTTGACCAAGAAAAAACATTCAAGCTCATTACTAAATCTAAACGAGATAACCGACGACAAGGTTTTCCACAGCGTTGTCTCAAAACTGACGGGAGCTATTGCAGTGACTAAATCAATGAGTTTACCTGTAATTAACGGGTGCCTTGTTAAACTGTTTGATACTTCTCATGCAGTCTAAACAACAATCACGTGACACTGCAGCCTTTAACACTCAACGTGACGTCACTACAGCATGCATCTCAGTAACAGTCACTGACACTACCTGATCTCGTGCTGCGTTCGTGCATCGTCTCCAGTACCCGTGTCAAAGATTCTGGCATAGAGAACTTGGGACCGATCGTCCAACAAAAAGAGCGAGGCCCGGTCAGCACTGACCAGGGTTTTAGCAAAGTTCTGCAAGGGGCAGCGTTAATGACAAATCAATCAAAAAGTACACTGCCATAATGCCAATCACTGACGACTTACAGGACATTCAGTGAAAAAGCACGTGACAATTAGGTCAAGCAATCAATGATGACGTTACAGAGCACTCAGTGAACTAGCACGTGACACCAAGAAAGGTTAGCGAACGCTGTATCAAGGCCGTACTTATTGCTTTGCCAAACAATTCTACACTGATTAAAAAAAAAACTTTCAAGGTTAAAAATCAGACCATGTATTTATAATAAATATATAATTTATTGATAGCGTTCAGACCGTTTATTGACAACAATCAGATCGATCAGACAGAGATCAGACTAAACAGTGATAACAATTAGACCAGGCAGTGAGAACAATTATAGCATTTGGTGATAACAGTCAGATCATTCAGAGATAACCAAACCAGCCAGCGATAACATTCTGACCAATCAATGATGTAAACCAGAGCTGTTGGTGATAATAATCAACCCAGTCAGCGGTTAGACCAATCAGTGACAACAGTCAGACCGATCAGTGACAACAGTCAGACCGATCAGTGACAACAGTCAAACCAATCAGTGACAATAGTCAGACCAGTCAGTGTCAACAGTCAGACCAATCAGTGACAACAGTCAGACCAGTCAGTAACAGAACAGTAAGACCAGTCAGTGACAGAACAGTAAGACCAATCAGTGACAGGAGAGTCAGGCCAATCAGTGAAAACAGTCAGGCCAATCAGTGAAAACAGTCAGACCAATCAATGACACAACAGTCAGACCAGTCAGTGATAGAACAGTCAGACCAGTCAGTGATAGAACAGTCAGACCAGTCAGTGACAACAGTAAGACGAACCAAGGGTCATAATAGTCAGTGCAATCAGTGACAAAAGTAAAACCAACCAGGGACAAAACAGTCAGACCAATCAATAACAACAGCCAGACCAATCAGTGACATAACAATCAGATCATTTTAGTGGTAAAAATCAGACCATGTAGTGATAACAATCACAGTGTTATAAAAATCAGACCGTGTAGTGATAACAATCACACTATAGAGTTATAACAATAAGAAAATGTAGTGATAACAATCAAATTATAGTGTGATAACAATTAGACCATTTAGTGGTACTGTTACGTTTCCAGTATTTATTTAAAGACCCTGCTTAGAATAATTAAAAGACTTTAAATATAATTAATTCTTCCTCTCATATTCTACGCAGACTGGTTGCTCAATTTATTATCTGACTAATTAAAAGTGCGTCTTGTAGTTCAGACGACAAATTTACAGACTAATAAACTGCGAACTTTTAGCTAGATTTGAAAACAGTTAAATCCCTCTAAATTAATATGCACTCGTCATCAATCTTTCCGCTCATCCGCCCCCATTCAAATCTAAGAATTAATCTAATTGGTCTATTGTGCATAGAAATCAACTACTAAGAGGTATTAACAAAGAAAATAAGATTTAATAAAGTTTAACAAATTAACAATAAATCGAATGCAACGCGAATAGTCTTCACTCTGTCTTTACGCGCCTATGCCTGATTTTTGTCAATCTAAATTGCCAGAAAAGTGTTCCTTTGAGATCTGTACACTTGATCTTGCACTTAGCTCTATTCTTGTATCCTTGGTCTCAACACTCAATCATGCTGATTCGTTCCCTCAGTCCCCCTTTAACGACACACGTGGTGCATAAGGAATGATGTCCCTTTGTTAGTGGCTAGGAACTGGAATTTTTGCAGCATGGCCCTCAGAGTGGATTTCGACACGCTTACACCAATAAGCTAATGCAGGTGAGGCATGGTGAAACATGAACCATGAGCCGACCTGTGGATGCAACGTGTTTGGATATAATTCTCAACCTAACAGGTCCTACCTAGGCATGGCTCAATTAAATGCGCTGAACAAAGAGTTTCGACCTCGCGTCGCTTACAATTAAATTTTAGAAAAAATATAATCGTCTCACATGTGTTCCATTTAACAGTCATGACGTATGAAGCAATAAAATAGATACAACGTTAAATTAATGTTCATACAAGGGGTAATTCAAGCCGACAGAGCGCTTCACAATTTACAATTTAAATTACACGCAATAATTGAATTACATGAAGAATTCATATCGAGCGCAGCATTCTGGCTCTTAGTGAATTAAAACAATATAAATTAAAGTACAGAAATGGAAAAATGGTTACAATAAATTTATATTCCGTAACATATAGGTTTTCAGCTATTTCTCTGAACCATGCTCAAGTGTATATGGAAATCATATAATACATAGCACAAATACATATTTAAACAATACATAGGCAAATACTATTAAATAAAATGATACCTTTGAGAGAAGTCGAAGGGTACCTTGATTCTCTATGGCGCCGGCTGCCTCTCACGACCCGAGTAAGCTGATGGAATTAGCTAAAATGTGCTCGAAGTGAGGGAGCGGAAGCGTGTGGGTACATATATAGAAAGGTATATTGCGTATCACGTGACTGTTCGCAAAGCATGTGGTTGGTTCGAGAACTGGACAATGGTCCTAAAGTTACATAACATCTTGACCTGTTCTAGAAGCACCTAGAAAAAGGAAGCTTGAACAAAGGGCCAAGGGTTTCAAATATTCGAATTTGAAGTAAACAAGGCAAGTGGGTCACGAAGTCGGACAATTTTATCAGACTGTGACACCCCCTTGCTTTTGAGGCGTTTATCTTGCCAAAGATAAAATGCCTCCTACAAATTATGTATGATAAAATGTAGAAGTCCACAATGAAGAAAAATTTACACAAAAAAAATTTCGACATTCCTAGAAATAAAGTGTGCAACTATATTTCATATTTACAGGAAGGAATCCGTAGGGTTCAGTTAATTGATTAAACAACATTCTATCAGTACCGGCACTTGATGGCATCAAGCACGACTCATGTAATCTGCGCCAACATTCAAAGACCCTTTGATGTAATGAATATTTGCGTCATACTGTGTCAGAAACAAAGACCAACGCATTAAACGGCTGTTCGTAAATTGCGCCTGTCCGAGAAAGGCCAACGGCTGGTGATCGCACTCAATGACAAAGGTTTTTCCGTACAAATAGTTTTCGAACTTTTTTATGGCCCAAACTATTGCAAGACATTCCTTTTCACTGGTGGAATATTTCTGTTCAGTGGTTGTGAGTTTACGGCTTGCATATGCAACTGGGTGTTTGGTGTCATTGTGTTCTTGTAATAACACTGCTCCTAATCCTGTGTTGCTAGCATCAGTCCTTAACAAGAATGGTTTTGTCAGATCTGGCAGTTTAACAACTAAATCTGAAGTCAGTCTAGATTTCAGTGTGTCAAAAGCGTTTTGGCATGCATCAGTCCACACTACTTTTGTAGGCATATTCTTACGTGTCAAGTCAGTCAGAGGACATGCAATGGCACTAAAATCTGGTACGAATTTTCTGTAGTAATTAGCAAGACCAAGAAAACTTCTAACTTGTGTTTTTGTTAGCGGTTGTGAAGTGTCCTTAAGTTGTGCTATCTTAGCTTCACTTGGCGACATAGTTCCATGACTCAACTTGTGTCCCAAGAAGTCTAAGGAGAATTGTGCTATTTCACACTTCGTAGGGCGGGCAGTGAGGTTGGCTTGTTTTAATCTGGCTAGCACATCTCGTAAGAGTGTTAAGTGCTCCTCCCATGTCTGGGTGCCTAGAATTAAATCATCCATGAAGTTCTCAACTCCACGTCCGTACAGTGGTTCTAACAATGACCGCATCATTTTAGAAAAAATGCTTGGAGCGTTTGAAACTCCGAAAGGCATAACTTTCCATGTGTAGTTTCCTACTGGTGTAGTGAAAGCTAGTATGTGTCGATCAGTGTCCTTGACCTTGATTTGCCAAAAACCGCGTGACAAATCTATTTTGGTATAGTAATGAGCGTTAGCTAGCTTAGTGAAGATGAGATCCGGATCAGGAAGAGGTTCGGCACAAAACTCTGTCACTTGATTGAGTTTGCGGTAGTCTACGCAAAAACGGAACGAGTTATCACGTTTTTTAATCAACACGATGGGTGATCCGTAGGCACTGTCAGTCTTCTCTATGACCCCTAGATCTAGCATAGTCTTAATCTCACGTCTAACGTCATCTATCTTAGCGTGTGGCAACGGATACGGCTTCAAACGTATCGGTTTGTTGTCAGTCAGCTTCAGTGAAAATTCTATTAAGTCTGTCAACCCTGGTTTGTCTGTCAGAGTAGATGAGAACTCATTAAGCAATTCATTCACTTCTTTTTTCTGTCTTTCTGTCAAGGCTTCATTTACCCTAACGTCTTTGACAGTTTCGTCCGTCTGTAGAGGACAGTTTGGTAAAGTACCAGTGACGCAATCAGTATCCCCCTCGTCTTCTGTAACTATCGTCGCTACGACAAAATCAGCTTGAGTGGTTTGATCCTCACGGCTTATGTACTTTTTGAGTAGGTTAACATGAAAGATTTTCTCTCTCTTTCCTGTCTGCACCTTATAGTTCAGTCCCCCTAGCTTGGCGGTAACTACAAAGGGCCCCTTCCATTTCATCTGAAGTTTGTTATGTGCTTCAGGAAGCAACAGTAACACTTTGTCATTAACTTCAAATTCTCTAGGTTTGGTGTGCTTATTGTAATATTCTGCCTGTCTAGACTGAGCTATCGTCAAGTTTTCCCGTGCTATCTTGCCTATAGTTTCAAGACGGTTTCTTAAGTCAGTGACGTATGTATAAGTTGTCTTAACTTCGTCATCTGTCTTTTCATCAGTCCAAAGTGCCTTTCAAAATCATCATCGGTCCGCGTACAGTACGTCCGTAAAGTAGCTCAAATGGTGAAAACCCGGTGGAAGATTGTGGCACCTCCCTATATGCAAATAGTAGGGCAGGGATGTATCTGTCCCAGTCTTTCGGTTTATCTGTGGCGAGCTTTTTAAGTGCTGTTTTTAATGTCCCATTGTATTTTTCAATCAGACCATTTGCCTGGGGGTGGTATGGTGTGCAAGTAAGATGTTTGATGGAAAGTAAACGATTTACTTCCTTCATTACGTTGCCTATGAATTGACTCCCCTGATCCGTCAAAATTTCAGTAGGAATTCCAACACGACTCCAAAGACCGAAAAGGGCTTCGGCGACAGTTTCAGTATCAATATTTTTCAATGGTACTGCGTCGGCGAATCTTGTTGCGTAATCAATAGTGGTCAGCACGTATCGATTACCTCTCGTTGATGTGGGTATTATAGGCCCAATCAAATCCAATGCTACGCGCTTGTAGGGTTCACTGATCAGTTCAGGCTCTCCTAACGGTGCGGGTCTGATTGAATTTTTAGACTGTGTTCTCTGGCATGTGTCGCAACTTAACACGAATCTACGGATATCGGCAGTGATGTCCGGCCAATAAAACTCACTTGTAATACGACTAGTTGTTTTTTGTACACCCATGTGTGCACCAAAAAGACTCTCATGACCTAATCGTAATACGTCATTTCGTTTGGTTTGTGGAACGACTAATTGTTTCCGAAATTCGTCTCCCACTTTCGAATAGCGGTACAATAAACCCTTTTTCAGAATAATGCACGCTTTCTTATTCGAATCGTCAGTGTTGA
Source organism: Sinotaia quadrata (assembly GCA_028829895.1). Classification (NCBI taxonomy): domain Eukaryota; kingdom Metazoa; phylum Mollusca; class Gastropoda; order Architaenioglossa; family Viviparidae; genus Sinotaia; species Sinotaia quadrata. The sequence continues at coordinate 141,534,701 of CM054178.1, read as the reverse complement.
CGTCACTAACAAGTACAGCTTGTCTGCGTAACTTGTCTAGTGTTTCGTCCTCAGCTTGTAATATTTTAATCTCGCTAACTGTTGCTTTATCTACGGCTGGTGCGGCAGACATCGGTGCAGTTACAGATTTGTCTTTACTACTCGCTGCTCTGGTTACAGCGTTAACCAGTGGTGGTTCAGTTGAAGTTTGTTTTTTGCACGGCAAAACATACTTGCAACCAAGGATCACGTCATGCGGTGAGTTTTCCATAACTGCCGCTTTGACTGTTCCTTCTACAAAGTCTGAAACAATCGAGACTTCAGCTACTGGTAAAATGTCTTGTTCGCCGTTTGCAAAGGTGACAGAGATTGTCTCCCCTGTGTAGTCGGTACGGTTAACTAATGATGCATTTACAATAGCGTCTAGCTCACACCCTGTATCAAGCAAAGCGATTGTATCGTGACCGTTTGCCTGTACTGGTGTTCGATTCGACTTTTCTGTTTTAGGTGTATGACTTTCTACTGCGTAAACTTTAGCTGTTTTCTTTTCAGGACATGTTCGTGAAAAATGGCCACTATCACCACAAGTGTAACATGCAAGATTCTTTTTATCTTTCTGTTTGTCGGACTTGTTTTTAGTGTCGGGTTTAGATGTTTTATCATCACGCTCATTAGGTGCCTTCCCGTCATTTTTCTTATCCTTTCGAGTCTGCGGTTCGTTCGGTCGAGACTTGTTGTTCGCGTGTGCGTTCGAGAATTGAGAATGTGCGTCATCAAAGCGATCGGCGGCGTTGCCTATCTCCTCTAGCGTAGATTTTTCCCTTATTGCTAAGTGAATCAGTAGATCTGATTTGTATGACCCGAGAATATGGTCTTTTACCATTTCATCCCTAAGACCTGCGTACGTCTGTGGAGTTTCGGCTAGATCTATCCATCTTTGGAACAAGTCAGCTACGCGTCGTATGTACTGTGCGTGCGTCTCTGAACTGGCTTTAGTGGCCTGTTTAAACTTACGTCGGTATGTGTCGGCTGTGAGTTTGTAACGTTTCAATAATGCGGCCTTGACTGTGTCGTAATTATCTGACTCAGAATCGCTAAGCTTATTGAACTCGTTTTTCGCACTGCCCTGCAATAATCCCGATAAATTTATCGCCCAATGTTCCGCTGGAATGTTCGTTGCTCTGGCTAACTTTTCAAACGTTTTTAAATACGCGTCTATTTGATCTTTGTTCTCATCAAATGGGACCATATTTATCTTTGGAATGATATTTTCAATTCTACTGTGATTATTTCCATCGCTAGAACGCGAATCACCACTGCTTCTGCGATCACGGTCTGGGTTGGTAACTTCTAGTTTCTTTACTTCCCATTCTAACCGTTTTATTTCTGCGTCTGCGGCGATGCGTTTGGCTTCTGTGTCCGCTGCGATGCGTTTTGCTTCTGTGTCCGCATTGGCTGCTATGCGTTTAGCCTCGGTTTCGGCTTCTAGCTTTTTAGCTTCGGCTAGTCTATCAGCCTCTAACTTCTTAGCTTCGCGGGCAGCTAACCGTTCTTCCCTTTCTATCTCTTGTCTCTCCTTTTCCGCTTTCTCTAGCTCAGTTTTAATGTAGCTAGTCAGTTCGTCACCCTGATATCCTATCATGATACCGGTTTCTTTCAGGTCTTCGAGAACCTGTTTGCGATCCATTTTACTGTCTTAGCGCGCTGGCTACAATAACAATGTATCTCGTGAATTGTGTGTTTTAACCGTCGGCGATAACTCCGCTTATCCCGAAAATAACTTTTAGGCTACAACCTTACAAAAATTATTTAATTTACTCAGAACACCTTCCGAAATAAATTGCGCGTTAACTCTTACACGTTCACCTGCTTGTCACAGTGTCCGCTGTTCCAAGACTTCCGTAATGTCACGGCTCCTACCATACAACATTACACATTATATCTAGCACCCTAAATATAATAGTCCGAAGTCTGTTACTACCGATAACTCTCCTAGCTGGCGGTATAACCTTCGACTCCTCACAATGAAGTACTCAGTAACACAATACTAAATAAATCATTCAATAGCTAACATGACATATTTAACTACGCTTAAATATATCAACATTAACTAACATGCACGCTACTCTGCAAAAGAATACATGCACATGTCACAACAAAAGCAAAGAAAATCAGTGATACAAAAATCAAAAGAACAATTGGCAATTCTGTTCGTTCGTTCGTTTCTAGGTTATGATGCGCCCTATGTATAAAAATGTTACAATTTACAATTTAATACATATCAATCCCGCGACGACCCACACTTGTTACGTTTCCAGTATTTATTTAAAGACCCTGCTTAGAATAATTAAAAGACTTTAAATATAATTAATTCTTCCTCTCATATTCTACGCAGACTGGTTGCTCAATTTATTATCTGACTAATTAAAAGTGCGTCTTGTAGTTCAGACGACAAATTTACAGACTAATAAACTGCGAACTTTTAGCTAGATTTGAAAACAGTTAAATCCCTCTAAATTAATATGCACTCGTCATCAATCTTTCCGCTCATCCGCCCCCATTCAAATCTAAGAATTAATCTAATTGGTCTATTGTGCATAGAAATCAACTACTAAGAGGTATTAACAAAGAAAATAAGATTTAATAAAGTTTAACAAATTAACAATAAATCGAATGCAACGCGAATAGTCTTCACTCTGTCTTTACGCGCCTATGCCTGATTTTTGTCAATCTAAATTGCCAGAAAAGTGTTCCTTTGAGATCTGTACACTTGATCTTGCACTTAGCTCTATTCTTGTATCCTTGGTCTCAACACTCAATCATGCTGATTCGTTCCCTCAGTCCCCCTTTAACGACACACGTGGTGCATAAGGAATGATGTCCCTTTGTTAGTGGCTAGGAACTGGAATTTTTGCAGCATGGCCCTCAGAGTGGATTTCGACACGCTTACACCAATAAGCTAATGCAGGTGAGGCATGGTGAAACATGAACCATGAGCCGACCTGTGGATGCAACGTGTTTGGATATAATTCTCAACCTAACAGGTCCTACCTAGGCATGGCTCAATTAAATGCGCTGAACAAAGAGTTTCGACCTCGCGTCGCTTACAATTAAATTTTAGAAAAAATATAATCGTCTCACATGTGTTCCATTTAACAGTCATGACGTATGAAGCAATAAAATAGATACAACGTTAAATTAATGTTCATACAAGGGGTAATTCAAGCCGACAGAGCGCTTCACAATTTACAATTTAAATTACACGCAATAATTGAATTACATGAAGAATTCATATCGAGCGCAGCATTCTGGCTCTTAGTGAATTAAAACAATATAAATTAAAGTACAGAAATGGAAAAATGGTTACAATAAATTTATATTCCGTAACATATAGGTTTTCAGCTATTTCTCTGAACCATGCTCAAGTGTATATGGAAATCATATAATACATAGCACAAATACATATTTAAACAATACATAGGCAAATACTATTAAATAAAATGATACCTTTGAGAGAAGTCGAAGGGTACCTTGATTCTCTATGGCGCCGGCTGCCTCTCACGACCCGAGTAAGCTGATGGAATTAGCTAAAATGTGCTCGAAGTGAGGGAGCGGAAGCGTGTGGGTACATATATAGAAAGGTATATTGCGTATCACGTGACTGTTCGCAAAGCATGTGGTTGGTTCGAGAACTGGACAATGGTCCTAAAGTTACATAACATCTTGACCTGTTCTAGAAGCACCTAGAAAAAGGAAGCTTGAACAAAGGGCCAAGGGTTTCAAATATTCGAATTTGAAGTAAACAAGGCAAGTGGGTCACGAAGTCGGACAATTTTATCAGACTGTGACAGGTACATATAAATAAATATTAGCTTCTGATTGGTAAAACAAGACAGCCATCACATATTTAGTCCCTACAAAACAAGAGTCTGTAAGTGATAATTCACACAGGCATACATTCACTAAGTGATAGCTTGCACGCACGATTTTTATTCCCACGATTGATAGTCTATATCAATGTTATTATTCAGAGAGAGCCAACACACTCAAAATACCATTCAGTGATAGATACACAATCATAATATCATTCAGTGATTGATAATCCACAAAATATAGAATCACTCAGTGATAGATAGCCCACAAAATACAGGATCATTCAGTGATAGCATACACAATATACACACTCATAATATCACCCAGTGATTGAAAATCTACAAAATATAGGATCATTCAGTGATAGAATACACAATCGTAATACCATCCAGTGATCAATAACTCACAAAATATAGGATCATTCAGCGATAGCACTCACAATCATAATAACATCTACTGATATCCCACAAAATACAGGATCGTTCAGAGATAGCATACAGAATCATAATAAAATCCAGTGATAGATAGCCCACAAAATACAGGATCATTCAATGACAGCATAAACAAATCATAAGACTTTTCGGTAATTGTCCTCACAAATTAGAGATTATTCACTGACTCAATAAAAACATTTATTAAAAATTTGACTAATGAATAATCATCTCCAAAAATAAAACCATCACACCCAAATTGGATTGATTGAATTTATACTTATATACTTGCAAATTAATAGGAATTGTACAAATACTTATTTTTATTTTTTAAAATTCGTTTTGTATTATATGTATAAACTCTCTTTCACACACACACACACACACACACACACACACACACACACACACACACACACACACACACACACACACACACACACACACACACACAATTCCTAATTTTTTCTTTCAATAAAATATAATGACAATAACTAATAAAGCACATTTATAAATCAAACCTCATACAACAATAACAAGAGATACCTCATACAACAATAACATAATAATAAAATATACATAAGCAATATTGCTGCCCTGTTAACACTTAGTGTTTTAATCCTGATTCCATTCTAAGAGTAGATTTTGTGAGGTCGAAATTCATATAATCAGCCAAAAGTATTTATTTCTAACGACAATAAGAAGTATTTATTTCTAACGACATTACAAGAAGTATTTATTTCTAACGCCAAGTCAAGAAGTATTTATTTCTAACGCCAAAACAAGTATTTATTTCTAACGCCAAGAAAAGAAGTATTTATTTCTAACGCCAAGTCAAGAAGTATTTATTTCTCATACCCAATACAAGAAATATTTATTTCTAACGCCAAAACAAGTAGTTATTTCTAACGCCAAGGCAAGAAGTATTTATTTCTAACGCCAAGGCAAGAAGTATTTATTTCTCATACCCAATACAAGAAATATTTATTTCTAAAGCCACTAAAAGAAGCATTTATTGTGTACTACACCTATAGGTGAGTAGTGTTTTTCGTTCATTACTTGGCTAAAATAAAAAAAAAGTTTTTAAAAAATGGCTTTGTTAATGCAAAAAGATTTCTAGGTAGAAATAAATAAATTATGCGAAATAATAATTTTAAAAACTTAAAGAAGAAAATCGTAATAAAGTAAATAAATAAATCCACGCTCGATGTCGTGACCACCTCAAACCACAACACGCAAAGCACGAACAGAATGATAGACCACGTCAAACCACAACAAGCAAAGCACGAACAGAATGATAGACCACGTCAAACCACAACAAGCAAAGCACGAACAGAATGATAGACCACGTCAAACCACAACAAGCAAAGCACTAACAGAATGATAGTCACTGCCTCAAGGCAAGGTGATGTTATCCCATGCCTCAAGATGAGATATTTTGCTAAATCAAAAAAGCACAAAGCAAATTTAATATAGCACATACACAAACATACAATAATGCAATTTTTGCCAACAATATACAAAGCAGTATTAGCATATATGTTTTTCTTTAGTGTGTGCTTCTGTAAGGAATTAACTTTTGTTTTTGAAAGCCCCTCCACAATCTCCCTCCACCCTACCTTCGACAAGCAGTCATTATCTTTACGATATATCAAGAAAATTCTACTGAAGCACGATGAAATGGCAGTTTTCTTCAATTTCAAGCCTAATATGCTACTTTGCATTGAAATAACGGTGACCTACTAATCGACTTTAAAAGTAGATCAGAACGTCAACAAGAAACCCCAACCTGATCTCGCGTTGAGCCTCATTCCCGTTGCTGCTACCAACATCGAAAATACGCGCGAAGAGTTGTCTGGACTTGTAGTCAAGGAGAAAGAGAGACGCTCTGTCGGCATTAACCAGTTTTTGTGCATAATTCTGTTCCAAGCAAATACAAGTGCATGACAACATAGAGTGAAGAAAAAATAAAATAACGCGATAATAAAAGGAAAAGGCACAAAGAATGCAATACCAAAGGACACAATGATGAAATACCAGAGACAATTTAAAAAAAAAACAACTTACCAGTCACAGTAACGAAATCCAAAAGACTTATGACTCTTACCTATTATGTCAATTGAATGCGCTTTAATTTGCCGCAATGGTAGTTTTTTTTTATATATTACAGAACTACTTCTGCAGCAAATTCAAGGACAAACAAATGACAAAACACACGAATGCATGCACACCTAGGCACACACACAACACACACACACACACACACACACACACACACACACACACGTATTCACCTATAATGTATATGAGAAAAGTTAATAATCAAAACATACACGTTTAAGTTATTTCAAAGAATTTTTTTTTTTTTAAATCGAAACATAATAAGTTTGAGAGTTAATTTCTTATGTTCAGACAAAATGGGGGGAATTTCTTGTTTCTTTGTAATTACGTAATTTTGTTTTTTTAATTTCGTACTGTTACTTTGCGTAATGAATCCAATAATATTCTGACTTTAATGATGAGTAGTGACGTCACATTCTTTAAAACAAAATTGCGTGCAATACATATATCAAGGAATGAAAAATTCATTGTGTAGGAGCACGTATTCAAAAAGACATGCAACAGCATGCTAACAACATTTCGATCAAAAACAAAAAATTAACAAAGTCAAAAACGAGAGCTTTGCGAGTAGAAAATAGCTTGCCATCAGGCTTAAAACGCATTCATTTCTTAGATTTTAAATTTAAATTCAAATTTAGTTGAAGAATTTCAATTTCAGTTTCAAGAGAAGAGACTCTAAGAGAACAAGATGTGTCTCTCGAGTTTAATAACAACTAAATTAAATTTATCTATTTAAAGATGTTACTTGTACTAAAAGTACTTTGCCTTACAGCAATCATAAATGAGGATAAAATTTTAAATCCTTTTAAAGATCATTATTGATTGAGATATTTTACAAGTTCTCAGAATTTTATTATTTAGTCATGTATTTCAAACAGAATGTTACTATTTGAAACATTTATTTCACATACAAAATTTATCAGTTGAAATAGTAATTTCTTTCAAACAAAAATTTCACTATTTGAAAGACTGTATTTCAAACAAAATTTTACCACATCAGGCAGTCGGATATGTTAAACAAAATTTTACCACTTGAAACAGTGGGGTTTGTTAAACAAAATTTTACAATTGAAAAATAGTCATTAATTTCAAACAAAATTTTATCACTTAAAACAATGGGGTTTGTTAAACAAAATTTTACAATTGAAAAATAGTCATTAATTTCAAAGAAAATTTTACCACTTAAAATAGTTATTAATTTCAAACAAAATGTTACCTCTTGAAAGAGTCGTTAATTACAAACATAATTTTACCTCTCAAAACAGACGTTTATTTCAAACAAAATATTACCACTTGAAATAGTAATTAATTCCAAACAAAATTTTACTACTTGAAATAGTCGTTAATTTCTAACAAAATTTTATCACTCGAAACAGTCGTTAATTTAACAAAATTATAAATTGAAACAGTCATTAATTTCAAACAAAATTTTACCACTCAAAACTGTCGTTAATTTTAAACAAAATTTTACCACTCGAAACTGTGGTTAATGTAAAAATAATTTTTAAAAAAATTGAAACAGTCGTTAATTTCAAATAAAATTTTACCATTCGAAATAATCGTTAATTTCAAACAAAATTTTACAACTCGACACAGTCGTTAATTTCAAACAAAATTTTACAACTCGACACAGTCGTCAATTTTAAAGAAAATCTTACCACTCGACACAGTCGTCAATTTTAAAGAAAATCTTACCACTCGA
>CM054178.1:141071595-141521595 GCA_028829895.1 Sinotaia quadrata | reverse complement strand
TATCAGGAATTATATCTGACAAAATCATGACTCACCTTGAAACAAACAAACTTCTAAACAATGAACAAAAGGGTGCTAGACCAGGCAGCAGAGGAACAAAGGACCAATTGGCAATTGATAAGGCAATAGTGACTGACAGCAAGAAACGAAGAACAAATCTTGCAATGGCATGGATTGATTATCAAAAGGCCTATGACTCAGTCCCACATTCATGGATAATTGAAACATTAAAATTGTACAAAGTAGCGCCATCAATACAGAACCTAATTCAGGAGTCAATGAAAAACTGGAAAACCACCCTCACATGCAACAACACAAATATTGCAGACATAGCAATAAATTGTGGAATCTTCCAAGGTGATTCCTTATCGCCACTGCTGTTCTGCATTGCACTGAATCCTCTCAGTCAAGTGATCCAGAAAACAGGGTTAGGATACAAAATGAAAGCAGGACAGGTCATCAGCCATCTACTGTACATGGACGATCTCAAGCTGTACGGAAAAAATGAACGTGACATCACATCCCTGATCAATACTGTCAAGATCTGCAGTGAGGACATCAACATGAAATTCGGCCTTGAGAAATGTGGACGAATTATCATCCAGAAAGGCAAGGTCAAAACAACAGAAGGCCTGCAATTCGACATCGGAAAAATCAACGATGTTTCAATGGAAAATGGATATAAGTATCTTGGGATACTACAACATCAAGAAAATATGCAGAGAGAAGTGAAGTCCAAAGTTAAGAGAGAATATGAAAAACGTGTTAGACAAGTCCTGAAGTCCAAGCTAAATGGGGCAAACAAAATACAAGCCCTTAATGCATACGCAATACCTGTAGTAAGCTACACTGGAGGTATCATAGATTGGACAGCAAATGAAATAAATGAAATGGACAGGAAAACAAGAAAACTACTCACAATACATAAAGCCTTACACCCCAAAGCAGACGTAGACAGGCTCTATGTATCTCGAAAAATGGGAGGCCGAGGTCTCAAGAAAATCAAACATGTCATTGAAGCAGAAGTCATTGGCCTTGTGGACTACATCTGGTATAACAACAAAGATGATCCACTGATAGAAGCAGTAAAAATGAGTGGACTATTCCAACCCCCAGAAACAGACAAAGAAACATGGAAGAAAACAACGAAGCAAGAACTAGCACATACATGGAGCCAGAAACCTCTGCATGGCCAGTATGTACGACAAGCCGACGAAATATCAACAAAGCAATCAACGTACAGATGGTTGAAAGAGGCAGGATTGAAAGCAGAAACAGAAGCACTCATAACAGCTGCACAAGATCAAGCACTCAACACCAAAGCACACAAAGCGAAAATCATGAAAATTTCAAATGATTCCAAATGTCGACTCTGCAAATCCATGGATGAGACAACAGAGCACATACTATCTGGATGTCAAGTTCTGGCTGGAACGGAATACACCAAACGACACAATGAAGTGGCAAAACACATACATAGAAATCTGTGTGAGAACTATGGCATACAAACCCTAGAAAGAGCATGGATGCATCAACCAGAAGCAGTCACCGAAACAGAAGAAGTCAAAATACTGTGGGACTTCGAGATAAGAACAGATCGGGTGATTCCTGCACGAAGACCAGACATTGTAGTTCTCAATAAGTCCAACAGAACAGTATCAATCATTGATGTCGCTGTTCCAAGTGATAGAAACATAAAAACAAAAGAAAGAGAAAAAATAGAAAAATACCAAGACCTCAGATTAGAAATCCAGAGACTGTGGAATGTAAAAGCAGAAGTGATACCTATAGTGATAGGAGCCTTGGGGAACATAACATCTGAATTGGAAGGCTACCTGAATAAACTCCCTGGAAACCACAGAATCGCTCCACTACTCAAAGCAGCGCTCCTCGGAAGTGCCCACATCCTCCGTAAAACCTTGGATCTCCCAGAATCTTGGTAAGATTCCGAGACCTTGGATCACAACCGACAGTCAAACAGAAGTCGTGGAAAGAGGCTGAATAATAATAACAATTACGATGAACAATTATTTTTATATTCAGGAAGGTTTCCAACATAACGAGTTATACAGTTTCTTCTAGACACATTGGAAAAGAAAAGTGAAAAACAACCATTAATAAAAAGTGAGATTAAAAAAAGAAAAGTGAAAAACAACCATTAATAAAAAGTGAGATTAAAAAAAGAAAAGTGAAAAACAACCATTAATAAAAAGTGAGATTAAAAAAAGAAACGTGAAATCAACCATTAATAAAAAGTGAGATTAAAAAAAGACAAGAAAAAAACAACCATTAATAAAAAGTGAGATTAATAAAAGAAAAGTGAAAAACAACCTTTAATAAAAAGTGAGATTAAAAAAGAAGAGACAAACAAAAATATAATATAATTCTACTTGCAAGAACAAAAAAAGAGGTATAATATATTTTTTAAGTAATGTGACGTTATTTGCACATAAAGCAGAAATATAAAAAAAAGAACATGTAACGTTGTTTGCAGAAATATAAGAAAAATAATGGAACGCTATTTGTAAAGAAAGAGTTACATATAAAAAATAATGGAACGCTATTTGTAAAGAAAGAGTTACATATAAAAAATAATGGAACGCTATTTGTAAAGAAAGAGTTACATATAAAAAATAATGGAACGCTATTTGTAAAGAAAGAGTTACATATAAAAAATAATGGAACGCTATTTGCAGAAGAAAAAAAAAACAGATACATACAAAATATAACTATTTACATGAAACGAAATATTTCTCTATCTTCTTCATGATATTTGTAAAAATCAAATTAGATAATTTGTACAACTATTCATAATAAAAAAAAATTAAGTGAATGAACGGTTTGCAATAGTTTAATAGTAAATGCTTAGTACATTAGTTTCTAGCTACATATAAAAGAACTAGGTCAATTTACATAAATACACAAATAAGTCAATAACAGGAAATGGAAGCAAGCACTTCACAAAATCAAAATTTAACAAAGTGAAAGGGATTTTAACACAGTGACGTCTCTCTCTCTCTCTCTCTGTCTCTCTCTCACACACACACACACACATACACACACATATATATACATACATACGTACACATTAAACCATACTCCTCATACATACATACACACATATTATAAACATACAATTCATATAAACACACTCACAATGAAATGCAAAAATACAACAACTTGCAACGACATTCTAAAAATAAATCAGAAATTGTTTGAAAATCGTTACTTTTAGAGAGTGTAGGCTCTTGTTAAACGGTGGCAATTAACTTTACAAAAACGTCAGGCAGTCAGATCAGAATACTTTTAGTTAGCAGATCGGCGCTATAATTTGGAATTGTTTTTTAAATATTGAGAAAATATAAATAGATATTTGATATGAAAAACACAACGTACTGCTGATTACTGATGTTTGTGTTAGCTATGTAATCCTTTTAGGATCCTAAACAGTTTGTTTTGGCTATTTAATCCTTTTAGGATTCTAAACAGTCTGTGTTGGCTATCAAATCCTTTCAGGAATCTCAGCAATCTATAATGGCTATTTAATCCTTTTAGGATTCTAAATAGTTTGCTGAATATTTAATCCTCTTAGGATTCTAAACAATTTATGTTAACTATTTAATCCTTCTAAGATTCTAAACAGCATGTGTTGTTTATTTAATCCGTTTAGGATTCTGTATAGATTTTGTCATCTATTTAATCCCTTTAGGATTGTATACAGTTTGTCTTATCTAGTTAATGCTTTAAGGATTCGAAACAGTTTGTGTTAACTATTTAATTTTTTTCAGACTCAGAACAATTAGTGCCAATTATTTAATCTCTCATGAATCATGAGAATTCGCATTACTTATTTAATGCTTTTATGCTTTTATCGCAATCAAATCAGATTGCGATAATATTTTAATCGTTTCAAGCCAAACTGTATTAATTGTTTCACACTTTCAAGCCAAACTGTATTAACTAGTTCACACTTTCAGGCCAAACTGTATTAACTAGTTCACACTTTCAAGCCAAACTGTATTAATTGTTTCACACTTTCAGGCCAAACTGTATTAATTGTTCCACACTTTCAGGCCAAACTGTATTAATTGTTTCACACTTTCAGGCCAAACTGTATTAATTGTTCCACACTTTCAGGCCAAACTGTATTAATTGTTTCACATTTTCAGGACATTTTGCACTAAGACCCACTGGCTCTGCAGTTATAATCTTTTAATCCAAACAAGAAAAATACTGAAAATATTTTGATCCTATTAAGGCAGATAGTGATAATCCGGTAAATGCATCAGGCTACATAGTGATAATCCTGTAAGCCTATCAAGTTAGGCAGTGATAATCCTGTAAATGCGCAGGACAGTTTATGATAATCCTTAAATTTCGTTGCTGGTAAAGCTTTATCCTATCAGAGCATTTCAAGGTCTCCTCAAGAATGAGATGTCAAACATTTCTTATGATTTCATCATAATGCGACTGACCTTTGTCAGTGGTCTTCCCGAACTAAATTATATTTAAAATTTTTCTTGGAAGGAGAAAAGACAGACAGGAAAAGGCAAATAATTTATCTTACCCCTCCCCCACTTTTCTCCCCAAAGCGCCACATAAGGTACAACAACAAACGAGTGCAAAATAAATAAATTTTAAAAATAAGTTTTAAAATGGTGACGTCACTGTGCAAAACTTACGTTAGCACTCACACTGCACAAAACAGCAAGACTTAAGTGTCGTGTGCAGCATGCAGAGTTGTGAAAGACGTTAAGTGTCGTGTACAGCATGCAGAGTTGTGCAAGACTTAAGTGTCCTGTGCAGCATGCAGAATTGTGTAAGATTTAAGTGTCGTGTGCAGCGTGCAGAGTTGTGCGTATGGACACCTAGAGGTGCATCTACTTAGAAATACACAAAGCAGTACATGCTGGGCGTTGTGCATAATATTATTAATAACAAACACCCCACAACAGAGTTGAGTTTACGAGGAGCGCGAGGGGCGAAATACCTCGGCATAAAAGAGAGCAATACTTCCCAGAGCCATCAGGGTTCCAGAAACCTGCATTAGGAAAGAAGCCCATAGCTCACGTCAGTTACAATGGAGAAGGGAACGAGTAATTCTACAATGAACGACGAAGAGACGTCAAGTGTATTTGAATACAAGATTAAAAGACGAAAGGCCTGTGCACTTGGTTTGCCAGCGTTTCTTTTATTAAAGAAGACTTGTAACCAAAATAAATTTAAACACTTCGGCTCACGAGTGCTGTTTAGTAACATATTAAATATGAAGAGAAAGTGAAAAATTGCATTCAATTTTATAGCTTGTAGTTTTTAACATATGAAGTTCGTTGAATAAATAAAATACAATAAATCATACACAATAGATGTGTTTTCAAATACCCCCTTATACCATCACACACACACACACTCTCTCTCTCTCTCTCTCTCTCTCCGAATACCTGTCAAAAAAATTTGTTGGCTTTTACAGTACTATAGGGATAATGTATACAGTACTATAGGAATAGCGTATACACTACTATAAGACTAGTGTATACAGTACTATAGGACTAGAGTATGCAGTACTATTGGAATAATGTACATAGTACTGTAGGAATGGTGTATACAGTACTATAGGAATAGTGTATACAATACTATAGAAATAGTGTATATAGTACAAAAGGAATGGTGTATACAATAGTAAAGGAATAGTGTACAGTACTACAGGAATAGTGTATAGTACTACAGGAATAGTGTATACAGTACTATAAGTTATAGTGTTTAGAGTACCATAGGAATTGTATATACTGTACTATACTTATGGTGTATGCAGTACTATAGGAATAGTGTATACAATACTTTAGGAATAATGTATACAGTACTGTATGAATAGTGTATACAATACTACAGGAATAGTGTATACTCTAGGAATAGTGTATACAGTAGTCTAGGAATAGTTATAGATAGTTAAATAGACAGACAGACATACAGACAGACAGACAGACAGACGGATGGATGGATGGATAGATAGATAGATAGATAGATAGATAGATAGATAGATAGATAGATAGATAGATAGATAGATAGATAGATAGATAGATAGATAGATAGATAGATAGATAGATAGATAGATAGATAGATAGATAGATAGATTACATGGGTGGATGAGAAAACTGAAAGGCCGGAATTACCCTATGAAACTTCCATACAGTACAAGGTTATTTCCATGTTAATACATTTTGTTAAAAAGATAAATACAATTTCGATTACATTATATATAAGAAAATATTCAAACGTGCACACTTCAGAGAACTCTTAGTACATATGACTAGCAAAGAGCAAGCAGTAGGTTAAAACGGCGCGATTGGCTAGCGAAAGAACAAGCAATGGCAGACAACTCAAGAGAATAGATCTGATATGAAAGTGAATTACCTCCATGTACGCTACAAACATGTCAGCCCATATGAACATGTAGAGGGCGACCTTCAAGAAATCAAAGTCATAAGTTACATAACTGGCTCAATCATACCTTTTATTTATTTATTTACTTTAACAAATTGATTTTTTTCTACCAACTAAAATCTGTACAAAGAATTCGTACACATTGTCTGTGAAATCTATGTACAAGAACGTATTTTACATGTAGACCTTGTAATCAAATCTTTACAATGTTTGTGTCATTATATGGTACACGCATTTTGCATGTAGACCTTGTAATCAAATCTTTACAATGTTTGTGTCATTATACGGTACACGCATTTTGCATGTAGACCTTGTAATCAAATCTTTACAATGTTTGTGTCATTATACGGTACACGCATTTTGCATGTAGACCTTGTAATCAAATATTTACAATGTTTGTGTCATTATACGGTACAGGCATTTACATGTAGACCTTGTAATCAAATATTTACAATGTATGTGTCATTATACGGTACGCACATTTTACATGTAGATCTCGGAATGATAACATTATTTTTCTGATCGACTTGTAAGTTTGAAACTACAAATGCATTGAAGGAATGGTCTACAAACTAATCAATCAGATACTGTAGCAGAGTAAATTTGCATATTTCTATTTCTAAATTTAATAGTTATATATGTATTTATATGTCAAAGTAACCCGACCTTAGGCACTACTTGTGCTGATATTTTTAATTGTCAAAGTTGAAAGTAAACAACTCAGGTAAAGAATGTGCTAGACTTGCTGATGTAATCTAAACCGGTTTTAGGTGGAAGAGTAGTTTTTATTATCCAATGGTTATGATTTACAAGAACGAGACCAGCCAATGGGTCGAGATCAAAGTTTACCTGCTGTAAAGAATTCTATTGTCTAATCACTTTGAATTTGGAGTGGCAAGAAGTATGGTCTTCAGCCATTAGCTTAATGATGAGTTAACTGAATGTTTGAGAGAGAATTGACTTAGAAATATTTCTTGCATTTTGCTATTGATATGTTATATTTGTGTTTTACATAGAGATGCATTATGTGAGTAGACTATTATTTCATTCAAATCTTTGAACTAAGATGCTCGTTTGTAGTATGCTAAACACTTGCCATTGTTTCTAGTGAATACATTCATAAAATTGAAATGTTGTATTTATTATGCTGTGTGCGTGTATCAGGCTAATAAAAAATGTTGCAGGGAAACTGTACGTTGAAACTTGAATGTAAGAAAAAATGGAATTAGAGATGAATAAACTGGAAACTTAGTTTTTTCCCTGATTATATTTTACAGTGAATAAGCACCTTTTTGTTGTGTTACCTGAATCTCCTGAATTACTGATTTATAAATTGCTATGACCGTGGTAGACTCGAGAAGTATCTACCTCAGTGTTTAAGTGTAGGGGTAAACTGCACTCTCTTGATGTATGGAAGTAAAATATGCTGATTACATCCTGGAATTTCTGGTACAAGGAAGTTTCTGGAAAGTGTACATACGTGTTCTACTTGAGGGAGCTAATACAGCAGAGCACCCATGTTAACTTCGAGAGAATAGCAGTGAATCAATGTTCTACAACACGCAAGAGAAATATGTGAAACTGACAATTCCCTTGGGACAATAAGCTTGTGACAATTCCCTTGTGACAATTGTGACTTTGTTGTGAAAACTGTGAAGACTATTAAACGACTATTGCAGCTTCACCTAGACATGGTTAAATAAAAACTATTATAACTTTAATCTCGTTACTCCATTTCTGTTCACTGATAAGATATTACCTTGTGATTTATAGTGATACTTATTTGTTGAATCAGGTGTTAGGAAATAAGACTGTATAAACCTCGAAAATATTTGAACATGGTTCGTGGAGATATTGATGTTAAATAATCTTCTTATTGTATTTGCTATATGTATATTTGATTGTTGATTTAATGAATTTATTGTTTAATTTATTGACCTTCTTACACATATTGATAATCTTATGCTGGAGAAGAAAGTCGATAGATGGGGACTCAGTAGATATAGAATAAAAGACGGATTTATCTTCTCTTTTAGTAGGAAGTTTTCCACCTACGGAAATATTGTGTGACGGTAAATGTTTGTCTTTAATGCTGTAGTAGAGAGAAAACCTTTACAGCGCCCCACCAAGCGAGAGAGAAAAGTAGTGTCTTCTGGAGAATTATTAATAACGTAAATTAAGATTCTCATCACTTGTAATTGGCTATGGATGATTACTTACTTACTTACTTAATAATAATAATAATAACCATTACCTAGGTGATGTTAGCATCACAGATAGACTTTAAAAATGTATTTTCTTTACAACAACAACAACAACAACACGAAACTACTTATATAAATATAATTTACTTTCTGATTTGGCGCTTTTATTTATGATTTTAGTTATAACAGAACATACCAAAACACCCGCACACACACGCATTTATATTACAAACGTCTGCATGTGTGTTGTATGTATGTGAATGCATATCCTGCGTATATATATGCATGAATGTATCATGTACACTTGTGTATGAATGTGAAAATGCATGTGTGCATGCAGCCGAATATTACATTTAAATGCACAATTATAAGCAATACAAAATAAAAACTAATTTCTCTACCTCTTCTTCTTCATCTGCAAAGGGAGGGAACTTGGAATAGCGGTAAAACTCTACCACACCTGAGGAAAGATTGCAAGTCAGTCAAATGAAAACAAACTCAGTGTATAAATTATTTCCCTTTATTAGTGCTTTTTCCTATTAAAATAACCTACACGTAAATGCTGCATGCATGCAAAGAAACAAGGGCAATAACTCACTGTAGGATTTAGGTGGCGAAATCTTAATTAGATGTTAATTGTGTTTTTTAATTTGTGTGTGTGTGTGTGTGTGTGTGTGTGTGTGTGTGTGTGTGTGTGTGTGTGTGTGTGTCACTTTCATCCGACTTAAATTTATTCAACGATCAACCACTCATTTTAAACTTATTTTCTAGGAAAGGCAACCCTTCTGTTCTGCAAAATGTGTTTGTTGGTCTGTACATGCCACGTGACGCCAGTATATAACTTGTTGTTTTGTCCATGAAATTATAGTGCAAAATGTTGAGTGTTTTATAGAATACTACAGTCTGATAATATGTTATATTCCTTGAGGTAGGGCTGCACTGATTAAGAACATCATCTATTATGAGTAGTTTCCCTTGGTTCAAACGGGATCCTTGTCTAATTATTAATGAGTGACACCCACGGAACAAGAACAAGAACAAGCTACAATTTAAAATCATGTCGTCTATAAGTGTGCTAGAGAATCATGTCGTCTGTTAAGTGTGGTAGAAAATTATACGTCGAGCATACTCCACCCTCATACTCACACCCCACCAAATATGTAAACACAAACATTATATACCTACTCGCATACCCACGAACTGACGAACTGTATAAGTCTATAATTAGACTTATACACCCAACTTACAAACACACCTACATAAACGTACATGCCTATAAACACTCGTACACCCAAAGACACACTCACGCATTCATATAATCTAGAGCATACACACCCATCAAAAACACTCCTATACATCCTGAGCATACACACCCATCAAAAACACTCCCATACATCCAGAGCATACACACCCATCAAAAACACTCCCATACATCCAGAGCATACACACCCATCAAAAACACTCCCATACATCCAAACCCACAGTCCTACACCTGAACCACCAAAATACAGACACACAAACATATTCACACATCCATGCACCCAAAACACATTCTTACCTACTCAACCACAAACACTCACATATACATATACACCTAATCCAACAAACTCAAACATATACACACTCACAAACTTATACTCACAAATAAACACGCCCACAAATTCATATACACACAGATGAGAATAAAACCAAAAACGAGATTTAAAATGCCATTTCAGCAAAGTGCTAAAACTATTTAAAGACTCTCGACTGAAGACATTTTCAATGCAACATCAGACAAGGACGACCACCACGATATATTCATGAAGACGAAATGCTTGATATAAACGATTTGAAAATTTGGCCTCTCACACACCAAACAAAGCTCAAATAACAAGAATAATCTAATGACGAATTTGACTTTATTTGTATCGTTTGTTGTTGTCGTTGTTCCAATCACACAAGCCTATCACTTGCTGATTAAAAAATACTACTAGACAATAATCAAGGTAAATTTCAAAATGCAGGTTTAACCCAACCCTTCAGTGTGGGGATGATAAACTATTCAATAACATGGACAAGGGAAAACAAGCCATGAAATATTAAGTTATAACAAGCTAAAGGTTTCACAACAAAATGTTCCGACTTTAAGTAATTAATTTATTGTACAGAGCTCACCCAAAACTAAGCTGTTGGTATCTGTGATGGGCAGTACTAGTACTGAATGCACTCTGTTGTTTCCAACACCCAGGCCGTCAGGGAAGCGTTGATCCTGAACGAAACATAATGACGTACTTGCATGTTTACAAGTTACATGGAATTAGCACAATCTCTCCTCATTGAATGACTATGTACATATGCGTGAATGTGTATATGTGTAAATGTGCGAGTGTTTTTGTACGTGTATTAATCGCTTGTTTGCATGCCAATGTGTTATGAAATAAGTGTTGTCTGCATCATATAATTGTGTGATGTGTATGTGTATGTGCATTTAATAGTATTACGAGGTGTGTGGTGTGTGCATGTAACTGTGTTACACGTGTGTGCTGTCTGCATGTAACTGTGTCATGATGTATGTGTTGTGTACATGTAACTGTGTTACATGTCTATGCTGTGAGGATGTGTGTGTGTGGTGTGCATGCAAATGTGTTATGATGTGTGTAAGCAGTGAGTATGTAACTGTGTTATGATGTGTGTGTGTGTGCTGTGTGCATGTAACTGTGTTATGATGTGCGTAAGCAGTGTGCATGTAACTGTGTTATGATGTTTTGGTGTGTGCTGTGTGCATGCAACTGTGTTATGATGTTTTGGTGTGTGCATATAACTGTGTTATGATGTGTGTACTGTGTGTATGTAACTGTGTTAGGATATATGTGCTGTGGAAGCATATTATAGTTTGTGCGTGCTCTTGTGATGAGGCATTTCATGTTTACCACGTTATTTATTAGGTTTTTAAAAATTTATTTATTTATTTTTGGGGGGAGGGAGGGTTCTCTGAGGGGATATGTTTGTATATGGATAGATATGAGTGTGCTTGGGTGAACATGCATGTACGTTGGTAGACCTGTGTGTGTTTACCTATGCGTATGGATGGACATGTAAGCGCGTGAGGGGATATGTGTGTCGGTGAGTTATGTGGAGTTAGAAACAAGCCAAAGCCTAAGGTTCCCCCCCCCCCCAACTCACCACAGCCAAGTCCCGTACTCGGAGTGGTTCTTTGGAATAGGCCACGTGACCTGCGACTGTCGTGGCATTGTAAGAAAATTTCTCTGGTAGTCCCGGAGCAATCTGGCCGCTAAAATGATCATGACGTGTTAAATTAAGAAATCATATTTTACACGTGTACAGACCATAGATGTATATTCATTAAAGACACATTTAGACTCAAACGCATAGATCAAACATTGATATATTCAAACACTAATTCGGATGTATATATACACACACAATGCACACCTTTACAGATACACACTTGCGTATCAACACACATACAACCAGATATTTTGTTGAAATACAAGCACGCTTATAGACATATGCATACATTCATGCACAGACACATTAATAATCACCCAGAAGTGTGGCCACTAACAACTCTAACAAAGAACCGTGATAAATTTACAAACTAGTGGACACACACAACTCCCACAAAGACACACATACAAATTACTAGACACATAAAACTCCCACAAAGACACAAATATAAATTACTAGACACATAAAACTCCCACAAAGACACAAATATTCAGACTAATGGAATCATACATCCCCACAAAGACACAAATATACAAAACTAATGGACACACTCACAACTCACAAAGACACTATAAATATACAAAACTAATGGACACATGCACACACTCACAAAGACCCAACAAATATACAAACTAACAGACCCAACCAAAACAAACAAGGACACAAATATACTAAGTAATGGTCACATACACAAACCCACAAAGACCACAACAAATATACAAACTAGTGGACACATACACAAACCTACAAAGACCACAACAAATATACAAACTAGTGGACACATACACAAACCCACAAAGACACACAAATATACAAACTGATGGACACATACAAACCCACAAAGACACATATATATACAAAGTAATGAACAAATACATAAACCCACAAAGACCCAAACAAATATACAAACTAGTGGACACACACACACAACCCCCAAAAGACACATAAATATACAAAGTAATGGACATATACACATACTCAAAAGACACGAAATAGAAGGAGAGACAAAAAAGTGACAGTTATAAATGAATCATTGCTTAGTCATAACATAAAACATTGCTTAGTCATAACATAAAACATTGCTTAGTCATAACATAAAACATTGCTTAGTCATAACATAAATCATTGCTTAGTCATAACATAAAACATTGCTAAAATATAAACAAAGCCTTGTTCTTAAAAACGCATTCCTAATATAGAAATGATAGGTTGTCTGCACATAGGGCTCAAGGGAAGTAAAACTGTTCGTAAAATATGTCCGAAAATTAAATTTCAACATTTTTTAACTGCCTTGAAAATGGTACCATAATTTAGATAGAAATTGAGTCTGAAAATGGAATCATATTTTGTAAAATTTACTATATTCATAAAATTTATTTAATAAGTCGTCTGCACTCACCTTGAATCTGTCGTTACATGGCTAATTTCCTAGCAAGAAACAAAAATGCAATAGGATTAAATTACATGGCTAATTTCCTAGCAAGAAACAAAAATGCAATAGGATTAAATTACATGGCTAATTTCCTAGCAAGAAACAAAGATGCAATAGGATTAAATTACATGGCTAATTTCCTAGCAAGAAACAAAGATGCAATAGGATTAAATTACATGGCTAATTTCCTAGCAAGAAACAAAGATGCAATAGGATTAAATTACATGGCTAATTTCCTAGCAAGAAACAAAAATGCAATAGGATTAAATTACATGGCTAATTTCCTAGCAAGAAACAAAAATGCAATAGGATTAGAAGCAGTGGAAAGACTGAATATGACGTAGATGTATGTTTTACTTGTATGAGGAAACATCGTGAAATCGTTATCCCATGTATTATTTGTGGAAATTAACACCAGTGCCACAAAACAGACTTGAAAAGGGTGCAATACATATATAGAATGCAATATTTGGCGCTGTAATTAGGACAGTCGACTAAATTTCTGAACCACAGACGAGTACCATCATACGATGTTACCCAGGGTATCAGCATTGTAAACATTGTGTTACTTGCTTAAGGATTTAGATTTTAGAACATAACATGTTTGAAAGACAAATATCTACGTCACAAAATAGAAGTCCTTTGCTTATATCTCCTGATTATTATTTGTATCTGATAATTTCATAATAATTTAAATCCGTGTGTATCTGCTAATTTCATTTGTGTCTAATAAATAAAGAAAATGACTAGAGCAAACGTCTGCAGTAGACACGGTTGCGCTTTGCCAAGAAAAGATAACTCTAGTTCAAGATTACAATTTTATGAGTTACCTGGCAGCTATTCATTCTCTTAATGACTTTCTAGTCAATGATGATACATGAGTCACCATCAAATATAAAATTATGGTTAAACGGAGGGATGGGGTAGGTGGGCATTATTCCGCAAACGAGGCAATTACGGTAACTATCAAAAATATATTACTCTGAACCAGTTGCATAAGGCAAGTTTCTCCCGCTCATTTTTATTTTCGTTTTGAGCCCGCCCATTTGCTAAAATATAAAACAAATCATTCCACGTTTGCAATATTAACTGGAAAAGTTGTACTTTAACAGAGACGTAATTGTACGGACTACCACGAACGTACAAACGACGTGACGTTCAGAGAGAGTTTTAGAGTGAGCAACATACAACTCAATATCAACCTACTGATGACATATCAGCTCTTGATGTCAACCTACTGATGACATATCAGCTCTTGATGTCAACCTACTGATGACATATCAGCTCTTGATGTCAACCTACTGATGACATATCAGCTCTTGATGTCAACCTACTGATGACATATCAGCTCTTGATGTCAACCTACTGATGACATATCAGCTCTTGATGTCAACCTACTGATGACATATCAGCTCTTGATGTCAACCTACTGATGACATATCAGCTCTTGATGTCAACCTACTGATGACATATCAGCTCTTGATGTCAACCTACTGATGACATATCAGCTCTTGATGTCAACCTACTGATGACATATCAGCTCTTGATGTCAACCTACTGATGACATATCAGCTCTTGATGTCAACCTACTGATGACATATCAGCTCTTGATGTCAACCTACTGATGACATATCAGCTCTTGATGTCAACCTACTGATGACATATCAGCTCTTGACGTCAACCTACTGATGACATATCAGCTCTTGACGTCACACAATTAAATGGAATAAGAAAACAATGACTGAGACTCCATCTTCACATGACATGATGGAACACATTCACATGCCCTCAGACACGTGACACCATATACTGTGAAATCGCATATATAAATAAGCATGACGTCAAATACATAAATAAGCGCGGCATCACATACATAAAATATACGCTTGACTTCACATAATAAATAAACATGATGTTAAATATTTAACTACAGGAACCATACAAGATTGAGAAAGAAGATGATCCTCTGGGGAAAGGAGTCAACGGGAAGAAAAATACATAAAATGCATGACATCATATACATAAATAAACATGGCGTCACATACATATAAAAGCATGACGTCATTTACATAAATATGCGTCACATACCTGTTTGTTTTCATCGACTGCATACAGATTGTAGCCATCGGCAGAAATTGCTTCACATACAAAAAGCAATACAAATTATTATATTTAATGCACTTTTCAACTAGAAGACCCTCTCTCTCTCTCTCTCTCTCTCTCTCTCTCTCTCACACACACACACACACACACACACACACACACACACACACACACACACGCACACGCATACATACACACAAATTGTTCCATTGTATACTTTTCCATTACAAACAAAACACACAGTTGCACTTAAAGACCAAATGAAGTGAAATCTAGGTCGACCGTGCAAATGAGTTGTGTGTTCCGATAATGTAAATACAATTTCAATATTATACTCCCAAAGGATATTCATACAAATTAAGAGACAATTTGGGGGATGAACAAGAGGACATTACAATCACAAAATGTAGCATTGACTCGCTTCAGTAACTTTAAGCCAAGGTCTGTAAATTGGGCGGGGCCCAGGTGGCATAAGTAGCTAGGAGATTTACTTCATAACTTGAAAGTGGCTTAATTTCTGCTAAACAAGTACAAGACATTATGTGAACAGAAGTACAGTTACCAAATTTCAGGTTTTAAAAAATTCTTTATTAATCTTTTAAAGTGCTTTTTTTATATTTTTAATAATTAACATTCTGCTGACAATTGTCAAACTTTCGACCGAGGCCATCCCCGTGAGGACAACACATCGGGCGTGCTGCTAATTAAACAACGACCTCGACTTAATTACAAGAACTCCTGACAGAATATGTGCCAAGAGATTCAGGCTGGGTGTCAAAGGATTAAGGCTGGAAGAGATTCAGGCTGGTTGTCAAGAAACACGGGTTGAAAGAGATAGAGGCTGAGTGCAAAGAATGAGACACGAGCTCTAAGAGAGAGGTGTCGGAAGAGACACAGACTGAATGAGACAGGTCGGAAGAGACACAGACTGAATGAAACACAGGTCGGAAGAGACACAGACTGAATGAGACAGGTCGGAAGAGACAGACTGAATGAGACACAGGTCGGAAGAGACATGGGCTGGAAGCAAACGGACACATATTGGAAGAGAGTCAAGCCGAGTGCCAAGAAGTACAAAAGCCAAGTGCAGAGAAATATGTCAAGAATCAGGTTTTAATTTATACATATGGCGGAAAAAATCTTTTGTTATTTTTGTTTTAACAATGATTTTATTATTGAGATTCGACTGAATACCTCTCAGGTAATTAATTAAATGGCTGCGAGTCTATGAAAAATTAATTGAATGCAAACCGAGACATTTATTAATGACTGCAAATCTTATAATTAACTGACTGAAAATCTACTCTATAATTAACTGACTGCGAAACTAGACTGATATTAAATGATTGAAAATCTAGACTATAATTAGATTGCGAATCTAGGCTATAATTAACTGACTGCGAATCTAGGATATAGTTAAATAATTCCAAATTATTATAAATGCATCTGATTCTCTGTATTTCTATGTACGAACATATATAACATATATTAGAGAGAGAGAGAGAGAGAGAGAGAGAGAGAGAGAGAAAAGAAACAAACAAACAAAGAAAGAAAGAAAGAAAGAGGGGGAGAGAGAGGTTAGGTTAGTATTATATCATTATATAATATTATAAAATCAAATATTTATACGTGTATGCTTGAGTATGTGTTCTTTCAAATTCCCTAGTTGCGCAGGTTAATAAACAAGAAATATTAATTCTGTCATTATTTTCCTATTTAACATTCAATATAAATATCAAATTACCCCCAGTTAATAAACAAGAAAAAATAATTATGTCTTTATTTTGGTTATTTAAGATAAATATTTTAGAGGATAATTAACACGTTATCCGCAGTTAATAAACAAGAAATATTAATTCTGTCTTTATTTTAGTAGATAAATAACAAATTACCCGCAGAAACACAAGCAGACAACTCGAGTAGGACAGCTACCTTGCCATTCTCTTGGTTTATTTCTTTCGACAACTCTTGGAGTACTCTCCCTTTGCTTGACTGTATGCGTGACTGCAAGAGAGGATAAATAGCATGAGTTACGTCGGCACAACTGAAGATGCAATTACATGTATAACCACGTGATTTTCAGTATCTATGTCAGACTATGCAATCAACATGTCACAGACTGGATATAAACTGTTGTAATTGACATCCTTCCTAAAAGAATTGATCATATATATTCACATACACGGCATCAGACTTCCCCTCCACCGATTAGTGCATCTACCCGAGCTCAACTAATCCAGCATCACACAGCACGAAGAAGTTAAAACTATAACCAACCAAACCCGAGCTGTCCGCACAATACTAATACAAAGAGTATGCTTGAAGTCACTTTTACGTCTCTGGGTGTAAAGTATGCTTGAAGTCACTTTTACGTCTCTGGGTGTAAAGTACGCTTGAGGTCACTTTTACGTCTCTGGGTGTAAAGTACGCTTGAAGTCACTTTTACGTCTCTGGGTGTAAAGTACGCTTGAGGTCACTTTTACGTCTCTGGGTGTAAAGTACGCTTGAAGTCACTTTTACGTCTCTGGGTGTAAAGTACGCTTGAGGTCACTTTTACGTCTCTGGGTGTAAAGTACGCTTGAAGTCACTTTTACGTCTCTGGGTGTAAAGTACACTTGAAGTCATTTTTATGTCTCTGGGTGTAAAGTACGTTTAATGTCTTCTTACTTCCTTTTATGCGTTGAGTGTGCTCAAAGAGCTTTTTTTTTTATACTCAAGTACTAATAAAGCCGCATATTTGTCTAATTTGCATAAAATCTGCTGTAAGCCGCATATTTGTCTAATTTGCATAAAATCTGCTGTAAGCCGCATATTTGTCTAATTTGCATAAAATCTGCTGTAAGCCGAATATTTATCTAATTTGCATAAAATCTGCTGTAAGCCGAATATTTGTCTAATTTGTATAAAGTCTGTTGTAAGCTGAATATTTGTGTAATTTGTATAAAGTCTGTTGCAAGCCGAATATTTGTCTAATTTGTATAAAATCTGTTGTATGCCGAATATTTGTCTAATTTGCATAAAATCTGCTGTAAGCTGTTCCTAGACTACAAGAACGGGAACATTACAATCCAGTAATTATCACAATCACATTAACCGATGTAACGACCACATTTAATTAAGGAAAGCAAAATCGGATCAAACATGCAATTAACTATTAAAAAATCACGAACTATTGAAACATACAAAATCCCACGAGTTCTGTATACTAATAAATTAAAATTTGCGATTATAATTAACTATTATAGTGTAAATTAAAATGTCTAGAAATGAACATAAACACGTTTATTAGTTGAAAAAAATTCGTCACCATGGAAACTGGCACTCAATTTCTTTGTTTCAGCAAAATAATTTTTGTCAACTTTCGAAAAATTTAAAAGAAGAAAGTTAAGACATATATATGATCAGTATTAACACTATCATATCTGTCACGACCGAAAAGCTCACGACACACAAAATTTTAATTTTAAGGGCGCTATTTTAGCAAGGTACTCATCGCACACATGTGGCGTTCTAAACAACCAGAGATTATTCCGAAGAACTTCAATCAGAGTTATCTACTCGCTGAGCCAAAGCCCTTGTGCGATAAGACACCTGAGACATTCATGCGCGCTAGGCGACCTAAGTCGGCCTTGTCTTAAAGTCAGATTTGTCAAACATCAAACCTGCACATTAGTCGTCATTATCGAAAAAGAAAGCAATAAATACGACAACATACACAGACAAGCACGCACAAACACATTAGGCACACCTTGGCCCTTTAGATATGGCACCCGGAAAGACAATAGCCGTTAAACAGTATGAAATAACAAGAATCATAAAAATATAAGGCAGTCTTCTTTAATGCATAAAGGCAAGTGTGAACGCAATGAAATACGAATGAAAAAAACTACTTCACATAAAATACGAATGACAAACGACTTCTCAAGAAATACGAATGACAAACGACTTCTCAAGAAATACGAATGACAAACGACTTCTCATGAAATACGAATGATAAACGACTTCTCATGAAATACGAATGACGAAAACGACTTCACATGAAATACGAATGACGAAAACGACTTCACATGAAATACGAATGACGAAAACGACTTTACATGAAATACGAATGACGAAAACGACTTCACATGAAATACGAATGACGAAAACGACTTCGCATGAAATACGAATGACAAAAATTAATTCACAGAAAATACGAATGATAAAAACGACCTCAAATGAAATATGAATAGCGAAAATACCCCCGCTTGAAATGAAATACTTTTAACAAAAACAACTCTACAGCATTAAAATAAAAACTTCACATGAAATGAAATACGAATAACGATAAATAAATTCACAGGAGTTCAAATACGAATGACGAAGAGTGCCCCTCGTGAAGTGAAACGCGTACGACAAGAACTCCAGCTGAAATTTAAACAACACAGACTCTCCAAAGTGAAACGCGTACGACAAGAACTCCAGCTGAAATTTAAACACAGATTCTCCAAAGTGAAACGCGTACGACAAGAACTCCAGATGAAATTTAAACAACTTACAAATTTAAACAACACAGGCTCTCCAAAGGATGTAAAATTCCAATGACGAAAACTACTGTAAATGAAATGAAGCATGAATGACCACATGAAATGAACTTTTAATGACAAAATCAACTCCACGTGAAATGAGTTTTTAATAACTAAAACATCCACATGAAATGAAATTTTGCAAAATAAGAACTTTACATTAAATGAACTTGTAATGACAAAAGTCCACATGAACTTTTAATGACAAGACAAATCCATATGAAAAGAACTTTTAATGACAAAAAAACTTCACATGAAATGAACTTTTAATGACACGAAATTCTTCATGAAATGGAGAGTTGAATGTCGAAAAAAATTCTTCACCTAAAATGAAATACGAATAGCCAAAGGAACTTAGATGAAATAACTAAGACAACCCTATGCAAAATGAAACACGAATAGCCAAAGGAACTCTAGATGAAAAACCTGCGAATAAAATAAGACAACCCTAAGCAAAATGAAAAAAATGAGAAAGTTGATGGTAACTCTGACGAAAGAAATCGTGTATAAAAGCAAGACTAATGAAGGCAACTCCTCTGGAAATAGCGCACCTGAAAGGGAAATAACCCACTGGGAAAAAATAAGAATGACGAAGGCAACCCCACTGGAATGAAAATAAAAATGAACGAAAATAACCCCATTGGAATGAAAATAAAAATGACGAAAATAACCCTATTGGAATGAAAATAAAAATGAACGAAAATAACCCCATTGGAAAAGAAAGAGGAATGATGAAGGGAACCGTTTACGAACTGAAATGGAAAAAAAAAAGAATGATGAAAAGCAACACCACTGGAAAAGAATAAGAAAGACGAAGGCAACGCCAATTTCAAGAAAATATGAATGATGAAGGAAAACCTATATGAAATAAGTTGAAAAGGGCAAACTTTTAGAAAGGAAACAAAAATGGCGAAGCCAACTACACTAGAAAAAAACTGATGTACCTGTAAACTGCAGTATGAATGACATAAATACCTACTCATAGTAAATTGCAGTATGAATGACATAAATACCTACTCATAGTAAACTGAAGTATGAATGACATAAATACCAACTCATAGTAAACTGCAGTATGAATGACAGTTTCATCCACCATGTAAACTGCGGAATGAAAGCCAATTTCTGCAACTATTCATATAAAATGCAGTAGAAATGACAGTCAGAATATTGCTAACCACAGCATAAATGACATTGTCAGCGCCTTGTAAATGTATAAGAATGATAATATCATCTCCGAAAAAACTGCAATGGCACATACGCCAACCTTTTGTAAAATGTACTAAAATGTAGTATGAATGACAGTCAACGGATTGTAAATTGTAATAAAATGCTGCCGAAGTCATATAAATGACAGTCAGCAAATCTAAACTGCAATAAAAAGGCGCTGTCAAAGTCTCGTAAACTAAGTATGAATGACAGAAGAGTGTAAATTGTAGTAAAAAGACACTGTCAATTCACGTAAACTAAGTATGAATGATAGCGGAATGTAAATTGTAGTAAAAAGACACATCAATTCACGTAAACTAAGTATGAATGACAGGAGAGTGTAAATTGTAGTAAAAAGACACTGTCAATTCACGTAAACTAAGTATGAATGATAGTGGAATGTAAATTATAGTAAAAAGACACTGTCAATTCACGTAAACTAGGTATGAATGACAGCAGAGTGTAAATCGAAGTAAAACGTCATTGTCAAAGTCATGTAAACTGTAATATAAACCAGTGGTCCCCAACCTTTTCATCGCCGCGGACCGGTCAACGCTTGATAATTTTGCCGCGGACCGGTCAACGCTTGATAATTTTACCGCGGCCCGATGATGTAGGGGGACGTTGATTGTTTATATTTTAGATTGTTTTGATTTAATAATTTTAATTTAATTGTATTTAAACGTGCCTTCAAATTAAAATACATTTACATCAAAAATGAATATAAAGTGATTTAACATTTTAACTCACTAGAACGCTAAATCAGAGAACCCTGAGCTTGTTTCTTTGCAACGAGACGGTTCCATCTGGGGGTAATAGGAGACAATTACACCCGAAGTGAGTTGCTTATGTCCATCCGTTGTTTTGTTTTGGTTGCTGTCACTGCAGAAAACCCCGCTTCACACAAATAGGATTCGGAAATGGCAATACGGATTTAAGTGCTGTGGTGGCCGTTGTTGTATTGGCAGATGAGGGGGTTTACAGAGCCCAGGATAATACCACATCGTCTGTACTTAGTGTGTATGTGCGCCCAGGATGTTCACTCCCCACCCTGTAATGTTCACCAGTGGTGTTGTTGTTGTCGTTGGCACTGTTGTTGTTGATGTCCCCGGTAGCCGTTGGACTGTATGTAGGTGGGTGTTGGCGGCAAGCATTAGTTGAATTAGATCCGCAATGGGGTGGTTATAATATCCCCACTGCATGTGATGTTGCTCCCTGTGCTGCCACCGTTGTTGTTGTTGTTGTCGGCGGTGGTTGTTGTCGCAGCGCTGCCGTTGTTGTTGTGAATTCTGTTGTTGTGGCTGTAGTAGAGGATACTGTTGTTGTCGTCTGATGTGTTGTGGCGGGCGCCTTCTTTTTGATTTGGGGCTCCGTTCTGTAGTGTTTCCTCGTGTGTCTGTTGTGGTTGTCTTTGTTGCAGTCCCTGGTGGTGACTCTGGCTGTGGATTGGGGGCAGTTGGTTTAGTCGTTGTTGTTGTTTCTTATGGTGTAGTTGGAGCGTTGTCGACTTCTGTTTCGGTCTTTGCGTCAGTTGTCTTCACTTCTTTTTCTGTTTGTATTTTTCTTTCTTGCGTCTTGATATGTACCGTTTGTGTGCTAGAGATTTGTTGGCGTTTCTTCTTATTTTCGGTGGTATTTGTTTTAATTTCTTTTTCTTTGCTGATAGAGCTTGTAGTCTGAGTTTCCTTATGATCTGTTGTGGGTTTTTGGAGTTTGCGAGTATGCCTGGCTGATTTCTTGTTTTGCTGTTTGAGTTGAATTCACTTTGGCCGTAGGTGGAATTTTCCAGATGATGTTGGTGTTTATTCCACTTTCTCTTGTAGTGGCTTGTAGAGTTTAGGTGGAAACGTGGCTTTTTCCTTTGACTGTTTGAGTTGTGCCGTCTTCCTGTGTGGGTTTTTGCGTTGTTTCCTCCTTTTCCGTTTGTGAAGAGCGTGTTTTTGTTGTCGGCGTTATTTTCCAGAAGATGTCTGTCTATGTTTCACAGTCTGTTGATGTAGTTTTTTCTTCGTGTTGCCTTGTCAGGTGCTTGTTTAAAATCTTATGGAGACCAATTGCGGTTAAGATGGCTTGTTGTCTAGTGTAAGTTCATCTTCTGTTTTTGTGTGGAAGAGGGTCAACAGCAAATTAGTGAACGCATTTTTTAGTTCAACGTTTTTAGTTTCTAGTGTGAAGGTGAAGGGGGTAACTTTTCGTATGCCCCCATTTTCGGTTGGTTTGCTGATTTCACAGCAGTATTTTGTCCAGTCTTCTCCTTTGTACTTCTTAATGTTTGCACCTCTTCAAGCCTCTTTTGCCGTATCTGTCTCAGCTGGGCTATGCGCTCGTTTGTGAAACAGAAAGGGCCGTCCGCATCTTCTGTGACTGACTCGGAATCGCGTAAAATGTCACTTGGTGGAGTGGGCAGTAGTGGGATTTTTGTCAGCCCTGAAAAGGGCTGAGTCTTAGTGCTGGTTTGTCTGGTGTGGCGCTTTGACATGACTCTCCTCCCGGCGGTCCAATGGATGGAGTGCGTTCGTCGGTGGTCCGAAGCGAAGTGTGTTGGTGTGGTTGGGAAGTAGAGCTCGAATTCTTTAAAAGCAAAGACAGATGATCGTGCACCAACTGGGAGAATGAATGCTCAGACTCAATCTCGTCCATGGAAAGTCGCACAAACCCGAAAGAAATACACTAGAGTAAAAATAAAATTGGGGGGCCCTGTACCATTTGGTCCGCGGACCGGTACCATATGGTCCACGGACCGGTACCGGTCCGCGGACCGGGGGTTGGGGACCACTGATATAAACGACAGTCAGCGGAGTGTCAATTACAGTTTAAAATAAAAAGACACTTTCAAAGTCATGTAAATGATAGTAAGGATGACAACGTCAGCGCCATATATACAGATAACAATGACAATGGCAGTTCTATACAGATAAGAATGATAATGGCAGTTCTATACAGATAAGAATGATAATGGCAGTTCTATACAGATAACAATGGCAATGGCAGTTCTATACAGATAAGAATGATAATGACAGTTCTAATACAGATAAGAATGATAATGGCAGTTCTATACAGATAACAATGACAATGGGTTCTATACAGATAAGAATGATAATGACAGTTCTAATACAGATAAGAATGATAATGGCAGTTCTATACAGATAACAATGACAAGGGGTTCTATAAGGATAAGAATGATAATGGCAGTTCTATACAGATAAGAATGATAATGGCAGTTCTATACAGATAAGAATGATAATGGCAGTTCTATACAGATAAGAATGATAATGGCAGTTCTATACAGATAAGAATGATAATGGCAGTTCTATACAGATAACAATGACAAGGGGTTCTATAAGGATAAGAATGATAATGGCAGTTCTATACAGATAAGAATGATAATGGCAGTTCTATACAGATAAGAATGATAATGGCAGTTCTATACAGATAAGAATGATAATGGCAGTTCTATACAGATAAGAATGATAATGGCAGTTCTATACAGATAAGAATGACAATGGCAGTTCTATACAGATAAGAATGATAATGGCAGTTCTAATAACAAACAAAATTACACCTTTAGGCATTTTCAATTTTCAGTATTGTAGCTGTTTACAAATTTCAATTCAATCTGACAGACAGACTACATTAGGAAAAGTTAATAACAAACAAAATTACACCTTTAGGCATTTTCAATTGTCAGGACTGTAGCAGTTTAGAAATTTCAATTAAATCTGATAGACCTTAAATGTGTATTACTGTTTAGATTAATTTAATGATCTTATCTCATTCCATACTTTTTAGAGCTGTTTGCTCCTAACAGTGATTGTGCAAAGAGTTTATTACTTACAAAGCAAAGTGAAACTCACCTTCCATTTTGATAAAGAGGTTATCCGCCCCTCGCTTTGAAAGTCGCCTGTACAAGTAAGGAAAGATTAAATGAAACATGAATGATTAAAAATACAAATCAATTAGCTGGAGGATAACATGATATCACAACAAAAATGTAATCAAACGCTTGACTAACATCAAGGCACACACACACACACACACACACACACACACACACACACACACACACACACACACACACACACAAATATACAACAGATGCATTCTTGCCAATATATAAACGATAAGGCACGTAGGATAACAGTAAAATTATTGAATAAAATATCGTTTTAGTCAGAGTGAAAAGGCAATCCTAGTCATTTTGATGAAAGTGAAAAGTAGTTGTAGTAATTAGATTATCGCAAACTGGCAGTTGCTTTGATTACAGTGAAAGAATAATCGTTTAACTAGACTACACACAATAATATAAAGATTGTAGCTTACATCCTGTTAGATTAATTATGCTCGACACTAAACTGAGTTGTTGATTAGATTTAATTAAAAGATGTTATTTTAATCCCTTCAAATGTAGTTCCACATACTATTACACTAAACTGTTTGATTAGATCTAATCACATACTTGTTATATTACATCCCGTAACATCTAGTTACGCATAATATTGCA
Source organism: Sinotaia quadrata (assembly GCA_028829895.1). Classification (NCBI taxonomy): domain Eukaryota; kingdom Metazoa; phylum Mollusca; class Gastropoda; order Architaenioglossa; family Viviparidae; genus Sinotaia; species Sinotaia quadrata. The sequence goes on along the minus strand of CM054178.1, from coordinate 141,495,912 downwards.
AGAAAATTGAAAAATGATGACCCTCAATATGTAGATGTGGTCCCACAAAATATAAAATAATGACTCACACTACGAAGTGCTGTACCCAGAAAAGAGGTGACTGCAATAGGAAAACTTTACTTACCATTGGTCTAGCCTCGGAAAACCTAAACCGGATTATCCTTGCATTGAAAGTTTGACTAACCGCTGGAAAATCTCCAGAAAACCTAACGGGATGACCACACATTGAAGGCTTGGCTAACCACTAGCAACATTCCAGAAAACTTAACGGGATGACCACACATTGAAGGCTTGGCTAACCACTAGCAACATTCCAGAAAACCTAACGGGATGACCACACATTGAAGGCTTGGCTAACCACTAGCAACATTCCAGAAAACTTAACGGGATGACCCATCGATTGAAGGTTTGGCTAACCACTGGTAAAACTCCGGAAAATCTAAAAGGATGACTCACACATTGAAGACTTGACTAACCACTAGTCTAACACCCGAAAAGCTAAATTAATGACCTATACATTGAAGACTTACCGTTGATGGCATGGCGGTGCCTGGCTACAGATCGTGACCCCTGGTTTACTTTTCGCTGGAGCCAGCGCTCTACTTGCTCCTGGGTCACGTTAACGTGCACGTGCTGTTCCAAGAAGTCTGGGTTCTGCTGCAGGTATTGTGTCACGAGCTCAGGACTTAAGTCTGCAACACACAGTTTAAGTAAGTTGTCAAAGCTCAGGACTTAAGTCTGCAACACACAGTTTAAGTAAGTTGTCAAAGCTCAGGACTTAAGTCTGCAACACACAGTTTAAGCAAGTTGTCAAAGCTCAGGACTTAAGTCTGCAACACACAGTTTAAAAAAGTTGTCAAAGCTCAGGACTTAAGTCTGCAACACACAGTTTAAGTAAGTTGTCAAAGCTCAGGACTTAAGTCTGCAACACACAGTTTAAGTAAGTTGTCAAAGCTCAGGACTTAAGTCTGCAACACACAGTTTAAGTAAGTTGTCAAAGCTCAGGACTTAAGTCTGCAACACACAGTTTAAGTAAGTTGTCAAAGCTCAGGACTTAAGTCTGCAACACACAGTTTAAGCAAGTTGTCAAAGCTCAGGACTTAAGTCTGCAACACACAGTTTAAGCAAGTTGTCAAAGCTCAGGACTTAAGTCTGCAACACACAGTTTAAGCAAGTTGTCAAAGCTCAGGACTTAAGCCTGCAACACACAGTTTAAGTAAGTTGTCAAAGCTCAGGACTTAAGTCTGCAACACACAGTTTAAGTAAGTTGTCAAAGCTCAGGACTTAAGTCTGCAACACACAGTTTAAGTAAGTTGTCAAAGCTCAGGACTTAAGTCTGCAACACACAGTTTAAGTAAGTTGTCAAAGCTCAGGACCTAAGTCTGCAACACACAGTTTAAGCAAGTTGTCAAAGCTCAGGACTTAAGTCTGCAACACACAGTTTAAGTAAGTTGTCAAAGCTCAGGACTTAAGTCTGCAACACACAGTTTAAGTAAGTTGTCAAAGCTCCGTACTGAAACACGCATTTAGTGCATGTAAACTGGGCATTCGCGCACACATATCAGCTCAATTGATAAGGGGAATAATTCAGGTGATTGGAATTCGAATAATAATTGTATGAATTTAGGTCCTAGTAGGAATTAAGATGATAACGGCAAGAATTCGGATGATAACATAGGAATTGAGTAGATAACAATTAGAATTTGTGCTAATGGCAGGAATCCAGGTCGTGACGTAAGAATTCCGGTGATGACGTAAGATTTGAGATAGAAGAAATTCGGGTAATAAGATAAGACATCTGATGACAAAAGTATGGATACAGATGAGAACGGTGGAAATTCAGGTGACAACGAAAGAATTAGGCAGTAAGGGTAAGAATTCGAATGATACTAATTAAGAATCAAATGACAGTGATCTCAGTACAGGTGAAATCGCTAAGTAGTAAGAGTAAGTAGATATCTTTATCTCCAACAGTAAGTAACATACAGTGATCTCAGTACAGGTGAAATCGCTAAGTAGTAAGAGTAAGTAGATATCTTTATCTCCAACAGTAAGTAACATACAGTCTATTTTCTCGCCTCACTTTAACGATGACGTCAGCTTTAATTTGAAAGAATCTGTGACAAGCACCTTTCTATCCCACCCAATTATGCTTTAACTGTTAATGATTCATTTTTGCAAAATTCTGATTTCTTGAAAGAAAATTTGTGATTTTGTATACATACAGAAAATGTGTGCTAGAGCTTATAATCCGTGTTTTAAAATTGCAATTGATCATAGCAGAAATGGTAGGAGTTTCAATACAGAATTAGTACAAAGGGTCGTAAGAGAAGTAGTAGCAATTTAGACGATTAATTATTGAAGTATAGATGATTAATTATTGAAGTATAGATGATTAATTATTGAAGTATAGATGATTAATTATTGAAGTATAGATGATTAATTAATAAAGTATAGATGATTAATTATTGAAGTATAGATGATTAATTAATAAAGTATAGATGATTCATTAATAAAGTATAGATGATTAATTATTGAAGTATAGATGATTAAATTAATAAAGTATAGATGATTAATTATTGAAGTATAGATGATTAATTAATAAAGTATAGATGATTAATTAATAAAGTATAGATGATTAATTATTGAAGTATAGATGATTAATTAATAAAGTATAGATGATTAATTATTGAAGTATAGATGATTAATTAATAAAGTATAGATGATTAATTAATGAAGTATAGACGATTCATTAATGAAGTATAGATGATTAATTAATGAAGTATAGATGATTAATTAATAAAGCAGTAGTATTAGTATCAACTATTAGACAATGAATAATGTAGTATTAGTAGTATAGAAATTAATTAATAAAGTAGTACTATTAGTAGTAGTATAGATGATTAATTAATAAAGCAGTAGTAGTACAGACAACTAATTAATAAAATACTAATAGTAATATAGACAATTAATGAATAAAGTATTTGTAGTAGTACAGGCAGTTAAATAATAATGTGGTAGTATTAGTAGTAGATAGATGATACAATAATAAAGTAGTAGTTTAGACAATTAATTAATAAAGTAGTAGTAGTAGCATAGACATCTAATTAATTAATTGTATTAGTAGAGACGATTAATTAATAAAGTAGTAGTAATAGTACAGACACGTAATTAATAAAGTGCTTTATGTAGTAGTATAGACGATTAAGTAATAAATTAGTAGTAGGAGTAGTATAGACAATTAATAAAGTAGGCCTACTTGTAGTAGTATAGACAATTAATTAATAAAGGTGTAGTAATAGTAGTAGTATAGAGAATTCATTAATGAAGTAGTAGTAGTAGTAACATAGACAATTAATAAAGTGGTAGAATTATAGACGATTAATTAATAAGTACTAGTATTAGTTGTATAGACAATTAATTAATAATGTAGTAGTAGTAGTACAAGTTTACATGATTTATACAGTAGTAGACGATTAATTAATAATGTAGTAGTAGTAGTAGTTTAGACGATAAATTAATTAGTAGTAATAGTAGTTTAGACGATTAATTAACAAATAGCACAGAGACATAATTAATAAGCTTGTGGTAATGGCAGTTTTAGTAGTTTCAGATGCTTAATGAGGACATGTAGTCAGTAGTAGTATATTCAGATTTTTTTTTTTAGAAAATATTATCTTATATTTTGTTTATTAGTTGATTCAAATCCTTAGATCTGGGAATTCTACCAAGACTCTGGGAGAGAGTATGTTGTACCAGAGTAGATGACTTTGTCACGTGACTTTTCCTATAATTAAGAATATTTTTTCGGGTGCACTGCTTCGTTGTACATGTAAACCATTTATGTTTGGTACTGTTTGTGTTTTCAGATTCGAACTCTTCAGATTATTAGCCTTGTTCTATAAACACAACAGTAGATACATTATATCGTATTCTTCGAGTAGAGCTGTTCTATAAACACAACAGTAGATACATTATATCGTATTCTGTCGAGTACAGCTGTTCTATAAACACAACAGTAGATACATTATATCGTATTCTGTCGAGTAGAGCTGTTCTATAAACACAACAGTAGATACATTATATCGTATTCTGTCGAGTAGAGCTGTTCTATAAACACAACAGTAGATACATTATATCGTATTCTCTCCGTATAGAACATATCAGATATAAGGTCAGATCTGTATTACAGCTATAGCAGTACACGTATTATGTTCAGATCTGTATTACTATAACAGTACTGAAAGTATTATATATTATTCTTTCGATCTGTATTACAGTAGCAGCAGTATACGTTTTATAATAGTCAGAATTGTATTGCAATGATAGTAGCAGATATTAACATCATCAGAACTGTTTGTCGTGGCAGACCTGTACTTCAATGATATCAGTACTCACATTATATTGCATAGACCTGTACTTCAATGATAACACGCACATTATATTGCATAGACCTGTACTTAAATAATAACAGTGCGCACATTATATTACGGTCGACCTGTACTTTAATGATATATGTACGCATATTGTATTGCATAGACCTGTACTTGATGATGATATCAGTGCGCACACTAAATTGCGGTAACCTGTAATTCAGTGATAGCAACGCACTTATTATATTGCGGTAGATCTGTATTTCAGTAACCCCAGCATTAACTATCACGTGATCACGTGTACAAGCCGATAAACATCGAGGGGGTAGTAATGGTGTCGACTGTGTTTGTGAAGGGCTTTGGCTTCACACAGTAACATGCTATTAGTGCTGCTGGGACTTCATGTGTCGCTGGCTTTAACATTGTATGCATAGCTGTCAGTTAATCTTACTTATGCATGCAACATTATGTATCATTTTGTTGTCTTTCATGTCTTCTTCCACATTAACAAAACAAAACAAAAAAACGAACGTACTAAAGAAAAACTGACTTATTCTAGCAAAAACTAAAAAAAAAAAAAAAAAAGTGCCATCGGTGAAGGCTACTTTTGGACAGCTGTTCCAACAGAATGTTTCCTGTACGCAAACTCACATAATAAATAAATTAATAATTGATCAATTTATTTGTTGGTTTGTTTATTACAATATCCTATAATTCTTATAGGATATTGAATTATTAATATTATTCTTTTAACATCCTATCCGATTTGCTAATTCAGATTGATTAATATTTTCTTCTTTAAAAGGAAAAATTTCCTTGCTTCAAGATCCCAAATTTCAAACTTCTCAAGATGGTTGGAAGGTGGAGATGGGACCCCTCTAGATAGCTGGAAGAGTTGGGACTTCTCAAGATGGCTGGAAGAGTTGGGATTTGTCAAGATGGCTGGAAGGCAGAGTGGCATATCCACTTCCATTTCATTTGATAGGAACATAGGAACACTGGGTGGAGAGAATGGCTTAGGGGATTGGTGGGGGGAGAGGTGACGCACGAGAAACTGGGCATGAGAATGGTCACAGTAAAGAATAAAGACTATATTCAACTTACGTCACACATAGCATTCCTATATAGGCAGTCTTATTGTCTCTTACTGCTCTACCCTTCTTAAAGTAACTGCCGCTAGCTGTATACCAGAACCACTCCCTCTTGCCCTACCCCTCTAAGTAACTTCCTCTCCAACATTGCCAGTCAAGCAAAGTTCTGACAATGCCCTCTTATTATTAAAGTTACTGCTCTTCAATTAAAAACGTCATAATTTTATTTTTCTGTTCCATATCTTGGCCTCAGGTCTTTGTCAATTGTAGTCTGTACAAATCCTACTTGTGACTTTTGTCAATTGTAGTCTGTACAAATCCTACTTGTGACTTTTGTCAATTGTAGTCTGTACAAACCCTACTTGTGACTTTTGTCAATTGTAGTCTGTACAAACCCTACTTGTGACTTTTGTAAATTGTAGTCTGTACAAACCCTACTTGTGACTTTTGTCAATTGTAGTCTGTACAAACCCTACTTGTGACTTTTGTAAATTGTAGTCTGTACAAACCCTACTTGTGACTTTTGTAAATTGTAGTCTGCACAAATCTTACTTGTGACTTTTGCCATTTGTATTTTGTACAAATCTATCTTGCGACTTTTATCAGTTGTATTCTATACAAATTTTACTTATGATTTTTGTCAATTGTATTTTGTACAAATCTTATGATTATTATGTCATCAACCACTTCTTAAAGTTTGGTTGTTATGGTGATGAAGACTTCGTATCCATAGTGATAGTTCATTGTTATGGTGATGAAGACTTCGCATCCACAGTGATAGTGGTACATGACTATTGTTAACGTGTAATGTCTGAGCGTTTTTGCACTAAACTTGACCTCTGACCCTCTTTTTACTCAACAGATAAAGGAAATTCGTCCGAACCTCAAAATAACGTAGTGTAGCATTATTCGGGTTTCCCTCATAATCAAATTACTTACGTAGAAGTGAGTATTCCAAGCATTTCTTATCGCGATTATGCAAGAAAACATTATTTGTTGAAATATTTGTAAAGTCGTTTTTATCAGTGTTTTAACGTACACGTCTATAAACGAGGCTATATGTCTTGAATTTTGACTTTGTTAACATAGTTTGTCATAGCAAGTAAAGTCCATAAATTTCACTATGATGTACATAATTTTGACTTTGTTAACATAGTTTGTCATAGTAAGTAAAGTCCATAAATTTCACTATGATGTACATAATTTTGACTTTGTTAACATAGTTTGTCATAGCAAGTAAAGTCCATAAATTGATGTACATAATTTTGACTTTGTTAACATAGTTTGTCATAGTAAGTAAAGTCCATAAATTGATGTACATAATTTTGACTTTGTTAACATAGTTTGTCATAGCAAGTAAAGTCCATAAATTGATGTACATAATTTTGACTTTGTTAACATAGTTTGTCATAGCAAGTAAAGTCCATAAATTGATGTACATAATTTTGACTTTGTTAACATAGTTTGTCATAGTAAGTAAAATCCATAAATTGATGTACATAATTTTGACTTTGTTAACATAGTTTGTCATAGTAAGTAAAATCCATAAATTGATGTACATAATTTTGACTTTGTTAACATAGTTTGTCATAGTAAGTAAAGTCCATACATTTCACTATGATGTACATAATTTTCAGAAGTAAATTCTAAAGAAGCCTCCCAGAAATTTACCTTCCTTGAGTTACAAACCACGAAATCCAAATAAGACTAAAAGAAGTTTCGTTGTATTAGTGACTTTCGAGACTTTAACTGTTGAAGAAGAGATTTTGAAATTATATCAAAACTCGTCATCTACTTCCTAATGGACTGCAGTTATATCCCATCTTCTACTTCCTAATGGACTGCAGTTATAACACATCATCTACTTCCTAATGGACTGCCGTTATAACACATCATCTACTTCCTAATGGACTGCAGTTATATCCCATCATCTACTTCCTAATGGACTGCCGTTATAACACATCATCTACTTCCCAATGGACTGCCGTTATAACACATCATCTACTTCCTAATGGACTGCCGTTATAACACATCATCTACTTCCTAATGGACTGCAGTTATATCCCATCATCTACTTCCTAATGGACTGCAGTTATATCCCATCATCTACTTCCTAATGGACTGCAGTTATTATTTCATATCCCATCTTCTGCTTCCTTCTTGATTGAAGTTGTTATCTCATATCTCATCTTTTGCTTCCTAGTGGACTGCCGTTACTATCTAATATCTCATCTTCTACTTCCTAGTGGACTGCAGTTGTTATCTCATATCTCATCTTTTGCTTCCTAGTGGACTGCAATTATCTCATCTTTTGCTTCCTAGTGGACTGCAATTGTTATCTCACCTTTTGCTTCCTAGTGGACTGCAATTGTTATCTCATCTTTTGCTTCCTAGTGGACTGCAATTGTTATCTCACCTTTTGCTTTCTAGTGGACTGCAATTGTTATCTCATCTTTTGCTTCCTAGTGGACTGCAATTGTTATCTCATCTTCTACTTGCTAGTGGTCTGCCGTTATTATCTCATCAACCACTTTCTTCTGAATTGCAGTTATTTCGTGTCTCATCGACTACTTCCCAAATCACTATTTCATTTTATGGTATCATTATTCAATTTATTATATAAATTGTTTAATAATATCACAAATATATTTTATCATATCGCTAATGTGATTCAGTGATATTATGAAAAGAATTCTTGATTGACATCAAGAAATGAACTTGTTTTTATAATATCGCAATTTATATTATATAATAATGATATTATTATTATTTTATAAAACCAATTCGCGATACAGTATAAAAATTGTAAATAAATAAAACTGTCTCTTTTATTTGAATTTGGAATATCAGTAAATCAAATCTCAGTAAATATACGGACGTGTGTTACCAGAATACGTTTAGAATTACGTATTTTGTTACATCACAATACTTAATTATTGTTACAGGAATAGGATATCAAAATATGCGTTTGTAATATCATAAAAAGTGCACTTGTAATACCAACAAACACAAAACAATCATCACAGTCAACCCCAAGTAATTATCAGTCAACCCCAAGCAATTATCAGTCAACCCCCAAAAATTATCAGTCAACCCCAAGTAATTATCAGTCAACCCCAAGCAATTATCAGTCAACCCCAAGTAATTATCAGTCAACCCCAAGTAATTATCAGTCAACCCCAAGTAATTATCACAGTCAACCCCAAGCAAATATGACAATCAACCCCAAGTAATTATCAGTCAACCCCAAGTAATTATGACAGTCAACCCCAAGTAATTATCAGTCAACCCCAAGTAATTATCAGAGTCAACCCCAAGCAATTATCACAACCAACAACAAGCAATTGTCACAACCAAAAACAAAGCTATTATCAAATTAAACACAAAGCTATTATGACAACTAATACTAAAGAGATATAATGATTTTTCTTTTCTTTCCTAATTTAAAATTTAAAACAAGAATCTGCAAATTTCTTGTTCCAGTCTAAATCGATAGCTCATTCTTCAGTGTAACTATATAAATTACTCAGTAAACATTTAAGAGGCGATATATTTTCAAGCTGTCGGGAAGAGAACCAGACTGACAAATAATGAAGTGAGGCTGGAAAAATATTCAATTCAAATTAATTCAATATTCTACTTAATAACATTTTCAATGACCGGTTTCACAATTTTCTTAATAACAACCAAAAATAAAAATGAATCAAACGGGGCGAAAATGCCAATTTCATCAAAGGTAAAACATTTTAAAAAATTAATTATAATAAATTTATTCATTTTTTTCAAAAATAGCTGATGTTCGCACATGCTAGGAGTTCTATAGTTTGTTTCACATTTGCTGTGCAGTACCTTATCATAGCCTGTTTCCTTATCTTGACAAGGAGCGCTATTCTTATGAAGAAAAAGTGTTTTCTAAAGGCTCTTTAGTTTAACTGTTTTTAATTTATTGTATACTTCGCCCCGGTACAAAGAAGTATTTTATGTTTAAATTTACACGAAGGAGTGAGGGGAAGGCCTTTTTTTCTATTACCTGTTTTGTGATTGTCACTGCATTGGTACATGTACGTTCGTTCATTAGTTTTCATTTTGGGAACAGAATGTTGCGACAAAAGTTTGAAATTAGAAAAAGAAAATTGTTATTGTTCCTAAAGTGACGCTGTAACAAATTATTGTAAATGATTGTTCCTAAAGTGGGCGCTGTGTGCAAGCATTGTAAATGATTGACCCTAAAGTGGGTACTAAGTGCAAGCATTGTAAATGATTGACCCTAAAGTGGGTACTGTATGTAAACATTGTAAATGATTGACCCTAAAGTGGGTACTGTATGTAAACATTGTAAATGATTGACCCTAAAGTGGGTACTGTATGTAAACATTGTAAATGGTTGTTTCTAAAACTGTTTGCAGTAAGTCTACTTACCAGGTACAATTTCAATATGTCAAAATGGATACTTTTTGTTAACTGCTGGTAGTCGCCATGATTGTATGTGTTTACATAACGATTGCCACTTAATATTAACTGCTGGAAGTCGCCATGATTGTATATTGGAAGTCGCCATGATTGTGCTGCAACTGGAGTACCGGCTCAGCATTAGAATATTGGTTCACAAGTGTTTGTAGTCTTGCAAGAAGTATGTTCTGTCTGACAGCAAGAATATGCATGTTTACCCTGCCTGACACCATAAATATGCCTATCTACTCTGTCTGACACCAAGAATATGGTGATTACACTGTCTGACACCAAGAATATGTCTGTCTAACCCTGCCGGACACCAAGAATATGCTGGTTACACTGTCTGACACCAAGAATATGTCTGTCTAACCCTGCCGGACACCAAGAATATGCTTATTACACTGTCTGACACCAAGAATATGTCTGTCTAACCCTGCCGGACACCAAGAATATGCTGATTACACTGTCTGACACCAAGAATATGTCTGTCTACCCAAGAATATGTCTGTCTACCCAAGAATATGCTGACTATGCTATCTGACACCAAGAATATGCATGTCTGCTCTGTCTGACACCAAGAATATGCTTACGCTCTCTGACAAAAATGTGCCTGTCTACCCTGGCTGACAGCAAGAATATGCATATTTACCCTCTCTAACGTGAAAATGTCTGTTTGCTCAAGATTATAGAAAGATTACTTCCTGCTGTCCTCCCAGACAAAACGACATCAGTTGCCAACTCTAAGAGAAGGTGTTGGGTTATTGCCTAAACATACCTACAGAAGGTGTTGGGTTATTGCCTAAACATACCTACAGAAGGGTTATTGCCTAAATACTACTGATAATATTATAACTGATCTCTTACTGCCCTTTAAATTATTCGAGAGCATCTCAGTCTTGAAAGTGAAAATCTAGATCTGAATCTAATGGTGAAAACTATCATCTAAGTTAATTAAATTTGCATATCTGCACTCGAATCTAATATTGAAAACGGTCGTTCTCTCAACACGAAATCTAGAAATTAATCTAATACTGAAAATGGTCTTTCTCTCAACACGAAATCTAGAAATTAATCTATCTAGTGGCCAAATCTTCAAGCATATCTAATTAACTGTAGATTATTTTCAGTCTGATAAAATTCTGATATTTAAATTCCAATCTGTCTAGGTCTCCAATTCAGACTAGCATCATTTCATATGTATATCGCTAATCCAAGCTAATGCACAGCTTTCCTGTCTAGGTCTTGACTGACATTACAATGGTCTGTAAATATTGTTGGTCTTGACTGACATTACAATGGTCTGTAAATATTGTGGTCTTGACTGACATTACAACGGTCTGTAAATATTGTTAGTTTAGATCGAAATAAAACAAGCAAAATGTCCGACTTGTGTCAAATCGTTGCTCTCACAATCCTCGTGAGTTCGAAATTTTACCTTCTCTTTATTAATGTAAAATAGTGTGAATGTGCATGACACTGATTTCTGTCGAGAATCCACAAGGAATCCTCCCCCCCCCCCCGGATTTCACTAATATTCTGCACACATCCTTCCAGGTCACACAATAAAGCCGGCTGTCTTGAAACTAGGACACGTTGCTGATAACACTCGGCTCTTGGTTCCTGGCAGATTAGTGAAAACTGGACTGGATAAATTGAATACCTGGTTGCATCGTTGGCCACGTGTAGCACTGAAGATAACGGACAGAGTTCCCATGCGTGGAAAATGGGGACTGCGAGCGATATTACACACACACACACACACACACACACACACACACACACACATACATACATACACACACACACACACACACACACACACACACACACACACACACACACACACAAACCTCGCAGTTCGATGTAAAAAATAATAGCCACTTATGTCTATAACTGTCGACTCCACCCCACCCTACTCTTCCCGACACTTATCTTCAAATGCTAAATGGGAACATAATCCTTCGAGGGGTAAACGCTAATCAACATTCAGACCGTCTGGTATTGAAGATTATCACTAAGCCACCAGGCTTCAGAGTACTGACGTACTTTGGTGTATCAAACACTGCAACTACTATTGCTATTGTTGTATCAAACACTGCAACTACTATTGTTACTATTATAATTACTACTACCAATCTATTATAACTACTGTTACTACTGCTATAATTAGTACCACTACTACTACTACAAGACTACTACAAGTATTACTACTACTACAATTGCTACTATTATAATTGCTATTACTACAACTATTATTAGTACTGCTATAATTACTTTTATAACTATTATAATTACTTTTAGTACTATAATTACTACACTACTACAGTTACCATTATTATTATTATTGTTGTTGTTATTATTATATTTTATTATTATTATTATTATCATCATCATGTGGAGATTTACCAGTCTGTAATCACAACGGTAACTGATTTGAAAAATACCTGTCTTTCGCTAAATGTTCAATCAGCACAGCTCATAATAAATTGAAGTATATAGTATAAATGGCTCCAGTATAAATATTATGAGTTAGACTTCTATCTTTTGTGACATACAGTAAACTAAATATGAGTTCTACTTTTTCCAGGTTAGTATGAATTTCAGTAATCTAAATTTTAGTTCTTTTTCTTACAATGTAATGTGACATTTAGTGTAACTAAATATAACTTCTTAATCCTTCACGTATGAATTCAATTTTGATGTGTAGCATTCAATTGTCCAATATAATTGTGCATTGATTATGCATTGAGTATGATTAAATAAAATCGTGTCTATAACAGAATTAACTGCATTTGGTAGCAATTATTTTATTATATAAACATGAAAGAATGCTTTATCGTTCCACAAACTCACATATATTTATATCCATCAACATTTCTCATTCAACAGGAATTATACAAACTATTTTTCATTCCACAAACTCACATATATTTATATCCATCAACATTTCTCATTCAACAGGAATTATACAAACTATTTTTCATTCCACAAACTCACATATATTTATATCCATCAACATTTCTCATTCAACAGGAATTATACAAACTATTTTTCATTCCACAAACTCACATATATTTATATCCATCAACATTTCTCATTCAACAGGCATTATGTCAACTATTTCTCATCCCACATTTGTATTCGGTGATAAATCATTAATAAAAAATAGCCAGCTCATTAACTAGATACATTTAAAATCACAAGCGATTCCATGAACACAGCTTGACGAGAATCTCCAAAAGGGAACATACCAGGCAAAATACAGTATAAATGCTGGTCTTTTATCCAGGCAAAATACGGTATAAATGCTGGTCTGTTATAACATACCAGGCAAAATACAGTATAAATGCTGGTCTTTTATCCAGGCAAAATACGGTATAAATGCTGGTCTGTTATAACATACCAAGCAAAATACGGTAAGTAAGTAGCATGCCTGTAGAGACTCAAAATAGCGGCCACGTGGTCGAGTTTACTAGGTATCATTTTCGACGGAATTTAAGAAAAAATAGAAAAAGACGGGCAGATATCACAGGTTGCCGACAAGGCTACTTCTTTCCTAGCTGACACGCATCCTCACACACTTAGTTTGTACCAACCACGAGTGATATTAGAAGTTACTAGTTATGTCACAGAGAATGGCAGAGTACAATCGCACACACACACACACACACACACACACACACACACACACACGCACACACGCGCATGTTTGGATTATCCACGTGTGATATTAGAAGTCATAATCATGTCAAAACGAATGACGGTTATTCACAAGTTGACTGTGATGATAGAAGTCATTAGTTATGTCACAGTGAATGACAGTTTAAATAACCTCATTCATAAGTTTACCGTAATGTTAGAAGTCGTTAGTTATGTCACAGTGAATGACAGTTTAAATAACCTCATTCATAAGTTTACCGTAATGTTAGAAGTCGTTAGTTATGTCACAGTGAATGACAGTTTAAATAATCTCATTCATAAGTTTACCGAAAGATTTGAGTTAACTACCATGAAATACTAGGAAACAAAGTGGTTTGACATAATTCCTGCAAAATTCTAGGAGAAAAAGTAATTCCTACGCAATACTAGGATAAAAATGCTTTGACAGAATTGCTATAAAATTCTAGGATGAAAAGTGCTACGACAAAATTACCATAAAATACTAGGAAACAAAGTGGTTTGGCATAATTACCACGCAATGTTTGGATACAAATGGTTTGACATAATTACTACGCAGTGTTTAGGTACAAAGTGGTTTGACACAATTACTACGCAAAGTTAGGGAAAAAAAGTGGTTTGACACAATTATTACAAAATATTAGGATACAAACTGGTTTAACAATTACTACGCAATATTAGGATACAAAGTGGTTTGACATAATTACTACGCAGTGTTAGGATACAAATGGTTTGACATTACTACGCAATATTAGGGTACAAAGTAGTTTGACAGAATTACCATGCAATATTGGGGTACAAAGCAGTTTGACAGAATTACCATGCAATATTAGGATACAAAGTAGTTTGACAGAATTACCATGCAATATTAGGGTACAAAGTAGTTTGACAGAATTACCATGCAATATTAGGGTACAAAGTGGTTTGACAGAATTACCATGCAATATTAGGGTACAGAGTAGTTTGACAGAATTACCATGCAATATTAGGGTACAGAGTAGTTTGACAGAATTACCATGCAATATTAGGGTACAGAGTAGTTTGACAGAATTACCTTAAAATACAAGGATACAAAATGGTTTGACATAATTACTACGCAATTCTAGAATACAAAATGGTTTGGCAGTCATGAATGAAAAACTGTTTGATATTATTAAGCAATACAAGGATAGAAAGTGACTTGAGAAAATTAAAAGCAGTGATAGTTTTAAAAAGTCTTACTGTTTGCTCTACAGACTTCAATATGGAAGTTTCGCACCAAGACAGAAGAAATCATGGGCATGTTGTGAAACTTTGCTGTTGATATTTTCTTTTGTTTTTCGCTTTTTAAAATTCAGTTTATTTTTATTCAATCTCATTTGTAAATAAATGAAAGATTATTATTACGCAGCCCACAATTTATTATATTTATGAATTGACATAGTTTAATATTACTTTTACATATTAGACTATTATTAGTGCACTGTCATTATGTAATGTGCCATTCAGTACGATATAATATTTTAAATATCCATTATACTGGTAAAACAATAGGGGGTGTAACTCTAGTATCAAATACATTACTTTACATATCCATTATACTGGAAGTGACAATAGGGGTTGTAACTCTAGTATCAAATACATTACTTTACATATCCATTATACTGGCAGTGACAATAGGGGCTGTAACTCTAGTATCAAATACGATAGATCTTTATACATACTATCAGTGTAGCGTCATTAAGAGTGTTGAACTCAAATATAATCATTAGCGCCATAAACAATTATGAACTAAGACATCCAAACCAAGATATCGTTGTTTTAGAGTATACTTTTAGCTTTATAGGAGATAGGATTTGACATAATAAAGTGGTATTATCATTAAGAGTGTTAACCCTCGTGTGGTATTCATTCACTTTCGACATAAGAAATTGTCAGTACCATTAAGAAAGTCTAGCCCATGTTACCAAACAATTATGAACTAAGACATCCAAACCAAGATATCGTTGTTTTAGAGTATACTTTTAGCTTTATAGGAGATAGGATTTGACATAATAAAGTGGTATTATCATTAAGAGTGTTAACCCTCGTGTGGTATTCATTCACTTTCGACATAAGAAATTGTCAGTACCATTAAGAAGTCTAGCCCATGTTACCAAACAATGACTAGCGTTGCAAAAATAATCCGGTGATGTGATTAGCAGTGCTGAAATCTGACTTCAACTAGGAGATAACGGCATCTTGGGAAGTGTGCACTTGATAAACAAGTGTGTCTAAAGTCAAGTCATATCGGAACATTTAAACAAACCACTTAACCTCACAATAATTTGACACAGATATTTTTTTTTTAAATTAAAGGCCACAAAGTTAATAGGTAAACGATGTTAGTCAAAATTTTGATGGGGTTAGTGTGAAGGAGAAAAAGGCTCAAACGTCACTTGCTCGACATTTCTTCTACTTCTAGATTCTGAATGCACGTGACACAATTCTTGCAGCATGTTGACAATATTTCAAATCCAACATAAAACTGTCACGCGAAGAGTTCGCCCCGAACACTCAACACTCAATACTCCCGTACCGGTCTCGTTACGGGAGATCCACTCAAAGAGGGTTAACTTTGACAGGCGCACTCACCTTTCAGTTTTAACTCCATGCCACAGTCCAACCGCATCGCCGCCAGCCGCAGATTTCAGACATCGCTAGTCCAACTTTGTAGAGCACAACAGTTATCTCAAAACAGAAATAACGTCTCTGAGGTCTCGGACAAATAAAAGGAAAAAGCCCACAAAAATCCGAAGGAGTACCAACAACAAAAAAAAAAAAAAAGAAAGAAAAAAAAAGAAAAAGGAACAGAAGAAATAATATAGCAACACAGCTATCGTTGATAGCATTATCCGAAAGCAAATCCAGCTCAGCTGTGCAGACGTCACACTTTCATAGCACTATATCGCCACACACCTGTTTTTACGTCTGCTTTTCGATAACAAATGAAAAGTTGGCACAAGGCGTCGGCGTCGGGCTCGCAGGGTGGGGGTGGGTTAAAAAGTGGGGCCCCGTGAAGACTAGGGGGCTTATACAGCACGATAGGGAATTATTCTTGTTTTCAATCTGCTCTCGAAAATACCACTAGAGATAGATCTGAAGCTGACAATGACCTGAAAAGGTAGCCATTCTTTTATGGTATTTTGCGGCAGGCGACACACGGTGAAAGCATAATATTTCCAAGCAGGGTACATGCAAAAGTGGTGATATTCCTTGGCAGTGGTGCTAGTGGTGCATTGACATTTTTTTAAAAACTCATGTCAGCTATGACAGTGGTGCAAGATGTAGTACTCCTTATAATATCAATGAGAATACTGGTGTAAGAGGGGAAAAATTCTATGGTAACGTTATGATGACAGTGGTGCAAGATGTAGTACTCCTTATAATATCAATGAGAATACTGGTGTAAGAGGGGAAAAATTCCATGGTAACGTTATGATGACAGTGGTGCAAGATGTAGTACTCCTTATAATATCAATGAGAATACTGGTGTAAGAGGGAAAAATTCTATGGTAACGTTATGATGACAGTGGTGCAAGATGTAGTACTCCTTATAATATCAATGAGAATACTGGTGTAAGAGGGGAAAAATTCCATGGTAACGTTATGATGACAGTGGTGCAAGATGTAGTACTCCTTATAATATCAATGAGAATACTGGTGTAAGAGGGGAAAAATTCTATGGTAACGTTATGATGACAGTGGTGCAAGATGTAGTACTCCTTATAATATCAATGAGAATACTGGTGTAAGAGGGGAAAAATTCCATGGTAACGTTATGATGACAGTGGTGCAAGATGTAGTACTCCTTATAATATCAATGAGAATACTGGTGTAAGAGGGAAAAATTCCATGGTAACGTTATGATGACAGTGGTGCAAGATGTAGTACTCCTTATAATATCAATGAGAATACTGGTGTAAGAGGGGAAAAATTCCATGGTAACGTTATGATGACAGTGGTGCAAGATGTAGTACTCCTTATAATATCAATGAGAATACTGGTGTAAGAGGGAAAAATTCTATGGTAACGTTATGATGACAGTGGTGCAAGATGTAGTACTCCTTATAATATCAATGAGAATACTGGTGTAAGAGGGGAAAAATTCCATGGTAACGTTATGATGACAGTGGTGCAAGATGTAGTACTCCTTATAATATCAATGAGAATACTGGTGTAAGAGGGGAAAAATTCTATGGTAACGTTATGATGACAGTGGTGCAAGATGTAGTACTCCTTATAATATCAATGAGAATACTGGTGTAAGAGGGGAAAAATTCCATGGTAACGTTATGATGACAGTGGTGCAAGATGTAGTACTCCTTATAATATCAATGAGAATACTGGTGTAAGAGGGAAAAATTCTATGGTAACGTTATGATGACAGTGGTGCAAGATGTAGTACTCCTTATAATATCAATGAGAATACTGGTGTAAGAGGGGAAAAATTCCATGGTAACGTTATGATGACAGTGGTGCAAGATGTAGTACTCCTTATAATATCAATGAGAATACTGGTGTAAGAGGGGAAAAATTCCATGGTAACGTTATGATGACAGTGGAGGGGGGCGAGGTATAAGGGTGCAAGTGATAGAATTCCTTCTAATGTTATGGTGCCAGTGGTACAAGAATTGGAATCTTTTAGTACATTTACTGTGAGTGAGGTTCTTGGTAATGTCAAGATGACAGTGCTACGTTATGTTGAAACTTGATCATTTAAGTGATAGATGTGCAAGAGGTGTCAATAAATGTGATTTGTTACAATGCTGATAATGACAGTGATACAAATGACAGACTGACTATACCGATAAACTAAATATAATGACAGTAGTTTAAGAAGTAGGATTTATTGGAAATGTCAATATTGACAGTGCTGCAAGAGTTGGAATTGTCAGAAAAATGAAAAAGTGCAAGAAATGGGATTTAAATATGTTAGTAATGACCCAGTGGTGCAAGAGTTGATTTAGTGATAATATGAGTAATGACGGTGGTACCACTTTATTGATAATGTTAGGAATGACAGTCGTACAAGTGGTATGCTTTATTGATAATGTTAGGAATGACAGTCGTACAAGTATGCTTTATTGATAATGTTAGGAATGACAGTCGTACAAGTGGTATGCTTTATTGATAATGTTAGGAATGACAGTCGTACAAGTGGTATGCTTTATTGATAATGTTAGGAATGACAGTCGTACAAGTGGTATGCTTTATTGATAATGTTAGGAATGACGGTCGTTCGCGATATGGGATTTCTTCTCACTGTCAGTAAATCCAGTCCTACAAGAGGTGAGATTTTTTGAGAATATCAGTAAAATCAGTTCAAGAAGTGACATTCCTTGGCTGATTTCAGTGAGGCTATTTTTAGTACTACGTACATATACTATTGATTCTAGTTTTCCAGACTAGGTAAACGGCCATAATACCGTGTCGCTTGAGACAGCTTGTACACTATTTCTAAATTTAATAATTATATATTTGTTGAAATTGTTAACTTGACCCGATCTTGAGCACTGCTTGATGGTATTTTTTTGTAAGTGTCAAAGTTGGAGTAAAGAATATGCTAGACTTGCTGATGCAATAAAAAAACCAGTGCCAAGAGGATGAGTAGATTTTCTGACTAATAGTTTCACACTTGTCCATAACAACTTCATCCAATAGGAAGGGGCCGAAAGTTACTTTAATGAAGAAGTTCTGTATTCTAATCATTTTGTTTTTGACATAACGCAAGTCCAGTCATAAAGGCGATCATTATATATATATATGAAAGCCTTATGATGGAATAATAGTGGATGGATGTGGCTCATTATATATAAATGAAAAACGGATTTATATTAATCCGTTATAAGACGTTTCCATCTGCAGAACCATTAAGTAACAGTAAAACGCCTGTCTTATTATTGTGTAAAGAGTAGAGTTTTACGACACCCTTATAATCCGCCAAGTAAGAGACATGTTGGTCTTGTGGGAGAATTATAAATAGCTTGTAATTAGTTATGTGCTGTTAATTAACAAATAATTATAATAATGAGTGACGGGTGCCCATGTTAAGATATATACTGTTTGAAGCCTTTCAAACCTGTCCAATAATTTAATCTACACATTCCAGCGCTAAGGAATAAATTTGAAAATTCAGAATAAATTAAACTAGTATCATATTATCAAATTAAACAAATAATGCTAATCAGTAATAATCAATTTAGTTCTGATAATCAAATAGATAATAATAAAATCAATAATAGCAACAAAAAAAAAAGAAAATGTAAAATAAAATAAAATTGCTGACCGCTTGGCAATAAACCGGCAGCTTTATTATTCACTGGACGACCAGTTGTCGGACTTGGCACTGGGCTCGAGATGGCACTGTAACCTGTACACAGATAAAGAGGAGATGATGAAAAGATCTCTAAACCTGTACACAGATAAAGAGGAGATGATGAAAAGATCTCTAAACCTGTTCGTATTTGTGTCTTTCAATACAGGTGTTGTTTTTCGTGTGGTGAGAGTGTTCATACAACTGTTCATATTTGTATGGAGAGAGTGACAGAGAGTAACACTCAAGTTACAGAGTTGTGCTGTTTCTCACCTCTGTCTTGAGGTAGGAATGTTCATACAACTGTTCATATTTGTATGGAGAGAGTGGCAGAGAGTAACACTCAAGTTACAGAGTTGTGCTGTTTCTCACCTCTGTCTTGAGGTAGGAATGTTCATACAACTGTTCATATTTGTATGGAGAGAGTGACAGAGAGTAACAGTCAAGTTACAGAGTTGTGCTTTTTCTCACCTCTGTCTTGAGGTAGGAGAAAAAAGGTTTCATTCTTTAAATATTTAATATTTTTTTAGAACGTCAGAAATAGTTTATACAGCCTCTTCTACTTTCTTGCGCATTTCCTTTTACACATTTTAGCTACTTTAACACTCCACTGTCTGCTGTGGTGAGTGACAACATCATAATGTGTTTGATATAATAACTGTTAGCTACTTTAACAGTCCACTGTCTGCTGTGGTGAGTGACAACATTAGTAACCTGTAACAGAGTGTAGTACCCGAAACTCAAATGACATAAGTAATAATTAATTAGTATATTTTTTATTAATTATTTAATCTTCTGAATTTAATTAAGTTTCTGCTGCTCTCGTTTATTTTAAGTTAGGATACAAAATACTGTTAAAGTGCTAATTAAGAGTTGGACAGCCCAACAGAGGTACATTCTACAGGTCTTCAGTCATGCATGATACCAATTGCCTGCAGCCATTTCTCTTGGGCATCACTAGTCCCTATCCGTACAAAGTTTAAGTATGATTGGCGAGTCTAGTCATAAAATCACTTCTTGGGCATCACTAGTCCCTATCCGTACAAAGTTTAAGTGTGTTTGGCGAGTCTAGTCATAAAATCACTTCTTGGGCATCACTAGTCCCTATCCGTACAAAGTTTAAGTATGATTGGCGAGTCTAGTCATAAAATCACTTCTTGTCGACGAGTATACCTATTATTATTCAGTACACATGTCCTAGAGCTGTTTATAAGATTAGAATCTGTAATTTATATTTATTATGTAAGACTGTCCATACATTTTTATAATGTATAAGATAGCATGTTCATACAATTTTTTTATTTTCTGGGAAAGTGTCCATAAAACTGTTTATATTTCTGGGAAAGTGTCCATAAAACTGTTTATATTTATGGGAAACTGTCCATAAAACTGTTTATATTATGGGAAACTGTCCATAAAACTGTTTATATTATGGGAAACTGTCCATAAAACTGTTTATATTTATGGGAAACTGTCCATAAAACTGTTTATATTTATAGGAAACTGTCCATAAAACTGTTTATATTTATGGGAAACTGTCCATAAAACTGTTTATATTCTGGGAAACTGTCCATAAAACTGTTTATATTCTGGGAAACTGTCCATAAAACTGTTTATATTATGAAACTGTCCATAAAACTGTTTATATTTATGGGAAAGCGTCCATAAAACTATTTATATTTGCAAATGAGAGAATCTCTGGACAGTTAATATCCCTACAACTGTTTCCTTGAGACTAAAGATATCTTAAAGCTGTTTCTATTAGTTTCCTTGAGACTAGAGATATTTGAAAGCTGTTTGCAGGAGTATCAACTACGAAAACCCCAGTAGTTAAATACAGCAACAGTATAAACTACCAAAAAGAACAGTAGTGCAGAAATATCAATAGCAGAAAAGAATAGTGGTAATGCTCAACAGAGGTGTCAACTAGCAGAAATGCTGTACACATTATACACTAGAATCACTACATTTCTCATTATGAGCTTGTTAGATAAAGTTTGATGATGATGCAGCAAAACAGATTCGTGATCTCTATATCAGACAAAGTTAGTATTACATGATGACATGTTATGCATAATTATTCGTGATCTCTATATCAGACAAAGTTTGTATCACATAATGACATTTTGTGTATAATTATTCGTCATTACCATATGTGTAGTATTATGACGTTCTTTCAATTGTTTGCGATCACCATGGCTGTCACGTATCAAGACACTCTGCACAATTACCTGTTCCAAAATTTTGACACTATTCAATTATCTGTGACCACACTATACATTCCAAATTTTGACACTATTCAATTATTATCTGTGACCACACTATACATTCCAAAATTTGACACTATTCAATTATCTGTGACCAGACTACACATTCCAAATTTTTACCTACGCAATTATCTGTGACCACAATATTTCTCCTGAATGATGACACTACACACTTACCTGTGATCACATATTTCTCCTAAATGTTGACACTTCACAATTACAAGTGGTCCGAATATTTCTCCTAAATTTTGTCAATTCACAATTACATGTGACCACAATATCTGTCCCAAATTTTGACACTACACAATTACTTATCTGTGACCACAAATACCCGTTCCAAATCTTGACAGTACATAATTAATTTACCTGTGATGACAATGTCAGACAAGGTCTGCGCTACCGAGCTGCGAGGTGCCTGATGACTTCGATGGTTGCTGCGTTTGTTACTGACACGTGTTGAAGTCATCTGCAATGGCGGCAAACGCCGATTGGATATTTGACGCACCGGGCTTGACATTTCACATCTAACGAATTGTATCCGGGAAATCAAATAACTGTAGCTAACAAAGGATGAGTTTAGTCTATTCAAGACGATCTTGGAATCCAACAAGTGAGGACGAGTTTAGTCTGCTCAAGGCGATCTTTGAATCCAACAAGTGAGGACGAGTTTAGTCTGCTCAAGGCGATCTTTGAATCCAACAAGTGAGGACGAGTTTAGTCTGCTCAAGGCGATCTTTGAATCCAACAGGTGATGATGAGTTTAGTCTGCTCAAGGCGATCTTTGAATCCAACAGGTGATGATGAGTTTAGTCTGCTCAAGGCGATCTTTGAATCCAACAGGTGATGATGAGTTTAGTCTGCTCAAGGCGATCTTTGAATCCAACAGGTGATGATGAGTTTAGTCTGCTCAAGGCGATCTTTGAATCCAACAGGTGATGATGAGTTTAGTCTGCTCAAGGCGATCTTTGAATCCAACAGGTGATGATGAGTTTAGTCTGCTCAAGGCGATCTTTGAATCCAACAGGTGAGGACGAGTTTAGTCTGCTCAAGGCGATCTGTTGGTGTCGAGTTCTGGCAAGAAAACGAAAGTTTAACAAACTTGAAAAGATTTGACGGCACACAATTACAAAATATTACAATGACAGATCTTAATTTAAAATAGAGCAACTTTTAAAAAAACAGTAAAGCTAGATTCTACTGTTGTATAGTCTGTTACCCTCGAGCTTTTAAGTCTTGAATCTACATCTTTACAATCTGTAGCTTTAGGCCCGAAGACGAGTCGACAAGTGTTAATGCAATGCCCCAGTAGCTTCGTGGAATGTAGATTTTCGATTATAACTGTGAATACAGTTTTAATTTAAATATGTTTGCATGCTTGGGGGATTTCAGGACTGTTTGTATTATCAGACATGGAATTAACATACCATGACGTTTTCCAAATATACTTCTTAAAGATTTATTTACATTACCTTAGGAATGATCTTCTTAAAACGCACATCTTGTTAGATGGTGCCAAAAACAATCCTGTGCTTATTGTTATCTGCTAATTTAATCTTTTTCTTTCTTGAATTTTTATTTATTTGCTTGCTTCTTAAGGTCAAGTGGGTATGAGATTTAAAAAAATAAGTTCTCTATCTGTTTTTTCCCAATTGAACCAGTTGTTATGTCCACTAGCAGAGAGATTGTAAGTCGTTTGTTTATGAATGAACAAATGTGTGTGTGTGTGTGTGTGTGTGTGTGTGTGTGTGTGTGTGTGTGTGTGTGTGTGTGTGTGTGTGTGTGTGTGTGTGTGTGTGTGTGTGTTGACATTACATACCATTCTAATCTGCTAAAATGAACAGTAGAGAAAAAAATTCAAAGAAGTTCATGTTAAAGTAAATACAACAATTTGCTAGACCAGTAGGCTGTAATTTATAGCGTCAAGACCAGTAAGCTGTAATGTTATAGCGTCAAGACCAGTAGGCTGTAATGTTATAGCGTCAAGACCAGTAGGCTGTAATGTTGTAGTGTCAAGACCAGTAGGCTGTAATGTTATAGCATCAAGACCAGTAAGCTGTAATGTTATAGCGTCAAGACCAGTAAGCTGTAATGTTATAGCGTCAAGATTAATAGGCTGAAAAGTTATAGCGTGAAGACTAGTGAGCTGTACTGTTATAGCGCGAAGTCTAGTAGGCTGTAGAACAAATCTAAAAGCTTAGACACAGCAGTTTGCTAAGATGGTTCTACAATCTACAGAACATGCCTACGAGAATACAGACAGCAATTTGCTAAGAGTAAGAGAATCATGTTAAACAAAGAGAACAAAAAATCTACGAGCGTAGAGACCAATTTGCTAGGATTATTCTGCTGAAGTAAACACAAGTCTACGAGGTTAGAACCAGCAATTTGCTAGGATTATTCTGCTGAAGTAAACAATAAGTCTTCGAGGTTAGAACCAGCAATTTGCTAGGATTATTCTGCTGAAGTAAACACAAGTCTACGAGATTAGAGACAGCAATTTGCTAGGATTATTCTGCTGAAGTAAACAGAATAAGTCAACGAGGTTAGAAACAGCAATTTGGTAAGAGTAAGACGGTTCTACTTTGGTGTACCCTCACCTGCTCTTCAGACTCTGACCGACATCTCTCCGACGAAACGATGAAATATGTGACTGCACTATTCCGACACAGGGAATTCGCCGACGCAAGGCGAAGTTTTTCACGCGTCAAGCGCACGCTACAGGACGCTTGGTGCACGTGCGACACAGCACGATCGAAGCCGCCGCTGCGAAGACGAGGGACCAATGCGACAGCCAAGTGACAACGTTGTTTGCGTCATGTTCTCGTTGCCGTGGTTACATTTTGGTTCTGTAAGGGGAAAAAATCCTTTGTGCTCACTTCAAGGTCGAACAATAAAACTATTACAAGCGTGCTAATCATGGAATAATAATAATAATCATAATAATCGCAATCATAGATAGATAGATAGATAGATTACGCGACTCCAGCAATTAGTTTAGCTGTTACTGACAATAAAGATTTATTACCCATGTAATTTATATTGATTTATTTCTTTGTGTTTGTTGTCCAGGTCTGATGTTCCTTTAGTTTTGTGAGACTGTCTATATTTAGAAACAAATTAATACATTCTAAATGGATTGCAAACTCTATAATATGTAAAAACGATATAAAGATTGTTATTATATTATTTAAAACTGTATGTGCAGTTTCTTTTATTGACTGAGTAAAGTGAAAATATCTTGTTAACTCACCATTTAGACAGATTTTCAACGTAAGCGATGGTTTAACAGATTTTCAACGTATAAGTAATGGTTTAACAGATTTTCAACATAATGACAAAGTGATGGTTTAACAGATTTTCAACGTAAGTAATGGTTTAACAGATTTTCAACGCAAGTGACAAAGCGATGGTTTAACAGATTTTCAATGTAAGTGACAAAGCCGATGGTTTAACAGATTTTCAACGTAAGTAATGGTTTAACAGATTTTCAACGCAAGTGACAAAGCGATGGTTTAACAGATTTTCAACGTAAATAATGGTTTAACAGATTTTCAACGTAAGTAATGGTTTAACAGATTTTCAACGCAAGTGACAAAGCGATGGTTTAACAGATTTTCAACGTAAGTGACAAAGCCGATGGTTTAACAGATTTTCAACGTAAGTGACAAAGCCGATGGTTTAACAGATTTTCAACGCAAGTGACAAAGCGATGGTTTAACAGATTTTCAACGTAAGTGACAAAGCCGATGGTTTAACAGATTTTCAACGCAAGTGACAAAGCGATGGTTTAACAGATTTTCAACGTAAGTGACAAAGCCGATGGTTTAACAGATTTTCAACGTAAGTAATGGTTTAACAGATTTTCAACGCAAGTGACAAAGCGATGGTTTAACAGATTTTCAACGTAAGTAATGGTTTAACAGATTTTCAACGCAGATCACAACCATTAGCATACGTATAGATCACAGCTACACAGATTACGACCTTGAGGGTACGTATGTACCACAGCCACACAGATCACGACCTTGAGAGTATGTATTATATCATAGCCACACAGATCACGACCTTGAGAGTACGTATTATATCACAGCCACACAGATCACGACCTTGAGAGTATGTATTATATCATAGCCACACAGATCACGACCTTGAGAGTATGTATTATATCATAGCCATAGATCACGACCTTTAAAGTACGTATCATCACAACCACACAGATCACGACCTTGTGAGTACGTATATATCATATCCACAGATCACGACCTTGAGCGTACGTATGTATCGCGGACACACAGATTATGATCTCGAACTTATGTATGTTTCACAACCACACAGATCCACAAGAGCGTTGGTAACTTTGAAATAAAATGTTAAAGATCTTTATATAAAATTTAGTAAAGAAAGCTAGAGATAGATCATTGAGCTTATTCGATGCTAACTGATTTATCTTTAAAATACTTTCTTTAATTGAGTCGCTGACTAAATGATTGGTAAATTGAATTGACTGATTCACTGTTCACTCACTCCCTAGATCATGACTACAGAGCTTAACGGCCATGATTGTACAACAACAAAACAAATCAGCCTCAGAGTGAGCGAATTAGCACAAATACGTGTCGATTGTTATCGCGTGCGTGACTAAGAGAGTAAATGAGTTCCTAGAAAGAGAATGTATTCTGTGTGGATGTAGTAATTGCGATTTACGACTACTATAATACGGACACACACTCACAAATAAACATACACGCGCGCACACATACATACACTTGCACGGGCAAACAACAAATCAACAAAAAAAAATAAATCACAAAGTAAAAACAAATCTACGTGCTTGTCAATCAATAAAGAGATTGTTTATAAAATAAAGAATTTGTTTTTAAAACAGATGAGAAAGGTCACTGGTTATGTTAATACAGCGAAGATGAAATAGAGGCAGGTCACGATTTATATCGTTACGCCCTGAGCCGGCGTTGGAAAGACGTTAAAAGAATATAACATTATCGCTCCTTTATGAGATGGACTACGGTAATTGCTTCCAAATCTGTGTCTTTTATGTTTTCGTTTTGGGGAAGTGGCCTATAATGTTCTGATCTTACAAAGGTCACCAGGTCTGGGCAGGGCAAGAGTCTGGAGTCGAGAGTTAAGACAGAGGCCCTTCTCTCACTGTAAATCTGTCAACTTGTCAAAGCTCGCTACACGTTCTTGGTCTGATGGTACACTTGGGTCTCAAGTGCATTACGTTTTCTCTTGTGATACACGCAAGGCGTGTGAATGTTTGCTCAGAAAGGCATGGTACACTTGGGTCACAAGTGCGTTATGTTTTCTCTTGTGATACACACAAAGCGTGTGAATGTTGTGCTCAGAAAGGCATGGCACATGGCGGATGCACTCAGAAAGCTTTGACAATAGGCTACAGGACCTTTTCATGCTCAGAAATATTTGAAATTATCTGCAATACCTGTTTATGCTCAGAAAGATTTCAAATTATCTGTACGACCTGTTCATGCTCAGAAAGATTTCAAATTATCTGTACGACCTGTTCATGCTCAGAAAGATTTCAAATTATCTGTACGACCTCTTAATGCTCAGAAAGATTTCAAATTATCTGTACGACCTGTTCATGCTCAGAAAGATCGAGTAGAATTGACACCGCAGGTCCTCATAGCGCTCGGAAGATTTAAATTATCTGCAGCACACAGAAATGTTCGGCACTAACAGGCATATTCAGAAATGTTCAATGCTACACTCAGAAAGGTATGACACAAAAACTGCTTTATTAGCAATAATTTTACACTTTCGTCTTTATTGACAACATTTTGACACTAATGTCTTAATTCAGGAGCGCTTAAACATAATTTTTCTCGGAAGATTTTGACATCAGTTGCAGCATTGAGAAAGACCTGTAATTGAATTTCGTATTAAGCAACAACAACAATATAATTTACTAATAATTATCGGCTATTTCATAATAAACCACTCCGAAATGGATTTTTGCTATAAATAGTGAACTATTTCATATCAAAACACTGTACTTTATTAGCAGCAGTAAGCATACATATCAGTCCAAAGATGCTTAGATTATCAATCCACACAATATTTGTATTATAAGTCTACACAAATTCACACAATATTTATATTATAAGTCTACACAAATTCACACAATATTTATATTATAAGTCTACACAAATTCACACAATATTTGTATTATAAGTCTACACAAATTCACACAATATTTGTATTATAAGTCTACACAAATTCACACAATTCTTAGATTACAATAACGTTTGTAGCAGGTTAATCCAAAAGAATTCATGTAAATTAGATAAACTAGATGTGACGACTATTTTCATTTGAAATTAACAAAAAGATCAAATTTACTAATAATAGTGGATGCAGGGGAACCAACAATGATGCGGATTTTCTTAGCCGCCATTTGGCTTTATTGAAGGAAATACTGATGCACGCAGTCCTGAGCAAGCGCTCAACCCAGTCACCAAGCTAAACACAGATGCCTTAGACTTTATACCGCTGGCCCACTGTATGTATACGCTAGGTACAGACTTGGTGAGCTACTAGCTGGGTTCTGTAAGCCACCCCCTCTCACCCACACCCACTTCAACACCCGGAGCGACAGCAACAACACTCTCAACTTTAGCCCACAGAATATCGGGCTAGAGTCCACTTTTGCTGGCCAGAAATGTTTGCAATGGACGAGAGCACAACGACACTGCTAGATGCCTCCAAACAGACAAAAATTCCACTACAACCATGACATAGCCAAAAGGCGACCCCACCCCCTTCCACCCCCATCAAACCCCCTTCTCCCATCGCGAAATCGGTACAAGCCGGAAGTGCTCCACAAATTTCACTCACTCAGGTCAACACTTGAATCTCCTAACGCGATAGCAATGTGCCCAAGTTGAAGTTTTACAACAGCTAAAATTACACGTACTAGAATACAGAAATTTATATTTTGATAAGATTTCACAACAGCTAAAATTGCACATACTAGATTACAGAAATTTACAGTTTGATAAGATTTTACAACAACTAATATTACACATACTAGAAGACAAATTTATATTTTGATAAGATTTTACAACTGAAATTACACATACTAAAATACAGTAATTTATAGTTTGAAAAGTATTTACCAAGGCTAAAATTACATATACTAGAATACAATAATTTAATTTCGGTACTTCAGTACTTTATGTCTAGTTTGGAAATAAGCGAATACGGTAAAATATCTCCCCCCCCCCCATCCCCTGCAAGATCTTATCACAATACTAACATCCGTGGCCACAGTGATTGTATGGCCCATAATTCGAGAATAGTCCTGGTATCAAGTTAGTCATAGTATGCGATAAGAAATTACTCCTGTATTCAGGAGTTTCTCAAGGGATTACTTAATCAACACTACGCATACCTAGATTTCAATGCGTCATAAGACGTATTAGTGATTTAATTTAGCACTATTTTACATTCATAAATTATTTGCAAGATTTTTTTTTTTAAATAACAATCATGGTATTCATATTTTATGATTATAATTTTTCAATTATTATTTTTTTAGACTGAATGCAAATATTAATTTTAAGTCTTTACATGGAGATGCAATCTCTCTGGTATCAAGTTAGTCATAGTATGCGATAAGAAATTACTCCTGTATTCAGGAGTTTCTCAAGGGATTACTTAATCAACACTACGCATACCTAGATTTCAAAGCGTCATAAGACGTATTAGTGATTTAATTTAGCACTATTTTACATTCATAAATTATTTGCAAGATTTTTTTTTTAAAATAACAATCATGGTATTCATATTTTATGATTATAATTTTTCAATTATTATTTTTTTTTTAGACTGAATGCAAATATTAATTTTAAGTCTTTACATGGAGATGGAATGGAATCTCTCTGTGAAATACAATGTAAGCCTACATCTTTCTGTGAAAGGTGCTTCGCTCCTTTAACAAAGAGGGATTCGGCCCCCTCCCCACCCCACCGAGGGAGGGCGGTTGAGGGTGTGCGCCAAACTAGGTGCGATCTGTTTCACCCCCTTCCGCCAGACCTCCTGCCCTCTACCTCAGACGCACCGCGAGGCTGTGGGGCACCCCCAGAAGCAGCCCAAGACTGAGAACATCATGCAGATGAAAGGTCTATTGCGGCTTCTGGGGTGAGTGAGAACGTAACACACACTTTGCTCCTTCTTAAAACAAATACAAATGCTAACTACAATGAAAACTGACGACATCCTCGTGACGTTATAGTGTTGCTGGACAAACTTTATAAAATGTAATTTATACTGGTGACATCCACGTTACGTTATAATGTTGCTGGACAAACTTTATAAAATGTAATTTATACTGATGACATCATCGTGACGTTATTGTGCTGTAAACCTTATAAACTGTAATTTATACTGATGACATCCACGTGACGTTATTGTGCTGTAAACCTTATAAACTGTAATTTATACTGATGACATCATCGTGACGTTATTGTGCTGTAAACCTTATAAACTGTAATTTATACTGATGACATCATCGTGACGTTATTGTGCTGTAAACCTTATAAACTGTAACCTATACTTGATTGCTAACGAAGTTTTTAAGTGCTTTTTTTTTCAGCTTGCAAATACCTCACCTAGTTTATACTACGTCTACAGAGCTAGGCCTACGTGGATTACAATTTATATTACGTCTACAGAGCTAGGCCTACGTGGATTACAGTTTATACTACGTACTACGTCTACAGAGCTTGGCCTACGTGGATTACAGTTTATACTACGTATTACGTCTACAGAGCTAGGCTTACGTGGATTTATAGTTTATACTACAACCAGGCCTACGTTGATTTATAGTTTATACTACTTCTATAGAGCTAGGCCTAAGTGGATTATGGCTTCGTATTCAAGATGGGTGTCCATAACCCAGTTACCGCTTACAATAGCCTACTGACTGTAGTGCGCAAACTCAGAATTAACTTCTTAAACTCGGAAACATTCTGAGTTTTGGTACTCGACATGCGAATATGGCATGGTTCAGGTCCATTCTGCCAATGTCATTACAGAAAAACGAAAGTCTGTTTCGTGACAAATATCTTATCATTAGTTGCAGGTTAAGTCATTAGCGGTAACCGTGGTCCGTGGCTGCATTTAGTGGAAGGAATGCCCCAGAACAGCTAGTGATGCGAAAATACAAGCAGATGACAAAGGTCCGTGCAATTGCAACTCTGAGACTGAGCAGACGTTATCATGGCAACAAAGTACGCATTTCAATGAGGCGCTGACGAGGTTTCTCAATCGGTAAAATAATGTTGTTCCTATAAAAGACCAGTGCTGTACACAAGTCGATGACAGTTGGATGCTTGCAAAGCACTCCTACAATCAACTGAACAAATACCAGTTAATGGTATATTGATAGTTGGGTAGATCAATTAAGAGATATTTAAAACGTGCGCTAGCAAAGATATATCAGATGAGGAGAGAGAGTGAAGCAGGAGAGGGGAGCAAAGAGAGAGGGGATAGGAAGCAAAGAGAGAGAAGAAATGAGGCAAAGAGATAGGGAAGAGATGAGGCAAAGAGAAGAGGGAGAAGAACAAACAAAAAAGGAGGGGTTGATAAGGAAGTGAGGGACAGCGAAGGGACTGGTGATGGGGCACGAAAAGAAAGTCCATTGAAATTGTTAAATGTCAGAGTGACCGAACTTGGGCACTGCTTATACTAATATTTTTAAGTGTCAGAGTAGGAAGAAAACAACTCAGGCGGAAGATAATTATGATAGAAATTGCTGATGCAATCCAAACCAGTTCCAACTGGATAATAGCCAATGGGCTGAGATCAAAAGTTGACCTGCTGTAAGGAATTTTATTTTTTTAATTTAAACTTATGACTTTTCCATTATTCCATTAACTGTAGACTTATTACATTAATTATAGATGGATTACATTTACTGTAGACTTATTAAAACTTTTTACATTAATTGTAGATCTATTACTTTAACTATAGACTTATTACATTAATTATAGATTTATTACATTTACTGTAGACTTATTACATTTATTATCTACGTATTACACTATTGTAGAATTATTACATTAATTATACAGTTATTACATTAACTGTAGTCTTACTACAACTTATTATAGTAATTGTAGACTTATTACATTATCTATAAACTTATTACATTAACTGTATACTTATTACATTAATATAAATGTATTACATTCACTGTAGACTTATTACATTAATATAAACTTCTTACATTAACTATAGACTTATTACATTAATATAAACTTCTTACATTAACTATAGACTTATTACATTAATATAAACTTCTTACATTAACTATAGACTTATTACATTAATATAAACTTCTTACATTAACTATAGACTTATTACATTAATATAAACTTATTACAATTACTATAGACTTATTACATTAACGTACATTTGAGACTTTGTCATGTGAATCGTGGTTACATTGACTAGATTCTTGGTCACGTGACATCATAACATTAATTAGAGAACGAGACAAATGAACAATGACGTGCATAGCGACAACTTTTCAGAGGGGTAAGTTGGATTCAGAAATTTACTCACAACGCTTCTTGCTTAGAATCAATGTCGACCAGTCAAATCATCAACTGATTCTTGTAGATCTTATAAGCTCAGTTGAGCCAGATCTAAACCTTGTTAACGACGTCGGCGTGTTGACGAATGTAACGCGAGTATCAAATAGCAAAACCCAGGCAATGACAGGGATTCCCTTACCACGTGACTAAACAAGTACACTACGCTCTGTCCCCACTTACAGTACAACTTGTGTAATATTCTCGAAGTTTCGAGAAAGTTGGAGTTTCGAGAAATAGAAAACAAAGAGGGAGATGTGGGGATCCGGAGGGGGGAGAGAGAGAGAGAGAGAGAGAGAGAGAGAGAGAGGCATATCAGAAAGAGATAGATAAGAAAAACTAAACAAACATATATGGGGAAGAGAGAGAGAGAAAGAAAAACTAAACAAACATATATGGGGAAGAGAGAGAGAGAGAAAGAAAAACTAAACAAACATATATGGGGAAGAGAGAGAGAGAGAAAGAAAAACTAAACAAACATATTTGGGAGAGAGAGAGAGAGAGAAAGAAAAACTAAACAAACATATATGGGGAAGAGAGAGAGAGAGAAAGAAAAACTAAACAAACATTATATGGAAGAGAGAGAGAAAGAAAAACTAAACAAACATTATATGGAAGAGAGAGAGAAAGA
The DNA here is from genome assembly GCA_028829895.1 of Sinotaia quadrata. NCBI lineage: Eukaryota > Metazoa > Mollusca > Gastropoda > Architaenioglossa > Viviparidae > Sinotaia > Sinotaia quadrata. Next base: position 141,462,452 of record CM054178.1, on the reverse strand, counting down.
AAAACTAAACAAACATTATATGGAAGAGAGAGAGAAAGAAAAACTAAACAAACATTATATGGAAGAGAGAGAGAAAGAAAAACTAAACAAACATTATATGGAAGAGAGAATGAGAAAGAAAGAAAGTATGACGCTAACGCCACCTAATTAATGGTTATGATTATTATTAATTAATTGTCCATAACTAATTAGAGTGATGAGGATCTTAATTTATGTTATTAATAATTCTCCAGCTGACACCACTCGTCTCTCTCACTTGGCGGATATGCGGGCACTGTAAACGTTTTCTCTCTTCCATAGCATTAAAGACAATTACAGTCACACAGTATTTCCATAGGTGGAAAACTTCTTACTGAAGAAGAAGACAAATCCATCTTTTAATCTATATTTACCTTCTTTCTTCTCTTGCATAAGGTTATCAATATGTATAAGAAGGTAATAAATTTAACAATAAATTTATGAAATCAACAATCAAATATGCATATAACAAATACAATGAAAAAGATTATTTGACGGAAATATTTCCAAAAAAACACATTCAAATAATGTTAAAACCTCTACAGTCTTATATCCTAACACACAATTCAATAGATTAGTGTCAATACAAATCACAGGATAGTTCTTATCAGAGAACAGAAATGAAGTTATTAGAGATAAGTGATAATAATTTCTATGTAATCTGGCTTAGGCACAGTCTCAATAGTCTTTTGTGCACTTTTGTAACAAAGTCACAAGTTTATTGTTCATCTCAATTCCATGTGTTTTCCTCATCACGCTGCAGAACACTGATTCACAGTTATTGTCCCAATTCTAATATGGCATTCTTCCATATTAGCTCCATCAAGCAGAACAACAATTGTAGCAATTTCTAGTAACTTCCTTGTACCAGAAGTTGCTGATGTAGTCAGCATACCTTGCCACCATACATCAACAGTGTGCAGTGAATTCCTTAAACTTACATACTGTAGCAGACACCTCTTGCAGCTACCATGGTCATAGTGGTCTATGATCAGTAAACCAGGGGGTCCGATAAAACAAAGAAAGGCTGCTTTTTCCCTATAAAACTATAATCAGGCAACAAATGCTAAGTTTCCAGTTTATTCCTTTATAACTCCATTTTTCTTACATTCAAGTCTCAACTTACACTTTCCTGCAACAGTATTTATTAGCATGATACACACACACAGCATAATAGTTTTATGAACAGATTCCTTAGAAACAATGTCAAGTATTTAGATAATACATATAAGCATCATAGTTCAAAATTTGTAGAAATAATAGTCTGCTCACATAATACATCTCTACGTAAAATGCAAGTATGTAAAGATATATTAAAACAAATTATGTATTTTTGATAACCTTTTTCATATTATTAACTGTTTCTTTTATATACGGGTTTTTCCACAACCTGACGCATCCATTGAGAAACTTCTGTTAGGATTAAAGCTTAAAGGCCGTGGAAAGACTTGTTTATGCGTTTAGGGAAAGTAGGTTAGATCACGGGTGAAGGTCACTAACTACCCATGTATGGTCATTTGCCTACAGGGCAATGACATAGTATTAAGATGTTAGTTGACCTTCATTTCATTGATAAAACCACTTGAATGGTTTGGCCGCGTCAGACGTGCAGGCAGAGATAGTGCCCACATGCCAGGGGTGATAAGCTGCGTCCATTTATGACTGAGCCTACGAAAACACCTAGTGCTGGTCCTTAGTTCACCTCATAACCCTGACCTTGACTGCTGAATGCTACTCGATATGGAAATCCAACCTTGCTAAAGCATGGTGGAGTACAGAACAACAATGAGCAAGCGAGCATCTGCTGAATCCTTATCATAGCCTGTTGAACCACGAGGGGTTACCAAAGGTGACCTTATGTCAGCGTATGTCAGTGGATGAGAACAATACAGTGTTCAATCAAAAGCTAAGTCTAAAAGACAATCGAAATAGATTTGCATGGTGTGGACAGTAAAGTGACTTACTGGGTCACGCGGTATTGCTCTGTATTCACGGAAATCAAATTGTTCATTTTCTTGTTTTCAAATTTAATTTTATTGTTATTAAATTTTATTGTTAATTTTCTTAACTGTTACCTTTCTATGTTATTACATAAGTACATGTAACGACAATGCCAACTGGGAGCTGAGCCATGCATAGAGGAATAAAGAATTATATTTATAATCTATAATAAAGGGGGAGATAACATTGTTGGCAAAGAAGTCAACTAACTTATCCGACTAGGTGTTGTGAACAATCAAGCTGAAATTGTGGCATTTGAAAGGGAGATAAGTTAGGCAAGTCCGGCTGTCGCTAATGTTAGGGATTATCCTATAAATTAATATTGATAATTTGTGCCTAAATTAGGACTGGGTCATAAAATGAAACCAGACATGTGACAAAGTATAACAAATCAAAAGTAAAATGCACGAAATATTTTAAAGTCTATTCTCTCTCAATCAGTCAGTTAACTCACCATTAAGCTAAAAGCCGCCATTCATGACCAGACTTCTTGCCACACCAATTTCAAAGTGACTAGACAATAGAGTTCTCTTCACCTTACGTCTTTTGATCTCTTCCCATTGGCTGGTCTAGTTCTCGTAAAACTTAACCATTGGATAATAAAACTACTCTCCCAGTTAGAACTGGTTTGCATTGCATCAGCTGTTTCTAGCATTTTCTCAACTCGAGTGTTTACTCAAACTCTGACACTTACAAAAGTGCCCAAGGTCGAGTCACTTTGACAATTTAACAATTTATATAACAAATAAGTCTAGAAATAGGGATAAGCAAATTTACTCCACCACAGAAAGAAATAATACTTTATACATAAACAATCATAAATATCTTGTTTTAAAAAAATTTAAATAAGACAATTAAGAAGAAGGAGAAAAAATATTATTAAATCATCTCATTCAGTTTGTGGTTTGCCAAACATTTTTCTTGTCGGAAATCAATAATAGTCGGCTGGTATGTCTTTGTCAAGTGAAATTAAAAACGAACACGAAACAATTTTTGTTTGTTTGCTTATTTGTTTGTTTGTTTGTCTGCTTTTAATACTGGCCAATGCATTATGTAGTGGTCCAAGGTTTTGCTGGTATGATTGCCACCACTGACGTCAATCTCGGCAACATCCCTTCGGCAGTCGCTTAACGGATGCAACCTTTAGCACTTTGATAGTTTTATCCTCTATATTTATAATCATGAGCAATTTTGAAAGTTTGATCGCATAGTGTTGTGCGTCGGCTTTTTAAAAAGTTCTTTTCGTTTTTTTTTCTCTTTTATTTTTTTCCTTTCCTTTAAAAAAAAAAGAGAGAGAGAAGATTTTTGCACTGTCGATTTTTATCTCTCTCGATAGCTCAGCTTTAAATTTGTGTCTTGTTTTCTTTTAAAATTTGTATTCAGCGTTATGACAGGCCGCTCTACAATAGGTCGATTGTAAAATGACGACACCGGGCTGTTTTTAAAATAATTCTATGTGCGTAGTTAAATGAATAAGAGCGAGTTTTACCTTAACAGCTTTATTCTTCTTTCGTGAGTATTTCCTTAGTCATGAATATCCCCGTTCAGTATGAAAGTCCGAACTTAATTAAAATCAAAATTTGTACGTTTTTGTTGTGAAATAGCCCGTTCAGTATGAAAGTCCGAACTTAACGAAAATCAATTTTTTTGCTGTGAAATAGTTCGGGCTAGTACTTCAGCTATAACATGAACACAGAGAGTTCACGGCCCTGTTGACTGGCCGCTAGTTTCACGTATTTATAACATGAACACAGAGAGTTCACGGTCCTGTTGACTGGCCGCTAGTTTCACGTATTTATAACATGAACACAGAGAGTTCATGGTTCTGTTGATTGGCCGCTAGTTTCACGTATCTGATGACGATAAAAGAAAATAACGTTTTGACCAGTTCCATCTTGAATACGTCACCAGGTGTGTCCTCGTTTAAATTGTCAAAAGTGCTGACATTTATTTAGGCTAAAACTGTCAAAAGTGCTAACGTTTACATAGACTAAACTATCAAAAGCACTCAATTCTGACCAAGATAAAAATCTGTAAAATGTGTAAACGTTTCTTTGTGATAAAACTGTCAAACGTGCTAACGTTTACATATGTCCAAAATGTCAAAAGTGTTTTTATTTATACAGGTTCAAACTGTCAAAATTGCTCACGACTGTACGAGTTAAAAATTTAAAGTATTAAAGGTACTAAAGTTAACTTTACAATTAAACTTTTGACAGTGCTTGCTTATTTCCTTGGATTCCCTGTGGAACAAAGGGTCTCGACAACAGTCCTCCAGCGCACTCGATTCTGGGCAGCCTTTTTCAGTTCACCCCACGACAGGCTGCAGTTCTTCATTTCCTCTTCACAGGATCGTCTCCAGGTGGTCTTAGGGCGACCGACCCGTCTGTTTCCCTCGTGGTTCCCACTGCAAAGCCTGCCGGGTGATGTCCTGTGGTGGTTTCCGCAGGGTGTGTACTTTATTAATACTTTTGACAGTACATTACATTAAATACACTTCGTCAGTAGATAGACAGACAAGACATACAGATAGATAGATAGATAGATAGATAGATAGATAGATAGATAGATAGATAGATAGATAGATAGATAGATAGATAGATAGATAGATAGATAGACGGACGGATGGATGGAGATAGATAGATTGATGGATGGATGGTCGGACGGACAGAGAGAGAGAGAGAGAGAGAGAGAGAGACGGAGGGATGGACGGAGATAGATAGATAGATAGATAGATAGATAGATAGATAGATAGATAGATAGATAGATAGATAGATAGATAGATAGATAGATAGATAGATAGATAGATAGATATGTTCTATAATAGTTCTGCAACTGGGCAGATTATAATAGTTCTGTAACTAGGCAGATTATAATAGTTCTGTAACTAGGCAGATTATAATAGTTCTGTAACTAGGCAGATTATAATAGTTCTGTAACTAGGTAGATTATAATAGTTGTATAGGAGACTTCATGGCTAGCACACTATGGTTTTATGAGATAATTACTGAGTTTTAAATCTGGGTGAATATTTCTAGATGGATAATAATTCTTGAGAGCTTTTACAATTGATTAACGAATTACATTTCCATATTATATCTCTGTCAAAGAATGTCGTCATTTGGATTTCAATAGTACATTCCTATCATTTTGACTGTCAAATATTGAATTTCTATTTTTTTTATTTCATCCCTGTCTTTGGAATGTCGAATCTAGAATCTCCAGACAACAACCCTCCTTTGGAATATTGAATTAAGAATCTCCAGAATTCATTCCAAGCAAAGTAGCTTTTCATGATGGCTGCTCAAGGTGGCTGCATGGCGACAAATGGCGGCTCGCGGTGGCATCGAAAATCATCCAGTGACACACCTAGCAGTTAAGCTAAAGTCGTAAATTAACGGGGAAATATTAAATCATTCCCAATTTTGGAAATGTATAACGTACTGCTCGATTTACTTTTCAGAAACAATTCAGTCTTAACGAGTGTCAGTGAATGTCAGTGTCAGTGAGTGTCAGTGAATGTCCGTGTCAGTGAATGTCAGTGTCAGTGAGTGTCAGTGAATGTCCGTGCCAGTGAGTGTCATCGTCAATGAATGTGTCAATGAGTGCAAGCGTCAGTAAAAGTCCTTGTCAGTGAGTGCCAGCGTCAGTGAATGTCTGTGTCAGTGAATGTCAACGTCAGAGAATGTCAGTGTCAGAGATTGCCAGCGTCAGTGAATGTCTGCGTCAGTGAATGTCCGTGTCAGTGGAATGTCAACATCAGTGACTGTCAGCGTCAATTAATGTCTGTGTCAGTGAATGTCCGTGTCAGTGAGTATCAGTGAATGTCAGCATTAGAGAGTGTCAGAGTCAATGAATGTTAGCATCAGAGAGTGTCAGCGTCAATGAATGTCAGCATCAAAGAGTGTCAGCGTCAATGAATGTCAGCATCTATAAATGTCGGTGTCAGGGAATGTCAGCGTCAGTCAGTGGAAGTGAATATGAGTGTCAATGGATGCTAGTGTCCAATAAATAAAAATATTTTGAAAGACAAAACTCTCCAATTAAAATATCAGCGTCTCTTGACGCCTTTCTGGAACTTAAAGCACCAAGTACTTCTTGATAATACACTTCCTTGTGGTGAAGAAACCTATCGAAAGGCTGATAATACAATTTCCTGTATTGATAACATCCTTATGAAACCTGCAAGTGCATTTCTCTGCATTGGTGACACCTTCATAAAGAATGATAATGCACTTTCTGTACTGATGAATATTTTATAATGTTTTTCTTTACAATTTTCAGTAATGCTGTGTACTGATACAACCGTTATAAATATTATTAATGAATTTTATTGCATTGATGAAACTTTTGCACCAGCTAATAACACTTTTCTTAATGCTTGTGCATTTATTTGAAGAAATAACATAATTAATCTTGATCAACCATCTTTGTTTCTTAAAATATATTACTGCTTCTAACCAGCTCAAACAATGTAGCTGCTCTATTAATAAGTACTTATTACTGAATTTAATACACTTTTCTTATACACATATATATACATATACATAATAGTATGTTAAATTAAAACGATTTCTGCACTTGTGTTTTACCGATTTTTTTAATTTGTGGCAGCAAACATAAAACAAGTATCTGAGTAGGATTTGGAGTATCATCCATTATTGTATTTATTATTCATTTTATTGTTTTATTACATGCTAAATCAAAGCCGGTGAGCAGTGCAAAGTACTTCGTGTGAAGACAGTCGAGGTTGATAGTACAGTTTTGTAGGGAGAATGGGAGGTGAGAGATGTGAAGGGAGGGAGGGGGAGGATGGAAGCTATTTTATTTTTCCGACTCAAATGGAGCAGACTACTAAATTCTTTCCGATCCAAATGGAGCAGACTACTAAATTCTTTCCGATCCAAGTGAAGCAGATTGCTAAATTCTTTCCGATCCAAATGGAGCAGATTGCTAAATTCTTTCCGATCCAAATGGAGCAGATTGCTAAATTCTTTCCGATCCAAATGGAGCAGATTGCTAAATTCTTTCCGATCCAAATGGAGCAGATTGCTAAATTCTTTCCGATCCAAATGGAGCAGATTGCTAAATTCTTTCCGATCCAAATGGAGCAGATTACTAAATTCTTTCCGATCCAAATGGAGCAGACTACTGATTTCTCCCCAATTCAATTGGAGATGACCTAAGAGTTCTCTCTAATTCAGTGGAGCATACTGCTACATTCTGTCTGATTCAGGCTGAGAAGACTACCGTGGTCTGTCTGATTCAAGTTGAGCAGACTAGCGTGTTCTGTCTGATTCAAGTTGAGCAGACTACCGTGGTCTGTCTGATTCAAGTTGAGCAGACTACCGTGGTCTGTCTGATTCAAGTTGAGAAGACTACCATGGTCTGTCTGATTCAAGATGAGCAGACTACCGTGGTCTGTCTGATTCAAGATGAGCAGACTACCGTGGTCTGTCTGATTCAAGATGAGCAGACTACCGTGTTCTCTTTGGCTCAAGTTCTATCCGACTCTGTGGAGCGAACTACCGAGTTCTCTTCCATTCAGTGGAGAAGACTACTGCGTTCTGTCTGTCTAAAGTGGAGCAGACTACTAAGTTCTCTCTGACTCAAGTGTAACAGACTACTAAGTTATCTTCCCCTTTAGTGGAGCAGAATACTGAATCCTCCCCGAATCAGTGGAGGACTACCGAGTTCTGTCTTATTCAAGTAGAGAAGACTACTGCGTTCTGTCTGTCTAAAGTGGAGCAGACTACTAAGTTCTCTCCAATTCAAGTGGAGCAGAATACTAAGTTCTCTCCAATTCAAGTGGAGCAGACTACTGTTCTCTCCAATTCAAATGGAGCAGAATACTAAGTTCTCTCCATTTCAAGTGGAGCTGAATACTAATTTCTCTCCAAGTGGAGCGGACACATTATATCAAGTAGACAGATATCTTCCGACTTTCCCAACCCAGTTACCTCCTTCCGTGTTTGCCGTGTGTCGTTAGAGGTGTTGTGCACAGCAGAACGAAAGTGAAAAACGTACTGTACGTCACTTTTCAATTCAGCAAACAAAGTGTTTATAATACCGTAAAGTTCCTATAATTCTCACTTCGTTTGTGCGCATTCGACTAGAAGGTGACAGAAAACGTGGTCCAACGAAATCGGAGTGCGAAAATAAATCGAACGACTTGTTTTCGCGCGTGCATACGCGAGTGAGTGCGTGCGTGCGTGCGTGCGTGCGTGCGTGTGTGTGTGTGTCGCGTTCGGCCTGTTTGTCACTGAGGCGCCGATACACTGTTCCGATTTTACATAACATAAAGAATAGGTCATGAACTCGTTTGATTGTCTGATCTAGTTTTCGAGTGCATAAGGTCTTCTAATCAAGCATTTACTATTTGTACTAAGTTAGTGGGCTTTGGTTTAATTGTGTGTGTGTGTGTGTGTGTGTGTGTGTGTGTGTGTGTGTGTGTGTGTGTGTGTGTTTTATTTAATATAATCAGAGTGAATTACATATTTATCTTTAACATTGTTATTTACACTGTAAAAGGATTCATTTATTCCATTGGCCATTTATTCCACTGGCCATTTATTCCACTGGCCATTTATTCCACTGGCCATTTATTCCACTGGCCAACCAGAGCGCGTCCGAGGACTGTTGCTGAATCAGTTACCATAATTGTCTTCAAAACTTCAAATTAGTACTTTATTGAAACATTTTATTAAAAAGTTTGTTTTATTAAATACAATCCAGGAATCTTTTATGGTACCAAGTGGACAGAGCGAGAACAAACATTTATCATTCTGAGTCAGTGTGGTGAACTGAACGTAAAATGTATTCATTTCCACACACACACACACACACACACACACACACACACACACACACACACACACACACACACACACACACACACTCGTGTACACATCTACATTATGTTTACATATACACATCCATACACGTAAGCACATCTACATTCTGTTCACACACACACACCTGTACACATCTACATTATAAGTTTACATACACACATCCATACACGTAAGCACATCTACATTCTGTTCACACATACATACACACACACACACACGTGTACACATCTACATTATGTTTACATACACACATCCATACACGTAAGCACATCTACATTCTGTTCACACACGCACGCACGCACGCACGCGTGCGCATCTACATTCTGTTATACACACATACACACAGTTATATAACAAACATGTATGGTCTGTTCACACAGAAATATATGTACACACAAACATGTGTACACTCTGTTCACACATACAGTTCAGACATACACTGTGGCTTCTGCACTACTGTCATATATGCAAACGAAACAGCATAGTATAATGTGTTACTAATTTTACATCTAAATCTCAGTCAAAATTAACTAAGTAACTAATTTTACATCTAAATCTCAGTCAAAATTAACTAAGTAACTAATTTTACATCTAAATCTCAGTCAAAATTAACTAAGTAACTAATTTTACATCTAAATCTCAGTCAAAATTAACTAAGTAACTAATTTTACATCTAAATCTCAGTCAAAATTAACTAAGTAACTAATTTTACATCTAAATCTCAGTCAAAATTAACTAAGTAACTAATTTTAACCAAATCTCAGTCAAAATTACCACCAAAGAGAAAGAAATAATACTCACAGCTATTTAACAAAACCTTTAACTAAATCTAAATCTGACCGGTGATCCATTTATTTACAGTTTAGGATTAAAGAAAAACAAGTTAGAAGTAAAACTATGTTGTAATAATACATATAATTTTCTTAATTCTGTTATAAATGGAAAATTATATTTTACTAAGAGAATTCATTTTCCAAAGCAGGTACACATTAACCGTCCCTTTCCTTCTCACACCTTAACTGACGTGTACTTGGCGCTCAAAGACATTTCTGGTCTGGGCATGTAATGACCAAATTTTATAATACTACATATTGCTGTCGTATGCGTTAATGTAATGACCAGATTTTATAACACTACTTATTGCTCTCGTATGCGTTATTGTAATGACCAGATTTTATAACACTACTTATTGCTGTCGTATGTAATGACCAGATTTTATAACACTACTTATTGCTGTCGTATGCGCTAATGTAATGACCAGATTTTATAACACTACTTATTGCTGTCGTATGCGCTAATGTAATGACGAGATTTTATAACACTACTTATTGCTGTCGTATGCGCTAATGTAATGACCAGATTTTATAACACTACTTATTGCTGTCGTATGCGCTAATGTAATGACCAGATTTTATAACACTACTTATTGCTGTCTCATTTAAAACAAATATATTTACACGTAAATGCATACTGTCTAGACAAATTGTTAAATTAAATGTATCTACATCAAGAGGAAATATTTTAAGACGAAAATTCTTTTCAAGAGGGCTGAAAGTAAAATTCTTTTTCAAGAGGGCTGAAAGTAAAATTCTTTTTCAAGAGGGCTGAAAGTAAAATTCTTTTTCAAGAGGGCTGAAAGTAAAATTCTTTTCAAGAGGGCTGAAAGTAAAATTCTTTTTCAAGAGGGCTGAAAGTAACATTCTTTTCAAGAGGGCTGAAAGTAAAATTCTTTTCAAGAGGGCTGAAAGTAAAATTTTAAAAATTAATATGTAGACGTGATCCCGTCAAATAATGGTGCGTTTACACTGATGTCTGAGCAATTGCTAGTCAAATTTATTCACACAATACATTGCTAGTCAAGACACTTATTCACACAATACATTGCTAGTCAAGACACTTATTCACACAATACATTGCTAGTCAAGACACTTATTCACACAATACATTGCTAGTCAAGACACTTATTCACACATTACATTGCTAGTCAAGTCACTTATTCACATTACATTTCTAGTTAAGACATTTATTCACACAATACATTGTTAGTCAAGCCACATATTCACACATTACATTACTAGTCAAGACATATTCTCACATTAACAATTGTTAGTCAAGACACTTATTCACACATTCACACATTACATTGCAGGAAACACGATTCTGCATATTATAAAGTCAAGCAGAGATTACATCATACAGTGAGTCTGCATGCAATTAGTAATAAACACTATTCAGTTACTCAATATACATCCCGTCAGACGATTAGGCTGCCCAATAGACCTGCATACAATCAGAAGTTAATACCACTCAGTGATGCATTATGCAGTCTAACAGACGGTTAACATAGACAGTCTAACAGACGGTAAACGTAGACAGTCTAACAGACGGTTAACATAGACAGTCTAACAGACGGTAAACGTAGACAGTCTAACAGACGGTAAACGTAGACAGTCTAACAGACGGTAAACATAGTCTAACAGACGGTTAACATAGACAGTCTAACAGGTTAACATAGACAGTCTAACAGACGGTAAACACTAGTTAATGTCTGCATGCAATTAAAAGTTTAGATCACAGAAATGATGACTAATTGTACAATCTGTATATGTATTCTGTGGCAATTGTGCTAACTAAAGACGCTACAATATAATTATATGCATTCTGTGGTTTAGTTTGGTACATATACATGATTAAGACGCTACTAGGAGTTAGAGTGGAGTGTAAAACATATGACCTTGATGCATCAGTGTATAATGTTCTACCTGAATATAAATTGTATTATATGAACATTTTACTACAATATATACAACATGAATTATCATTGCAAAATGATACACCCGTGTATAATGTACTATTTAGACATCCGTGATAATGTATTAATTAGACACCCGTGTACAATGTACTAAACACCCGTTTACAATGTACTACATAGACACCCGTGTATTGTGTACTACATAGACACCCATATACGTTGTATTATTTAGACACCCATATACGTTGTATTACTTAGACACCTGTATACAATGTACTGCTTAGACACGTGTACAATATACTAAACACCAATGTACAGTATACTACTTAAACACCCATGTACCGTATACTACTTAAACACCCATGTACAGTGTACTACTTAAACACCCATATACAGTGTACTACTTAAACATCCATGTACAATGTACTATTTAGACACCCGTGTATAATATAGGTCCGGAACCATAAGTTGACACAATACGATCTGGACACGTCAGTAGAAAATTACGACAACACATCGTATACAGTCTTCGACACAGAATCATCAGTGTCAAATATATCATACATCAGTTTATAATGTTCTCGACACGTCAGATAAAAGTATGCGATCTGTAAACGTATACAAAGTGTACAGTTTGGGGATATCAGGGTAAAGAATCTGGTCCCTTCACATTAAAAGAGAAACAATCTGTGCACATTTGTATATAAGGATTATGATGTGGACATAGATGAAATATATACACTTCACATACACACCACACATTATTATACACACTTCACACATTATTATAAACAGATTCAACCTGGACACGTTAGAATAAATAGTTTGCAACTTTGATATGATCTGGATGCATCGTTATAGAAGCTTACAACAGAGGTACATCGTTAGAGAAGCTTACAACAGAGGTACGTCGTTAGAGAAGCTTACAACAGAGGTACATCGTTAGAGAAGCTTACAACAGAGGTACGTCGTTAGAGAAGCTTACAACAGAGGTACATCGTTAGAGAAGCTTACAACAGAGGTACATCGTTAGAGAAGCTTACAACAGAGGTACATCGTTAGAGAAGCTTACAACAGAGGTACATCGTTAGAGAAGCTTACAACAGAGGTACATCGTTAGAGAAGCTTACAACAACAACACATCCGAGTGAAAGGAGAGTGGGTTGAACGTATCAGTGAACAAGAACACGGCCTGAACAGCATGTAATAACAAGTATACAACGTGGACACATCAGGATAAAATCTATACTTCAGGGTAAACTCTACACGATCCAAACACTTCAGGATAAAACCTAGACGACTTAAACACTTCAGGGTAAAATCTAGGCGACGTAAGCACTTCAGGGTAAAATCTGGGCGACGTAAGCACTTCAGGATAAAATCTATACGATCTAAACACTTCAGGGTAAAATATATACTAATAAACACATCAGGATAATATCTATATGACCTAAACACTCCTGGGTAAAATCTATATGACCTAAACTCCTGGGTAAAATCTACATGACCTAAACACTCCTGGGTAAAATCTACATGACCTAAACACTCCTGGGTAAAATCTACATGACCTAAACACTCCTGGGTAAAATCTACATGACCTAAACACTCCTGGGTAAAATCTACATGACCTAAACACTCCTGGGTAAAATCTACACGACCTAAACACTCCTGGGTAAAATCTACATGACCTAAACACTCCTGGGTAAAATCTGCACGACCTAAACACTCCTGGGTAAAATCTACACGACATAATAAATAAAGATGAAATGCATATTGCACAGGCACAACAAGGTAAAGTCTTTACAACCTGGACGCATCAAATAGGATTTACCTCTTGAATACATACAAAACACAGCTGTAGAGTTATGTTGTAGTTGTAAACTCCATACACTTCTTTACAGACTGTGCTCAATATCATATAGTTCTTTACAGACTGTGCTTAATATCATATACTTCTTTACAGACTGTGCTTAATTTCATATACTTCTTTTGTGTTTAATATCGTATACTTCTTTACAGATTATGTTGAATATCGTACACTTCTTTACAGTCTGTGTTTATTATCGTACACTTATTTACAATCCGTGTTTAATATCTTATAACTATTTACAGTCTATATTTAATATCATATACACTTTTATCACTGTGTAATTAGTATTTGGTAACTCTTAGCCGACAACTAAATGAATACCTCAACAATAGTCTTCATTTAGCATTTAAGACAACTATAATATTAAAAATTGACCCTATGACCTTTTGACGTTAGTATCGTATTCATGTACTTCACTACCAGTAACACGGTATGACCCTACAAGCAATACCTCACTACCAGTGACACGGTATGACCCTACAAGCAAAACCTCACTACCAGTGACACGGTATGACCCTACACGCAAAACCTCACTACCAGTAACACGGTATGACCCTACAAGCAAAACCTCACTACCAGTAACACGGTATGACCCTACAAGCAAAACCTCACTACCAGTAACACGTTATGACCCTACAAGCAATATCTCACTACCAGTAACACGTTATGACCCTACAAGCAAAACATCACTACCAGTAACACGGTATGACCCTACAAGCAAAACCTCACTACCAGTAACACGTTATGACCCTACAAGCAATATCTCACTACCAGTAACACGGTATGACCCTACAAGCAAAACCTCACTACCAGTAACACATTATGACCCTACAAGCAATATCTCACTACCAGTAACACGGTATGACCCTACAAGCAAAACATCACTACCAGTAACACGGTATGACCCTACAAGCAAAACATCACTACCAGTAACACGGTATGACCCTACAAGCAAAACCTCACTACCAGTAACACGGTATGACCCTACAAGCAATATCTCACTACCAGTAAATGGTATGACCCTACAAGCAATACCTCACTATTAGTAAATGGTATGACTCTACAAGCAATATCTCACTACCACTAACACGGTATGACATTACAAGCAATATCTCACTGACAGTAACACGGTTTGTCTCTACAAACAAAAACCTCACTACCAGGAACACAAGCAAGATCTCTCTACCAGTAACACGATATGAATACAAGCAAAATCTCTCTACCAGTAACACGATATGACTACCAGCAAGATCTCTCTACTAGTAACACGATATTACTACAACCAACATCTATACCAGTAGCACGATATTACTACAAGCAAGATCTCTCTACCAGTAATACGGTATGATTCAAGAAGCAAGATCTCTCTACCAGTAACACGGTATGAGTACAAGCAAAATCTTGGGTGTTTTGGTGCCGAGATTGGTCTTAGTCGACTGTATGTTTGTAAGATGTCTTGTATACCCATAATGCTCGGTCAGTCGACTGTATGTAAGACGTTGTGTCGTGTGTGCCAATACAATGCGCGGTCTGTTTAAAAGATTTGCATTTTTTATTATACCGAAACTAGTAACATATATATTTACAAAGGGACATAGCAGTGTTACGCTAGCCTATAGATCTATTGTTAAAATATACTGTGTGTAATAGAGTGGGGATTTGTTCTCTCTCTCTCTCTCTCTCTCTCTCTCTCTCTCTCTCTCTCTCTCTCTCTCTCTCTCTTTCTCTCTCTCTCTGTATAGATGCTAAATATTTTACTTACTTCAAAGTGAAGAACATCCTTAAGGAACACCTGCTTTTGACGGGTACGTGGGCTGTGTACAGCTGTCTGCGACCTCAACGCCAAATCAGAGCTGTCGTAGTCTTGAGTCCCTTGACAAAGCAGGCCTGAGACGCGCGCGCTGGTTCTCCCTGCTTAACCTGTAGTTTGTGGGGCTCGCGTCACAAACCTGAATAGGGACCGGCACTTACTCTCTCAGACATGTTCCTTTCATGCGTTCTGGAGAAGGCGAGTTTCAGAGCGCGTTTGTTAAGCAGTCAATAAATCAATGTGTGACGACACTTGCGTCATGTTTATTACGGATTAAGAAGGATTTCTTTTTCAGACTCCAACATTCTCAAGATTACGGAGAGACTTTGTAAATCAGTTTTTAGTTTCAAGAGTACAAATGTAACATCAAATTGGAGTGGAAAGTTTTATGTTCGAGTGCGTTCACCCAGTAACTTTGATCAACAATGCATCCGAGTCCAGCAATGCAGACATATGACTAATCACTGAATAGCATGCCCCCAAAATAGATTTGTACACTAAGAAGCGGGTGAAAGGTAATATATAAATATGTGTAGCGAATAAACTCGTGTAGTCAAGTAAACATCGTGTTTAAAAGAAATTCATGTAACCCGAACACTTAATAACAAAATTAAAATAAACACAAGTAGTGTGGACAATTAATAGCTAAAATAAATATATGTAGCCTGGACAAACAATAACACACCCACGGTAAACAAATGTAGCCTAGGTGTTAATGACAGCTCTAAATAAATATACGCCTATGTAGCCTAGGTGTTAATGACAGCTCTAAATAAATGTACGCCTATGTAGCCTAGGTGTTAATGACAGCTCTAAATAAATATACGCCTATGTAGCCTAGGTGTTAATGACAGCTCTAAATAAATATACGCCTATGTAGCCTAGGTGTTAATGACAGCTCTAAATATATACGCCTATGTAGCCTAGGTGTTAATAACAGCTCTAAATAAATATACGCCTATGTAGCCAAAACAGCAAATAGCACTCGAAAGCCAATATATGCAGCCTTGACAATTAATAACAAATTGAAAATAAGTGTAATAGTCAGCTACTGAATAACCTACTTAGTAATATATCATCTGTAGCTAAGTGAGTGACTACTAAATCTAAAATAAGTAAAAGCCAGTCACTGAATAACAAAGTAACAACTTATCTATAGCGAATGGTGACTGAAGAATAAATATAAAATTTCTTTATAAGCCAATCAGTAAATAATTAGTCTGAAAAGGAGGATCTCGTGTCAGCGTTTCGTGCTCTAGGATTTCATATCGGCATTTCATGTTCTACGATCTCGTGTCATCGTTTCGTGCTCTAGGATTTCATATCGGCATTTCATGTTCTAGGATCTCGTGTCAGCGTTTCGTGCTCTGGGATCTCGTACTAGCGTTTCAGTGCTCTGGGATCTCGTGTCAGTGTTTCGTGCTCTAGGATTTCATATCGGCGTTTCATGCTCTAGGTCGTCTAGGATCTCGTGTCAGCGTTTCGTGCTCTAGGATTTCATATCGGCATTTCATGTTCTAGGATCTCGTGTCAGCGTTTCGTGCTCTGGGATCTCGTGTCAGCGTTTCGTGCTCTAGGATCTCGTATGAGGATTTCATGCTCTAGAATCTCATGCTTTAGGATCTCTTACCAGCGTTTCATGTTCTAGGATTTCGACACAGACTTTACATTCCCAAAGGAACACTGAACTTGACAGTTCCCATAGTAAATAACACATCTAAACTCAAAACGTGCAGTAAATAGTATGTATAAACAGTGATAGAAATAAGTGCCTACTCAATAAAGAACACATACAATATACACTTGTATCCACTCAGTAAATAACATATCTTCTGTTACACAAATGACAGAAAATAAAAGTCAACACGTGTACCATATCAGTAAGTAATACATCTGAAATTAACATGATATCTTGCAAGTCAATAGAACATCTGAAATAAACATGATATTTAACAATTCAATAGAACATCTGAAATTAACATATCTTATCAGTAAATAGCACATCTCATAAATAAAGCTGACAATGTGTGTCCTTGTGTCCTCAATTCACAGTCGCAGAGAGAGCTAGGAAGCTGAAAATTTTCATGAAGGCATAGTTTACCCTCTGGACGGTTGGGGGAGAGTTGCGAGGAGGGGAGTGTCATAGTTCGCCCTCGATCTCCGGGATGCCCCTTCTTTCCATATACATAAGAGAGTGCTAAGGAGTGCTAAGGAGCTGAAAGTTTGCGTATTAAAAGTCAAATAAATACGTGGAGAGAGCCAGTGAATATCATATATCAAGACATGAATAGTGAATATCTTGTCTTAATATTGCTTTGTCCCTTGTATATACTCTCTACTGTCCCTTGTATATACTCTCTACTGTCCGTTGTATATACTATGTACTGTCGGTTGTGTATAATGTCTACTGTCTGTTGTATATAATGTCTACTGTCTGTTGTATATAATGTCTACTGTCTGTTGTATATAATGTCTACTGTCTGTTGTATATAATGTCTACTGTCTGTTGTATATAATGTCTACTGTCCGTTGTATATATTATCTACTGTCAGTTGTATATACTATCTACTGTCAGTTGTATATACTATCTACTGTCTGTTGTGTATAATGTCTACTGTCTGTTGTATATAATGTATACTGTCTGTTGTATATAATGTCTACTGTCTGTTGTATATACTGTCTACTGACTGTTATATACACTGTCTATTGTCTGTTGTATATACTGTCTACTGACTATTATATACACTGTCTACTGTCCTTTATATACACTGTCTACTGCCTGTTGCTTCAAAAGAGGGAGACAGATCCCTTTAGTAACAACCGGTAAAATTTACTTTTACAATTTTCTGCTACGATAACTTTAACGGCAATCCTTTAGTGTCTAAATAACAAGTTTTGTTTTTAAAGAGTTCTAAAGAAATACTGCACTACAATATACTAAAATCAATTTTGATCGTGAAACATTTTAACATAAATTAATAAGAATGGGCGTTGTGTCTGTCAAAGCTTATAATTTAAGCTTAATTTCATTATTGTCGTCTCAACTGCTCAGACGAATAAGAGAAAGAAGAAAAAGTAACTCTAGTTGAATTAAATTACCTTTGACTTCTGTTCACGGCATTCCAGAAGACAAAAATGTATTCCGTAGAATAGGTAATCAATAGGTAGGCTGCGATTATTGGGAATGGGTGTCCGATGGCTTTACTGGTTTATTCAATAGCCAGTAGGGTGTGAATTGATTTTGCACTAACGCACGATGTCAAACTGTTGGACAGAACCATAGGCCTAGGAGAGAGAGAGAGAGACTTTGTAGGATGGAGTAAGATACACAAAGGGCATTTGAAAAGAGAGAGACAGAGACTTTGTAGTATGGAGTAAGATACACAAAGGGCATTTGAAAAGAGAGAGACAGAGACTTTGTAGTATGGAGTACACAAAGGGCATTTGAAAAGAGAGAGACAGAGACTTTGTAGTATGGAGTAAGATACACAAAGGGCATTTGAAAAGAGAGAGACAGAGACTTTGTAGTATGGAGTACACAAAGGGCATTTGAAAAGAGAGAGACAGAGACTTTGTAGTATGGAGTAAGATACACAAAGGGCATTTGAAAAGAGAGAGACAGAGACTTTGTAGTATGGAGTAAGATACACAAAGGGCATTTGAAAAGAGAGAGACAGAGACTTTGTAGTATGGAGTAAGATACACAAAGGGCATTTGAAAAGAGAGAGACAGAGACTTTGTAGTATGGAGTAAGATACACAAAGGGCATTTGAAAAGAGAGAGACAGAGACTTTGTAGGATGGAGTAAGATGCACAAAGGGCATTTGAAAAGAGACACAGAGAGATAAGAGAGAGAAAAAAGAGAAGAAGAAAGAGTTTGGGGGGGGGGGGGGAAAGGGTAAGAAAGACAAATAAAAGTTATGTTTGTATGTGTGTGAAAAAAAGAGAGTGAGAGTGAGAGAGAGAGAGAGAGAGGAGGAGGAGGAGGAGGACAGACAGACAGAAAGATAGACAAAACGGAAAGAAGAGACAAAGGATGTGAAAGTAAAGAAAAGGGATTTAATAGAGAAGAAAAAAATGAAAGAGTGACAAAGGATGTAAAAGTAAAGAAAAGGGATTTAATAGAGAAGAAAAAATGAAAGAGTGACAATGGAGAAAATGAAGACATGATTGAGAAAAATATCGAAAAGCTTCCATTCTAAAAGACAAATTCAATTAAATTACTGATCCTAGAAAAGAAAGTTATATTAAATAAGTATATATAGATATAGCTAACAATAGTAGTGGTAGTACCAGTGGGAGTCATAACAATAGTAGTAGTAGTACTAGTGGGAGTCCTAACAATAGTAGTAGTAGTACTAGTGGGAGTCATAACAATAGTAGCAGTAGTACTAGTGGGAGTCATAACAATAGTAGTAGTAGTACTAGTGGGAGTCATAACAATAGTAGTAGTAGCAGCACTAGTTATAGTCAGAAATAAAAATTAGAAGTATTACGTAAAAACAATTGATTTAGTGAACCTGAAACCAATGTCATAACAACACAGGTAGATATAAACAATAGCACATATCCTAGGCGGAATTAAAGTAATATTAAAATATAAGGCAAGATATTTATTGACATTACAATTATGATGTCAGTAAATATCCTTGTGCATGTGTGTGTGTGTGTGTGTGTGTGTGTGTGTGTGTGTGTGTGTGTGTGTGTGCACGTGTGTGTGCACGTGCATGCATGCAAGGTTCCCCCACCCCCATATCAGAATCTGCCTCACGGCCTCTGAGCGCCCTCTTGTGTGTGTGTGTGTGTGTGTGTGTGTGTGTGTGCGCGCGCGCGCACGTGCATGCATGCAAGGTTCCCCCATATCAGAATCTGCCTCACGGCCTCTGAGCGCCCTCTTGTGTGTGTGTGTGTGTGTGTGTGTGTGTGTGTGTGTGTGTGTGTGTGTGTGCACGTGCGTGCGTGCATGCAAGGTTCCCCCATATCAGAATCTGCCCCTGCCCTCTTGTGTATGTGTGTGTGTGTGGTTGGAGGTGGGTGGGGTGGAGATGGGCTCTTAATATGGTTTACGATCGCAGTATGAGATCCAGAAAGCTAAAATTTACATGGAGGTGTAGTTTATCCCTGGTTTGAACATTAGTGACAGGAGTCAGAGTCTGCCCCGGGCTGGTAAAAAATATAATTACTTGTGTTATTCTTTTAAAACCAGTTGCTTTCTACACCTGGGCAACGCCGGTTTATCTGCTAGTCAAGAATAAATGAAAAGCAACAGATACAGAAACAGCAAACTCTATAGTAAGAAAAACAAACAAAATATTCTTACCTGGAAAAAAAATCAAACAGAAAATAGACGTACTAATTAGAAACAGTTCTACCGAATAGTAATTAAATAGTTATACCGAATAGACAATAACTAGTCCAAACAGACAATAGCTATACCTAATAGAAAATAGCCAGGCCAAACATAAAATAGACCAAACAGGCAAACACTATATCTAATAGAAATTAGCAAGACCAAACAGACAATAGCTATACTGTATAGAATTATGTGTATATACCAAATAGAAAATGCTTTTACTGAACAGAAAATAGCTAGACCGAGGAGACAATAGCTAGACCGAACAGAAAATAGCTAGACCAAACAGAAAGTCAACAATTCAGACACTATACTGTCAAGCCTAACAAAAAATTATATAATGCTGAGCTGGTACTCCCAGCCTGTTATAACAGCCTTTCGCCAATCATAATATAGACGTCAGCCCCCGCCCCCACCAAAATATAAATAAATAAAAATCATCATTAATTCACTTGATTGCTAGAACGGGATTTTTTTCTTTACATTTCTAATTTCAAAGAAGACTATACGACTTTTATTCAAACGAAGTCATGTTTACATCGAACTTTCCTGTTCCAAACCCCTGCTTCATTGGAGCACATTAAGCCACTCGCTTGTTCACGTCATTTCCGTAGGAAATTACGCAATGCATCACTCAAAGATTATTCTGCTCAGAGAACAATAACAGAAAACACAAGTTGGAATAATCCGAGTTAATCATGTTGCGCGTTGACAATAAAGGGAAATTACTCGTAATTACTGATTTTTCTGCTTTGTTGAAAAAACAATTCACAATTACGTGTGCTTACAACTGCTTAGACAACATAAACATTCATACTTTAAAATATTAAGTTAAACTGAGAGGTTTAAAATTAAACAACGCCTAAATTTGAGGGGAAAAAATGCTTATTTTCTGTTTGAGGTTCGATTATAATGAGTAATTTACTTTAAGAATTAATATTACTTTAAATCTAATGATGTTAATGTGTGAATACTATTAACAGTAACTAACCATATTCTTAATATAATGTTAACATTATTAATATTTATATATGATCCATAGAGATAAATCATAGAGAGCCTTATGAATGCCCGGTGAGTGATGCAAGACCTAGAGAGTCTTATCAAAACCTGGCGAGTACTGCCCAGACTTAGTGGGTATTTTAAGGCTTAGTCCTGACCGAGTGAGTTATGATGGCTTGGTAAGTAATATCCGACCTAGTGAGAATAATTAAAATCTGGTGGGTACTATCCAGATCTGGTGAGTTTTATCAAAATCTGCTGGGCCTGATCAATACTATACACACCTAGTGAATCCTATAAGGTATGGTAAATGTTATCAAGATCTGGTGAGTACTTTTCAGATCTAGCGAGTCCTATCAATACCTGGTGAGTCTTATCAAGGCTCGATGAGTGATGCAAGACCTAGTGATTCTTATCAAAGCGTGGTGAGTGATGCAAGACCTAGTGAGTCTTATCAAGGCCCGGTGAGTTATGCAAGACCTAGTGAGTCTTATCAAAGCGTGGTGAGTGATGCAAGACCTAGTGAGTCTTATCAAGGCCCGGTGAGTTATGCAAGACCTAGTGAGTCTTATCAAAGCGTGGTGAGTGATGCAAGACCTAGTGAGTCTTATCAAAGCGTGGTGAGTGATGCGACCTAGTGAGTCTTATCAAGGCCCGGTGAATAATGCAAGACCTAGTGAGTCTTATCAAAGCGTGGTGATTGATGCAAGACCTAGTGAGTCTTATCAAGGCCCGGTGAGTAATGCAAGACCTAGTGAGTCTTATCAAAGCGTGGTGAGTGATGCAAGACCTAGTGAGTCTTATCAAAGCGTGGTGAGTGATGCAAGACCTAGTGAGTCTTATCAAGGCCTGGTGAGTAATGCAAGACCTAGTGAGTCTTATCAAGGCCTGGTGAGTAATGCAAGACCTAGTGAGTCTTATCAAGGCCTGGTGAGTACTGCAAGACCTAGTGAGTCTTATCAAGGCCTGGTGAGTAATGCAAGACCTAGTGAGTCTTATCAAGGCCCGGTGAGTAATGCAAGACCTAGTGAGTCTTATCAAGGCCTGGTGAGTACTACGTGATTATTATGATTTCAACAAGTGCACGACAAACTCGTAAGTTCATAACTGACACAAAAGTCCCAAAGTGATCTAGACGCGAGCCTATAACGTAAGTTCTCTACACAAAAGTCTCTCTACCTGATCACGACGACCGCTCACTACTGACCTACAAGTCTCACTGTGGTCTTGTGAGTATTTCGGAAATTACTAACATTTCTTTTTGCCTACTATTTTTCTTAATTGTGAGAGAGCGAAAGAGAAAGAGAGAGAGGCAAATAGAATGATTTGGGAGGGAGTGAAAACGAAAACGTCCAATCTCCAGCGACCACCTCACAACCATTATTCTGCGCAGAACGACGGGTTACTACCTCAGCAAAATCAACTCAAGAGGTGCATCCCATGATCTTCATGAGGTTGTAAAACTATTATTTCAACTCCCGTTCAAATCCTGCCAGGCTCAAGTGTTGCTCGCGGGCTTCCAGACCTGCCACTAACGGGTAGTTTTCATCTTAGAGGCGTGTTTATTGTTCCTGGTCTGTTCCACGCACGTACCAATATTTCTTTACTAACCCATCAGTCAAAGAGTTTCCTGCACTCAGCGTCGCGCGTATTGATAATGATGTTCCCCCTCAGGCTTTGTGAATTTGTTTATTGGCTTTGTGTTTGTTGTAAGGGGCGATAACTGTAACAAGCTCTTGTCTCTGGTGATTTTTTTTTTTTTACTGCTCAAGTACTCTGCACTGGTACACATAGCTCTTCACATTCATTGCTTCCCCTGTTACTGTGGAGATGTCTTGTTTATTTGTCGACTTTTCACTTAGTCTCTGGAAAACTATTTGCCAGATCAGCACATATTTAAGAGTTTAGTGACTCTTCTCAATGTTCATTTGCTTACGAGTTTGTATCTATACTCACTGATTATTTTACAAGTTCTTGTAAATAATAATAGTTCTAATTATTACTAGTTTGTGTCTAGTAACTAATTATTACTAGTTCGTGACTAGTCACTAATTATTACTAGTTCGTGTCTAGTCAGTAATTATTACTAGTTCGTGTCTAGTCACTAATTATTACTAGTTTGTGTCTAGTAACTAATTATTACTAGTTCGTGACTAGTCACTAATTATTACTAGTTCGTGTCTAGTCAGTAATTATTACTAGTTCGTGTCTAGTCACTAATTATTACTAGTTCGTGACTAGTCACTAATTATTACTGGTTCGTGTCTAGTCACTAATTATAACTAGTTCTTGTCTAGTCACTAATTATAACTAGTTCGTGTCTAGTCACTAATTATAACTAGTTGTGTCTAGTCACTAATTATAACTAGTTCGTGTCTAGTCACTAATTATAACTAGTTGTGTCTAGTCACTAATTATAACTAGTTCGTGTCTAGTCACTAATTGTTACTAGTTCGTGTCTAGTCACTAATTATAACTAGTTCGTCTCTAGTCACTAATTGTTACTAGTTCGTGTCTAGTCACTAATTATAACTAGTTCGTGTCTAGTCACTAATTATAACTAGTGTGTGGGCCACATCGGTCGCTGCCACGATCGTGCTCGTGGAACGTTTTTATCACGTGACCGTCAAACGCAATCGTGTTTTGGCGAGCTTTGCATTCACTCTTTTGCTCACAGCGCCACAACTTTCTGGAACTATCTGCACTGCAACTTGTCACATAATTATGTCTGAGCGTGCCTCCAGTAGTAATTCCTGTTTGCCACGTTTTGTATTCAATATTTGTATTTCCATTTCCGTATGAAGGGTTAAATTGTGTTTATCTTGTTGCACATCTCTATTGCCAAAGCGAGTGACGTCAGCAAAACGCCAAAGATGTCATGCACATCTGAATTATTAACACTTTAAATATTAATTCATTTGTTCTCTTCTGCTCTGTAGTATACACTCAACAATTTTTTAAGCTAATACTTTTTGTTATGTATATGTTGCTTTTTAACACTTTAAACATTAATATAATAATTAGCTAATTGCTATTTTTTGCGTGGTGGCAGATATGATTATGTATTTCTTTCTTAAACTATTTGTTTTCTCTGCACGATGATTACTACAATATGGCTCTTAAACACTCTGAACTATATTGTTTTAGCTAATTCTTTTCTCTTAAGGGTATTAATTACAATAATGTAGCTCTTAAACTCCTTGATGTTGTTTGGACTAATTGTTTTCTCTTCAGGGTAAATATTATAATGTAGTTCTTAAACACCTTGATGTTGTTTGAACTAATTGCTTTCTCTGCAGGGTAAATATTATAATGTTGTTCTTAAACACCTTGATGTTGTTTGAACTAATTGTTTTCTCTGCAGGGTAAATATTATAACATAGTTCTTAAATACCCTGAACGATATTGTTTAAACTAATTGTTTTATTTTGAATGAATGACTTCATATCTACATGTAAGAGTGATGGGACTAGGCGAAATAAGGGCGTTAAGCCTTAAACCGACTGAAAGTACAATTATTACTTGCTTATCTCCCTTGGCCGAGATCATTTGTGGGGTGTTTTTCTTTCGAGACCTAATTTTGATAAAACTCGGAATCTTGAGCAAAGTATTTTGAATGGTCATACCTTAATCATTATCCTAACTTAACGAGTGAAACAAACCATGACCATAAGTAGATTTATAGCAAGGTATTTCAAAGCCTTTAAAATCCAGAGTTTTATCTCCTGTTTTCTTTCTCTCACTCTCTCTCCTTTCTTCACTCTGTATAACTCTCTCTCTCTCTTTCTCTCTCACTTCTTCACTCTCTCTCTTCATCTTTCTGATATCCTCACTCTTTTTCTCTTTCTCTCTCTTCCTCTCTCTCACTTCCTTATTCTTTATTTCTCACTCTCTATAAATCTTATTTCTCTTTCTTAAAACCAAGATGTAATAAGAGATTATTACTTTTACTGTTGAAAGACTTGAAAGAAAACGCTATATCTATTAGTTTTCAATAAAAAGTCACATCTTTTGTCAGACTAAGCAGAAAACCCTGAAGTGGGTGCTAACTACACTCCACAACACTGATTGGGACTTGCTGCACGCCACGACATGAATACAGGCTTGCAGCACGTCACAACAGAAACAGATCTTGCTAAATGTCACGGGATGCATACAGGCTTGTAACATGTCACAACACTCCTAGAATTTGCTGCATGTCACGACATGCATACAGGCTTGTAACTCGTCACAACACTAATACAACTTGCTACATGTCACGATATGCATACAGGCTTGTAACATGTCACAACACTAATACAGCATGAACCATGAAGACTACATATCACACAACTAACCCGAGTCTGTTCATATTATAGCACTGACCCGATCTGACTATACGTCTTACACTGACCTGAGCCAGCTAGTGTCAAGTCACTGACCTGGGCTATTTACATATCAAGCACTGACCCGATCTGACTATACGTCTTACACTGACCTGAGCCAGCTATGTGTCAAGTCACTGACCTGGGCTATTTACATATCACCAATCTAACCCAATCAGCAATTTGACCCGGGCTGGCTACAGATCACTAATCTGACCCAGACTGGCTACATATCAGCAATTTGACCCAAGCTGGCTACGTCACCAATCTGACCCGGGCTGCCTACAGATCACCAGTCTAACCACGCTGGCTACATTGTCACATCACCAATCTGACCAGGACTGGCTACATATAATCAATCTAATCTAGGCTGGCTACATATCATCAAACTGACCCAAGATGTCTACATATCATCAATATAACCTAGGCTGGTTACATATCATAAATCTGACCCAAGATGGCTACATATCATCAATCTGGCCCAAGATGGCTACATATCATAAATCTGACCCAAGATGGCTACATATCATCAATCTGATCCAAGATGGCTTCATATCATCAATATAACCTAGGTTGGCTACATATCATCAGTCTGGCCACAGCATCAATCTGACCCGTCTGGCTACACCTCATCAATTTGATCCAGGCTGGCTACACAATAATTTGATCCAGGCTGGCTACACATCAATTTGATCCAGGCTGGCTACATTTCACATTAACCAAGATTGGTTAAATATATTCATCGCTCTAAATTCGGTGTTGCTGGCCAAGCTTCATTTCTGCCTGCAGATGTTGAAATGTTTAGCAAATGAAGTTAATTTCCTGGAAACTGCACTAATTTCAAAATTGTGAGTGCGCCAGGAGTGAGGGACTTTCAGGATGGGGAAGGGGTTTGGGGGCGGTTTACAAAATGCTTAGGGGAGGGGGAATGCATTTTAAATGTCAATTTCTTAGAGAAACATTTTTAAATTTAAAACAGATGGTGCGTGTGTGTGTGTGTATGTATGCTTGTGTGTGTGTGTGTGTGTATATGTGTGTATGTATGCGTGTGTGTATGTGTGTGTATGTATGCGTGTGTGTGTGTGTATGCGTGTGTGTGTGTGTGTGTGTGTGTGTGTGTGTGTGTGTGTGTGTGTGTGTGTGTGACTTGCCAGAGGCTCTTCTTCTTTTTTAGCTAAAAGAACAGGTATCAAACTTCACTGAAATTTGTTCATTTCCTAGTTGTCATGGTGGTATTACGTAAATGATTTATATGAATAGCCTTGACCTAGTAGATTTTAAGAATATGAAAAAATTACGCTGTTGATCTATTTTAAGGACAACTGAGCAATTGACTTTGAACTGCGAAACCTTAGGCCAGGTCTTGAAAGAAAATAATTTTGCCGATTTTGAAGGAATTAAATGAGACTTCATCCTAAGTTATTTTAAGACTTTCAAGAGCATATAATTTTTTATGTTTAAATATTTTATTGTTTCATTGGTGAATTACTTTAAATTTTAACTTATGGTTTCATAAGTAAATTTAATATTTTCTTACTTTTCTCATAGCTTCAACTTGCCGACCTCGTATTCTGACATATTACAAAAACACGTTTCGTAAACATAATGTGACGATTACGCATGCCAACATAATTATTACCGAAACACGTTTCATAAACACTATGTGGCGACCTTGACCTCTATTCTAAGCCTCGCATTTCTCTCTACTGAAGCGAAGTTGAGTGAAAAGTTCATTTGAAACCATTCGGGATAACTTTGCAATGAAATATCTTGAAAAGTTACTCTCATCTGTTAAAAAGCTAGTTTGACATAGATAACTATGCTCTTTGTTTATTGAGAGTGTTTATCTTTGCTAAATAAATATTAGTCAAGAATTTGTCTTTATTACATTTGACTTGCTGTAACTGACAAAATATTTTTGTTATAACTCTCCACTCCAAACCACCACCATCCCTCCACCCCAAAAAAACTATTTGTAGGCCCTTTAGATTTCTTAGGTCTTAGGCAAAGTGCCTAATGGGGCTGTTGGGTAACACGACCCTTGACCATGTTTCATTCATTATGGTGTAAACTAATGCAGAGAGATTTCACATTATTCGACCCGTTGGTGACGACAGTGACGCAGAAATAATTCAAACAGTCTGTTCTTACTTTAAGAAAAAAAATGTTTTTATTCGCACCACTGTTCAGTTGTAAAACTTTAACGGCATCGTTGTCTGAGATTTTGCAGTCTTAACATCCGGTATGTCTACCAAATGTGACTTATTGTTATTTCTATTGACACAAGTACAACTCTCTCTTGCAGTAAAATCTTGACTTATTATTACTATTGCTAAAACTGAAGTACAACTCTCTCTTGCAGTAAAATCTTGACTTATTATTACTATTGCTAAAACTGAAGTACAAGTCTCTCTTGCAGTAAAATCTTGACATTATTACTATTGCTAAAACTGAAGTACAAGTCTCTCTTGCAGTAAAATCTTGACTTATTATTACTATTGCTAAAACTGAAGTACAACTCTCTCTTGCAGTAAAATCTTGACTTATTATTACTATTGCTAAAACTGAAGTACAACTCTCTCTTGCAGTAAAATCTTGACTTATTATTACTATTGCTAAAACTGAAGTACAACTCTCTCTTGCAGTAAAATCTTGACTTATTATTACTATTGCTAAAACTGAAGTACAAATCTTTCTTGCAGTAAAATCTTCTGGAGTACATTGCTGATATTTATTAATAACAACTATAGCATGCATTTGTCTTCTAGCACATTCATGACTTGTTAATGTCCAAAAATGGAGTACAAGACGTCTTTTAGTACATTCATGACTTATTAATATTAATAATTACAAGTGGAATACTAAGTATATTAGTGTGTACAACAGGAGCACAAATCAATCTTGAACTAAATTCCTGACATTGATATTAATGTCTATAACTGAAGCACAAATATGTCTTGTACTAAAGTTCTGATTGCAGCAATAACCCACCACTTTCCTTCAAATGTAATTTTTTATCGTATATTTTATTATTCGTAGCTGTAGTGTATTTCTTTCTTACTACTGAGTGTTTGCATAGCTATCCTATACATGATATAGTAAACTGCACTCAGCACATTAAGAGCAGTACCAATGCATATTTTTTATTAATCCCGAAAGTCAGTGAGACATAACTCACAAGAAATAACTTTTCCCAAGCCCTGACTTTTTGCCCCTTACACACTAGCAATCTTGATTGGTCAATCTCACTTGTTAAGTACTTCATCATTGGTCAGTCAATATGTGTACCTAAATGTCAACATTCTACTGTCAATCACTCTCATCCACCATCACCACCCTTTTAACTTTTCTATCCACCATGCTCCTTCCACTCTGTACACCCACACCTCCCTCCTGTGATGCAATGAAATTGGCCCACGCCAGAAGCTGCCATCATCTCAAGTAAGAAGAAGACTGTCAATCAGTATCACACGCTGTCAATCAGTCTCACACACTGTCAATCAGTCTCACACACTGTCAATCAGCCTCACACACTGCCAATCAGCCGTGTTTACCGAACCCTTAACCTGCCCCATGGTTTGGATAGTAAATGTATTTCGTATATATATATATATGCACGTATATGTGATATTATATTTTATGACCACTGAAAGGCATTTTATGACATGATTCAGTTCAATAAATGAATTGTTACAAATGTATATTTGTAAGTTCAAAAGTTCACTACATGAATTGTTACAAATGTATATTTGTAAGTTCAAAAGTTCACTACATGAATTGTTACAAATGTATATTTGTATATTATATGCATGATCACTGAAAGGGTGTTTCATAGTGTGACGTAACTTAGCATTCTCAGTTGTATTTCATTGCTTTAAAGCCCGCATTCTCAGTTGTAGTTCTTTGCTTTAAAGCCCGCATTCTCAGTTGTAGTTCTTTGCTTTAAAGTCCACATTCTCAGTTGTATTTCTTTGCTTTAAAGCCCGCATTCTCAGTTGTATTTCTTTGCATTAAAGTCCGCATTCTCACTTGTAGTGCTTTAAAGTCCGCATTCTCAGTTGTAGTTCTTTGCTTTAAAGTCCGCATTCTCAGTTCAGGATCCTTGATTTAAATACTTAATTCTCAGTTGTAGCTCCTTGCTTTAAATACTTCATTCTTGTCTCAGTTCTTTGCTTTAAATACTTCATTCTTGTCTCAGTTCTTTGCTTTAACGTTCGCATTCTCAGTTGTAGTTCCTTGCATTAAAGTCCGCATTCTCAGTTGTAGTTCCTTGCTTTAAATACTTCATTCTCGTCTCAGTTCTTTGCTTTAAAGTTCTCATTCTCATGTTCTAATTCTTTGCTTTAAAGTTCTCATTTTCATGTTCTAATTCTTTGCTTTAAAGTTCTCATTCTCATGTTCTAATTCTTTGCTTTGTCCGCAATCTCGCATTTCAATTCCTTCTAGTAAAGTCTGCATTCTAAACTGAATTTTCTTGCTTTACCAGGAACTAACAATTTGGATGTCTCTGTGAATTTAGCCAGCCTAATGCACTGTCTGCATAACTTACAGTTAGTAGAATAATTACTCTTTGAACCCAACTGACGTCAAATTTCTAAAAGATGCCTTTTGAGTCTGGAGTGCATCTGATCCCGACAGCACATCCGCAGACAGAGCATTAGTGTGGTCTTGTTTTTCTTCCAGTATTAAAGGCTCGTTGTTCACTGGTGAGGTCTAGCTTTTCTTCTAGTATTAAATGCACATTGCTCATTAGTATGGTCTTTATTTTTCTTCTAGTATTAAATGCACATTGCTCATTGGTGTGGTCTTGTTTTCCCCCAGTATTAAAGGCACATTGCTCATTGGTGTGGTCTTGTTTTCCCCCAGTATTAAAGGCACATTGCTCATTGGTGTGGTCTTTTTTTTCTAGTATTAAAGGCACATTGCTCATTGGTGTGGTCTTGTCTTTCTTCTAGTATTAAAGGCACATTGCTCATTGGTGTGGTCTTGTGTTTCCCCAGTATTAAAGGCACATTGCTCACTAGTTTACATCATTCATGGATCTAAATAACAAATTACTGTGACGCTAACGCCACCTAATAAATGGTTACGATTATTATTATTAATAATTAATTATCCATTACTAATTATAAGTGGTGAGAATATTAATTTATGTTATTAATAATTCTCCATATTAGCTCCCTCAAGCAGAACAATAATTGTAGTAATTTCCAGAAACTTCCTTGTACCAGAAATTCCACAATGTAGTCAGCATACTTTGCTACTATACAAGAACAGAGTATCCTTACACACTGGGAGTAGATACTTCTCGCATCATTACACACTGGGAGTAGATACTTCTCGCATCATTACACACTGGGAGTAGATACTTCTCGCATCTACCATGGTCATAGCAGCTTATAAATCAGTAAACCAAGAGATTCCGGTAAAACAAGAAAAGATTGCTTATTCCATGTAAAATATAATCAGGAAACAAACGCTAAGTTTCCAATTTATTCATCTTTAACTCCATTCTTTCTTACATTCAAGTCTCAACTTACAGTTTCCTGCAACATTATTTATTAGCCGATACAAGCATACAGCATAATAAATACAACATATCAATTTTACAAACGTATTCACTAGAAACAATATCAAGTTTTTAGCATACTACATGCGAGCATCTTAGTTCACAGGTAGAAATAATAGTCTACTCACATAATACATCTCTATGTAAAACACACAAATAACATATCAATAGCAAAATGCACAAAATATTTCTAAGTCCATTCTCTCTCAGTCAGTTGACTCACCATTAATCTAATGGCTGCCTTTCCTGACCGGACTTCTTGCCACTCCAAATTCAAAGTGATTAGACAATAGAATTCTTTACAGCAGATACACTTTTGATCTCCGCCCATAGGCTGGTCTCGCTCTTGTAAATCTTAACCATTGGATAATAAAAACTACTCATCCACCTAAAACCGGTTTACATTACATCAGCAAGTTTCTAGCACACTCCCTACCTAAATATCGTCACAAGCAGTGCCCTAGGTCGGGTCACTTTGACATTTAACAACTTATATAACAATTAAGTTTAGAAGAAATAAGGATTAAAAAAATGTACTCCAACACAAAATTTTTTTTAAAAAATACTCCACCACACTAATAATCCAAATTCAAGTGGAAATCCCCTTTCAGACAAAATATTGAAACTTTGCATCGTTGACATAATCGAGAGTTCAGTCCCCTGTCCGCTCCAATGACACTAGTAATAGTAAAGTAGAAGACAGTAATAGATGTCGCTGTGTTATAATGACTCACAAAGAATGTCGACATGGAGGGAAAACAATTTTCAAACTTTCGATGCCGTCAGTCTGGCTTATGATTTTTTTTTTTGTAAGGAAAAATGAAAATATTATACAATCATTAGAATTGTCTTTGTTTTTCTTAGGACTGCTACACAGGCGTTCGTGGTGATAACAGTGGGGTAGTTTAATTTTGGGGCGGAGTGAGTTTACTGCATCCCGTGTAGTGTGCACTTTGTGGTGTAATTTTAGTAAAGGGATGATTTTACCGCTACCCGTGTAGTGTGCACTTTGTGGTGTAATTTTAATTAGGAATGAGTTCACTGTGTTCCCGTGTACTGTGGACCTTGAATGTCATTTTAGTAAAGGGGTGAGTTTGCTATGTACCTTGTAATGTCAATTTACTAAAGGTTTGGGTTTACTGTGGAACTTATAATGTCATTTTAGTAAAGGAGTGAGTTTACTGTGGAACTTATAATGTCATTTTAGTACAGGAGTGAGTTTGCTGTGGAACTTATAATGTCATTTTAGTGAAGGGGTGAGTTTACTGTGGAACTTATAATGTCATTTTAGTACAGGGGTGAGTTTACTGTGGACCTTGTAGTGTCATTTGAGTACAGGGTGAGTGCACTGTCCCGTGCATTGAGAACTTTGTAGTGTCATTTGAGTAAAAAGGGTGAGTGCACTGTCCCGTGCACTGTGGATTTTGATTGGAAGCATTGAGCACAGCCTCTTAAAGTGGTAGTCTGTGGAGAAACGGTGCCACATATCCGGATGTGACGTACTACGGTGCTCGAGACCGTGAAGTGCGCAGTTACAAGACTGACTCGCTTTCTCAGTTTGCCCTAATGACTCATACAACAGCTATTTCCCGGAACTTTTTTTTTTATTTTATCGGCCACTAAATATGCTTTTAAAACTTTGAAGGTTTTTTTTAATTTGCTTCAATTTATTTTTTTAGAATAACCGATTTCAAATCAAATATTGCGAGTCAGGTTCCAGCAGTCTTCAAAGTAAAATATTGGTGTGGCACTAGCAACCACAGCTCAGAATGTTAAAAAACTGATTTTTATTGCAAGAAGGCGTACGCACACACGCATGGACACATACACAAGCACACAAAAAAGTGCAGTTGATGCTCTCAGCTGCTCCTGGGGGCCCGATAATTTACATGAAATAAGAGTCAGTTGTTACTGTGGAACTTCTAATTGATACATGTAACGTATTTTACTGTACAAGCACTGCTGTGACGTGTGTTACTGTACAAGCACTGCTGTGACGTGTGATACTGTACAAGCACTGCTGTGATGTGTGTTACTGTACAAGCACTGCTTTGTCTGACGTTTACTTTGCCATCCTGCAGTCAGCAATGTTTGTAAGACTTCACCCTAAACTATGTCTTACTTAATCTAAGTTAGTTTATTTCTTGAGGCTTCTTTTCTTTTCGTGCGTGTGTGTGTGTGTGTGTGTGTGTGTGTGTGTGTGTGTGTGTGTGTGTGTGTGTGTGCGTGTGTGTCTGTGTGTGTGTGTTTGGAGGGGGGTGAATGTTGTGGTAGTGGTATTGTTTAATTTTTATGTTTGCCATGGAATCCTTTCTCATTTTTAAAAATTAAATTTGAAGTTCGACAAAATAAAGTGTTAACTCAATAAACTAGTTCACAGGATGTTACGAGACAGCAAAGTTTATGTTCGTTACAGTCCAACAGCCAACTGAACAGTTTCTGCCATTTAAATTCTTTTTGAAAAATAAACTAAGATAACTAATGTGCGCTTGCACTTTGTTGAAAATAAGCATTATTTGTGCACACACTTTAAATTAAAATGTCTAATTATTTGTGCACACACTTTAAACTAAGATGTCTAATTATGTGTGCACACACTTTAAACTAAGATGTCTAATTATGTGTGCACACACTTTAAACTAAGATGTCTAATTATGTGTGCACACACTTTAAACTAAGATGTCTAATTATTTGTGCACACACTTTAAATTAAAATGTCTAATTATGTGTGCACACACTTTAAACTAAGATGTCTAATTATGTGTGCACACACTTTAAATTAAGATGTCTAATTATGTGTGCACACACTTTAAATTAAGATGTCTAATTATTTGTGCACACACTTTAAACTAAGATGTCTAATTATTTGTGCACACACTTTAAATTAAGATGTCTAATTATTTGTGCACACACTTTAAACTAAGATATCTAATTATTTGTGCACACACATAAAATTAAGATGTCTAATTATGTGTGCACACACTTTAAATTAAGATATCTAATTATGTGTGCATACACTTCAAATTAACATGTCTAATTAAGTGTGCTTGTAGTTTAAATTAATGTGTCTAATTAAGTGTGTAACCCCATTTTCAATTAACATGTCTAATTAATTGTGTGCTTGCAATTTAAATTATTTATCCAGTTATGTGTGTTGCAATGGGAATAATCTTTATTCATATTTTAATGCTAAATTAGTCCTATTTAACAGTATAAAATAGGCTTATATTTGTTTAGAACTTTAATTTATAGCTGATTATTTGACAATTTTTGATGGTTTTGACATAAAAATGTAGATACCTTGAACTTACAAATGTCACGTGGCTTAATACATACATACCTTGAAATTACAAATACCACGTGGTTTAGTGGATGGTAGGAACTTAAAATTATCTTTCAACGTATGCTTTAGAGTTTAGACCAATAGTTCCCAACCTCTTGGTTGCGACCCAAAGTTAGGTCGCGAAAGATTTTTCATGAGTTGTATCATGTGTCTAGACAATTCATTTTTTACGTTTCTTTTTCCTTTTTTGCCTGCCAACTGACATATGTTTCGAAATATTGGTTCGCGAGCAAAAAAAAAGACAAATAAAAGACTCTGGAAGCACTGGTCCAGATTTCAAATATAGCGGATTACTGCTATGAACATAAAATCACTCTATAATAGATGGTGCGAATTTATACATACCATGGTAAACGATTACTGTGAACTAATAATCACTCTATAATAAATGGTACGAATTTATACACACCCTGTGAATGACACTATGAACTTAAAATCACTCTATAATAGATGGTACGAATTTATACACCCCCCTCTTAATGACACTATGAACTTAAAATCACTCTATAATAGATGGTACGAATTTATACACACCCTGTTAATGATTCTACAAACATAAAAGCGAAACACTCTGTATTGGATTACATTGATTTTTGTAAGTGTTGGGGAGGGGAGCTACTGAGTACAAAATCATCTGTTATTCACACAAGTCACGTACGGTTAGATGCATAATCAGTTTGCCGTGGAAAGTTGATTAGTACTGGTCTGCTAAACTGTGGTACGAGTCATGTCATTGTCAGAAATATTAAGAAAAGTTTAAAATATACTGAACTTGAATACCAGCTCACCAGTAGAAAATAATTTACCGGCATCATAATATTGTTTAAATGCCACAACAAATTGAATTTAAATAATAATAAATACTGCGTCATTCAAAGACACTAAAGCGTTAAGAAAACATAGTCGTTTGTCATCTTGTTATTGACACTATGCCAGCAACATTCAAAACTAAAAACCCAAATCTTTTCTCTACTAACAATAATTAAATCAGGCTACAGTAAAATTATTTGTATGTCAGTATAATACAAGCGTCCCATTTATTTACCATAAACTACAACGATTAAATATTTGAATAATATAATTATAGTGATCGCGACTTATCAAGCAATACAAAGGTTATTTCCGGCCGCCCGCGTTCAACGTTGGGACCATTCTACTCCAAAGGTTTTCTGCGCCCGCGTTCAACACTGACTATTCTAGTCCAATTTCCGGTCTCGCTGTGGCCGGGTATAAGTATTGTCAGTAGAATTAAATTATATGTATCATAAAAGCACTTTTATGTAAACAAGATTATTATTATTCAGCTTTTTTCTACGAATTCTGTTGACTGTAGTTGTGAACCAAGGTCTCGGAATCTTAACAAGATTCTTGGAGATCTAAGGTTTTATGGAGGATGTGGGTACTTAAAAGGAGTGCTGCTTTTAGTTGCATGGTGGGCTAGTCTGTGGTTTTATTATTATTATTATTATTTAGAATCCCTAAACGGACAAGAAATGTGTACTTTGTGTGTACAGTTTATTTCTACGCAGAATGATTTTAACTTAGGACAAAACAAGAAACCAATGTTCAAGGTGTGCATTATTATAGGAAATACGAATAAAAAGAAATGATAATTTAAACTTAATTATCCAAGATATACATCATATTCGTGACACTTACCACTCGGTACAAGGTAGGTGTACCATTAGACACAAGGTTTACCACCAGACAATGTTTACCAACAAATATGACATAACACGTACCATCAGACACAAGGTGTACCGTCAGACGATGTTTACCAACAAACACGACATAACACGTACCACCAGACACAAGGTGTACCGTCAGACGATGTTTACCAACAAACACGACATAACACGTACCGTCAGACACCAGGTGTACCGTCAGACACAAAGCGTATATCAAGACGCAAGGCATGCCTCAGACACAATGTAGCATCCAAAAGTAGACTCAAGGTTTATCCACCCAGAATATAGCCCACGAAATACGGTTACCTACAGACACAAGGCGGCTTACTCCTTGTGATTTATCACCAGCACACGAACGCACGCTACCAAAATCAGGATAACTTTATTATATGTCATGTTCATTTTGTTACGTATAAATTACAAGAAAGAATGTGTGCTTGGAAATTGCAAAACGTAACAGTAAAGGTATTACAGCAAAGAAATGTGCACTTGCAAATTACAAAATAGTAACTGTATACAGCAAGGAGATGTGTGCTTGCAAATTACAAAATAGTAACTGTATACAGCAAGGAGATGTGTGCTTGCAAATTACAAAATAGTAACTGTATACAGCAAGGAAATGTGTGCTTGTAAATTACAAAATAGTAACTGTATACAGCAAGGAAACGTACGCTTGCAAATTACAAAATAGTAACTGTATACAGCAAGGAAATGTGTGCTTGTAAATTACAAAACGTAACAGTAATTGTATTACAGCAAGAGAATGTGTGCTTGCAAATTACAAAAAGTAATAGTAACGGTACACAGCGGGCGCCTAAATGGCTGAATGCTCCTTTGCACTTAGCTGCCTTGAGCCAAGGGAAGAGGATGGGGTCGTTCTGCAGCCCCCAGCACCGGTCCCAACCCCGCCTTCCATTGCAAGGGTCAATATAAACAGCCGGCTGTTCGTCTACGAGTTGTCACATACGAGGCGCCTTCCGGAATACTTTCTGTCATTCAGTAGTGCTACAGTCGAGATCTTACCAAGTCCAAAAGTAAGTACCCAAACGTGCTTGTGTATGACACAATAAATTGCAGACAATTTGTTTCCTTCCAGTTAAATTTCATTGTGTATCTGGAAACCTGCCAACATACAACACATAAAACACAAAACCCCAAACCTTCCAAACATTCGCGTCATTGTCAATAATTCTTTCTAGAAAATTGGAGAGTGGAGCGTCCATGTAGAGCCTACTTAATAAGACGGTTTGTAAGATTATTTGATTTTTAAAAAAAAAAAGTTCCTGTTTTGAACATTCTTTTGAAGTGATACGGATGTGTGATCAGTTCTTTCATCCAGAGAGTGTCGGTATAATTCCCTGTGTTGTAAATTTCAGTGAGTCTAGAACTTTCTTCGAGTTGCCTCCCCTGTGCAACTCTTCTTATTAACCCTCCATAGTACCAATAACAGCACTACGTCAGTTAGCATCATGCGCAGCATTTGCTAAGTAAATCCTCTTCATTTTGTAAGTGCACATTACGTGAAGCCTGTCAGTATTGTACAAATATGTCACTTGCACAATTCATGTAGACACCTTTCCGAAATCGACCACATTTTTTATAATCTTTGTATTTTGTTGCTTTTACTTCTTTATAAACCGTCAAGACGTGCTTAGCGAAATGTACTCTTTCTGCTCAACTTTGTGCACAAGGTCAAGGTGACACCCGACTTAACTGATTATCCAATCAGTGACGCATTTAGTTAAATCATAATTAGATCTGGAACCAGAATAATATAAATAAATAAACACAAATGAATTGACCAGAATACATTGATTAAATTATATGAGCTGCAATCAGAGTAATGTAAATAAATAAAATAAACACAAATGAATGAATGAATACACTGAGTTAATCATAGTTCTGGAATCAGAGTAATGTAAATAAATAAATAAAAACGAATACAATCATAAAAGCTGGAATCAGAGCAATGTAAATAAATAAACACAAATGAATGCATCTTTGACCTGTATGCACTGAGTTAGATCATAATTAGATCTGGAGTCAGAGTAATGTAAATAAATAAATAAACAAATGAATGCATGATTGACCTGTAGGCCTGTACACAGATCAAAAGACTAACGAAAGCGTAATAATAATTAATCGGCGCTCTATTGTCGATTATAGTTTCAACACAGCAACGAGAGCTT
This sequence comes from Sinotaia quadrata, assembly GCA_028829895.1. Lineage (NCBI taxonomy): Eukaryota > Metazoa > Mollusca > Gastropoda > Architaenioglossa > Viviparidae > Sinotaia > Sinotaia quadrata. The sequence continues at coordinate 141,423,639 of CM054178.1, read as the reverse complement.
GTTAAAATTGGTCCTATTGTGCAATGGGTCATAGGTCAAAAGACTAATGAAAGCCAGTAGCTACTACGCTGTCGGCCATACTTTCAAAACGACAAAAAGAGCTTATTACCATCCACTGGTGCTCTGCAATGGGTCATAGGTCAAAGCAATGAGTTCCATGACAAGCTTCTGGTACATGATTAGACCAGAACACAATTGTTGTTAACGAGATCAATAACTAGCCACACACACACACACACACACACACACACAAAATCATTATATTAATTTTTCTCTGTCTAATTTGACATTTATTCTTCAGGATGGTGGACTAAGGTGTAGAATCACAAAGCTACAGCTAAGCTCTAAAGTGTCTAGTAGTTCTAAAACGAACAAAACAATTGCAAGCAGCCTCAAGGCCATTTTTCATGTATGTTGATCTTTTTTTTTTACTTGATGTTGAGCGCCAATGATAAAGTCTTATTATTATGTTGAACATGAACCAAAATGTCATTATAAACAAATGAAACCCAAGGTAGAGAGAAGGAAAGAAATTTAGTTGGCAACGCGCTTTATTTCAATATCTAACGAATTATGACTTGTTTAAATTCTATAGCAAAACGTCATCAGACCTGTCTTAACATGACGTCACGCCTTGCTCAGTCTGTCGTCAATAACGTCGCACTATCTTTGTGAATGCTTGATTGATTTCTGGAAGTTTCCTCGGATTAAATCATTTATAAGCTAGTTGCACGCCAAGGTGAAGCGGTTAATCTGGTGTGTACACTGCTATAGTGCTTCTTTTCCTGAGTGATCAGATTCAGATCCAGAGTGTGGAGGAAGTGGCTAGGAAGTGCGACTTTTCATTCTTTGTGTACCTGCATTCCTCAGTGCCGTTCTAGATCTTTCTCTTTCATTGTATTCAGGTTTTTACAATTTTTAGCGGCGCGTTTTCATTCTTTGTGTACTTGCATTCCTCAGTGCCGTTCTAGATCTTTCTCTTTCATTGTATTCAGGTTTTTACAATTTGTTAGCGGCGCGTTTTCATTCGATTTCTTTATTTTTAGCAATGGCGAAATTTTAGTGCCAGACAGGCTTGCGCGCGGTCCAATGTTTTGTCTGCAGAAACGTATTAATCGAGATTGAGTGTTCTCCCTTGTTCCCAGTAAAACAGTCAAATCAACATCTTGGCTTTCACTTTATGCACTACAATTCCAAAAAATATCCGTGTTTTACGCACACCCGATACAGTTCAATGAAATAATATATTTTTATAAACAACCGATGGAATACGGATTACTGGATTCAGTAAAATAATTTATCTTTTTTACAAACGAATGGATTGCTAAGTTCAATAAAAGAAAAGATTGTTTTGTCCCTTTGCGCGTTTTGTTCCTTATTAGCGCAGATCAGCTCAGATCCGTGGCCCTCATTTTTCGATCTAATGAATATTTGCTTCCTTGTTTGAATTGATTTGCATATATGGATGTCACCGGTCAGTTTGTACTTAACAAGTTTAATCAGTCAGATTGTATTTAACAAATTTATTCAATCAGTGAGTTTGTATTTAACAAGTTTAATCAGTCAGTCAGTGTTTACCTAACGAGTTTAATAAGTCAGTCAGTTTGTACTTAAAGAGTTTAATAAGTCAGTCAGTTTATACTTAAAGAGTTTAATAAGTCAGTCAGTTTATACTTAAAGAGTTTAATAAGTCAGTCAGTTTATACTTAAAGAGTTTAATAAGTCAGTCAGTTTATACTTAAAGAGTTTAATAAGTCAGTCAGTTTATACTTAAAGAGTTTAATAAGTCAGTCAGTTTATACTTAAAGAGTTTAATAAGTCAGTCAGTTTATACTTAAAGAGTTTAATAAGTCAGTCAGTTTATACTTAAAGAGTTTAATAAGTCAGTCAGTTTATACTTAAAGAGTTTAATAAGTCAGTCAGTTTATACTTAAAGAGTTTAATAAGTCAGTCAGTTTATACTTAAAGAGTTTAATAAGTCAGTCAGTTTATACTTAAAGAGTTTAATAAGTCAGTCAGTTTATACTTAACAAAGACGCTCTCTGAGCTCAGTCTTGATTTGAATGCTTATTACAGACTTACCCTGGGTGAGGCTTCAGTTGACGACAATGATGCGCAAGTGTGTTTGTCTGCTAGCATTTATGGTGTTGGCAGTTTCACTGGTCAGTGAGGTCGAGGCCAACCGAAAGAGACACAAGAAGGCGAAAGATGAGCCGGTAGCCAAAAAGCACAAGAGCCGTGCCCCTGATTGGCCCGGTATGAATTTCTTTCCTCGAAGGTACGTAAGACTTCTTTCTGACTGTGTATCCTTCCGGCCATCCGTCCACCCATCTGCCAGTCCATACGTTTTTATACCTGTACGCTCATCCATCCATCTATCTGTCCGTCTGTTTGTCCATTGGTCCAACCATTCATCTTTCTATCAACCTGCCTTACGTCTATGTGTGCACCTATCCATCTGTCCGTCTATTTATCCATCCATCCATCCATCTGTTTATCCAATCATCCGTCTGTCTATCTATCATATATATATTTCCTTTATTTATAACATATATTAATGAAATAATTTTAAGAGTAAGCATAAGGACTTGACTTGTGACGCTTTAATTTTTTTTTAACGAGAATTGTCTTTTCTTGAACTTTTATCATTCTGTAAATATAAGAGCAATATTTTATTTTCAGGCTACAAGGAGGATTCAAGTTCGGTTTTCCAGGCCCTTTTCGGTTTGATTTTGACCTGGACTTTGGTGCAAAATCCTGGTGGGAAGGGTAAGTAAACATTCAGTTTTAATTGAGATGGGTAAGTTAACAGTTAGCTTCAACTGGGAAGGGTAATTTAACAGTCAGTTTTAATTGGGATGGGTAAGTTAACAAACAGCTTCAATTGAGAAGTGTAATTTAACAGTCAGTTTTAATTGGAATGGGTAAGTTAATAGTTAGTTTTAATTGGGAAGGGTGGTTTAACAGTCAGTATTAATTGGGAAAGGTAAGTTAATAGTTTTAATTGGGAAGGGTAATTTAACAGTCAATTTTAATTGGTAAGGGTAAGTTAATAGTTAATTTTAATTGGGAAGGGTAATTTAACAGTCAATTTTAATTGGGAAGGGTAAGTTAATAGTTAATTTTAATTGGGAAGGGTAATTTAACAGTCAGTTGGGAAGGGTCAGTAGATAAGACTGATCTGATTCTGAGTGGTCTGGTTTGGGGTTGGTACTCGGATTTGAGATCTCACTGGTGATTTGTGCTTGGTGCTCAGATTTGAGATCTCACTGGTGATTTGTGCTTGGTGCTCAGATTTACAGCAGAAATAAATCAGCAATACACACTTCACGTTCGCGTTCTTTCAGCAACAATTCCCACACGAATAACAATTATTTCTCGAGATAGATTTCACTAATATTATAGCACGTGTGTTTAGTGTCTATTTATTCAAAAATACTGAAAAATAAGTTATAATCACTTTTATCAAGAGCTTGCAAGCAAAAATCCTAATTAGAATTTTACTATCGAAGAAAATATAAATAACTTTTACAGTTTTCCTTTACTTTAAAAAAAAAAAAATTAAACTCAATTAATCAGACAACGAAGTCTTTCTTCTGTCACTCTATGTTCATGTTCTTCAAGCCAGGGTTTCATCATCTCACATCACTGTACAGTATGGCTTTTGGTATTAGGATGAATTTATTTACTATTACTTTTACTCACGTCACTGTACAGTATGGCTTTTGGTATTAGGATGAATTTATTTACTATTACTTTTACTCACGTCACTGTACACTAGTGTACAGTATGGCTTTTGGTATTAAGATGAATTTATTTACTATTACTTTTACTCACGTCACTGTACACTAGTGTACAGTATGGCTTTTGGTATTAGGATGAATTTATTTACTATTACTTTTACTCACGTCACTGTACACTAGTGTACAGTATGGCTTTTGGTATTAGGATGAATTTATTTACTATTACTTTTACTCACGTCACTGTACACTAGTGTACAGTATGGCTTTTGGTATTAGGATGAATTTATTTACTATTACTTTTTCTCACGTCACTTTGATGTTAGGCGTGGCTTACTACGTTATTGTTAGGTCATGGTGACCTGTGGTTGAGTTTGTAAGGAGCTGGTGATGCGTACTTTGTGAACTAGGGCGCGCTAGCGGGACGCTACTCTCACACCTGGTACACTTCACATTTCGGTGATTTCTTGCGCTGAAATGATGGGCTTGGCATTCGACTTTCCCTCTCTAGCATGCTGCCCGTGTCAGTATAAATGTTGTCTTGTACTCGGAAGGGGGAAGGGGTAGAAGAGAGAGAGAGATGGGAATTCATTAGTCACTGTTCCAGCCTTTATTAGTTTCTCATGTATGGTGCAATGTTAATGTAAAATAATCCCACGGGTCGCTGTTCCAGTCTTTATTAGTTTATATCATATTTCCTGTGATAACAGTTATATATAAACTTTCACTTTGTGTGTGTGTGTGTGTGTGTGTGTGTGTGTGTGTGTGTGTGTGTGTGTGTGAGTAAATGACACTATGGCATAACTTTAGTGATTTCAGCGTATATCGACCTTCAGGGCTGGGGGTCAATAGCAGTACAGGAATGCGTTAACGATATCATCTATACATTGACTACGGGGGGGGGGGGGGGGAGGTCAGTTCATTGCCATTATAGCATGATTTTAGTGGTAAGAGGTATATATATATTGACCTGCAGGAAGTGACAATGTCATGATTTTTGTGATATCAGTTATATATTAGCCTTCGTGGAGGGGGATCATTGACTTGTGTGGCATTTTAGTGACGTCATAAATCTATTACGACAGGGACAGGGGGAATCAGTGACAATGTGGCAAGACATTTGACATATCAGCTATATATCGATTTTCTAGGGACGATCAATGGCAGCATGTTTTTGTTGATATCAGCATTAAGTCGACTTTAGGGGGTGGGAGGGGAGAACGGTCAATGACAGTGTGGCATAATATCAATCCGTGTGCAAGACAAAATTGTCACTGTTCCGGGAAAATTGGCAACCAATCGTAGCTCTTACATTTTTCTTTTTCAACCGTAAGTGGCTTCGGGGGTGGGATGGGAGGGGAGTGAATTTTACATTTCAGCATCCTGTTCCAACAGTCGTTCGGGGATTGCACTGGGTCTGCTGGCTGCCATTTTTTTTTTATACTTGCGCCAAATGTCCTGGCTGACTGACACCTGTTTACACTAACCTGCGCGAGCACCCCCTTCCCCCAAAAATAATAATAATAACTTAGGTCGATGCCTCCATTATGCATTGTCGCACAACTCTGGGCGTGAATCCAGACATAAACACCAGTTTCCAATGCTGGAATAAAAAGAGCAATCGATAAACAAAAGATTTTCGACTCACTCACGTGTCTTGGCAACAATTTTGTTTTATAACACTTGTAAAGGAAACAAGTAAATGTAGAACCAAATTAGCAAATGGATAGATTTGGCATATATTGGAATCGGAGCAAAATGAGGGAATAAAAAAAAATCACGCGCTGACTGGAAGGAACGTTGGCGTAATCACAATTCGCTCCTATTTCTTTTGTTTGACATCAGTCTTGTTACGTCAACATTAATACTTGTTATTGCCTCAATCGGCATTCAATTACTGGCCTATTGCGGCCAGCACTCTGTAACAACGTCCCTGAAATGATTGCAGCCTGCACTCGGCGATTACGTAGTTCCTTTTGCGTAGTTCGAGTTGAAAGGGTTTTATGTTTTGGTTGTTGTTGCTTTTTGTTTTATTTTAACGTTTAGCAATTCATGCACCGAGTCAGGATTAAAACACGTGAGTCACCGTCCAAAATAACTCGGTGTCAATAATTGCTTTCGCCGGCAAACTGCCAGAAACTGGGTCGCTCAGATTTTGCATCCTCACTGGAGTCATGTGGGAGGTTCTGTTTTGGCTAAATCTTCCTTTTGGCTCGGACATCGCATAAGCAGACTTAAACCCTACTTCATTAATCACAAAAGCTGCTGTGATTTGTCAGACAGAGAAAATCTTTTCATCTCAGCTGGAGTGAGAGTCGTGTTTGTGAAATGACACTGGCTGTCGGTTTGTTTACTGAAATTCTTGTCATGTCAGCTGGAGTGAGTGTGTAGTTTGTGAATGATATTGTTGGTTTGTTTACTGAAAATCTTGTCATTCAGCTGAGAAACTAAAACACGATACAAAATAAAGATAAACTGATGTGTACAAAGCTCACAATAAAACCTGGGGAGGTAAAGAAAGAAAGAGACAGACAGACAGACAGACTTGAGTAAGTTGTAGATAAAGATCTTCTTAGAAATGTTTAATGTTAGAAATGTTACAATCTTGGCTCTTTCCAAGTACTGACAGCATTTCGTTCCGGGTGACAGAACCTTGAAATGAGAAAGAACATTGAGCCATTCAGTTGGAGTCTCAATAACCAGGAAATTCTAGGGAAGGGGGAGGGGGAAACTGCTTCTTCCCTGTAAAATATAATCAGGGAACAAACACTAAGTTTTCCAGTTCATTCATCGCTAACTCCATTCTTTCTCACATTCAAGTAAAAACTTACAGTTTCTTGCAACAGTATTTGTAAGCGCGATAATGCAAGTATAACACATCAGTAGCAAAATGCATCCAAGTATTTCTAAATCCATTCTCTCTCAATCAGTCAGTTAACTGACCATTAACCTAATGGCCGCCTTTCATGACCAGACTAAGCCGCACCAAATTCATAGTGATTAGAAAATAAATTCTTTTCAACAGGTAAATTTTATCTCAGTCCATTGTCTGGTCTCATTCTTGTAAATTTTAACCATTGGATAATAAAAACTACTCATCCACCTAAAACTGGTTTAGATTACAATCAGCAAGCTCTAGCATATTCTTTACCAGAGTTGTTTACTCCCCAAAATATCATAAGCAGAGCCCAAGGTCGGGTCACGTTGGCATTTAACAATTTATATAACATTAAATTCAGAAATAGGAATAGCCAAATTTACTCTGCCCTAGGGTCGGAGCTTTTCTTTGACTGTAGCAATAGAAAGTGTGAAAAACAAACTTCAGTGATAACAACTATAAAATCAGTTTTCAGAGACTTAGCACAGCTTGATTTGTTACAGAAGTGCCTCAAAGGCTACAAGTAAAATTCTAATGAGTCTGTAAACAATTTAATATGGAAATTTGCACTAAACAAGAAAAAACCATGGACTTTTGACTGTCAATACTTTTGCCACATTTGCTGTTAGAGTGTAACTTTTGCATCTGTTGCGGGCGCTGCAACTTTAAGTTGGGCACTTTGCGAGGCAGTGTTTTGTGCCAAAGTATGTTCTGCACATTCAGAATGCCGAGTGTCATGCTTCGTCAGCCTTCCATGAGTCCAGAATTAAGAAAAGGCAGCACATACTTCAACAGGATGAGCACTAAGCTGAGCCACACCAATGGGGCTTGGGGCTTATTAAACATCATTTAGCAGTATATAGTAAGATATATCAGTAATAACCTTTTGTATGGTTAAAAACTTAACTGAAAATCAGTTGCTAATTTCGGCTTTTGCAGGATATCTCAAAAACTCTTAAAGATATCTGCACATAATTTTGAACACAGTTTAAGGAAAACATAAGCTGGCATCTGAACCTCTAATATATTTGATTATAATGTGTTCTCTGGAGAATTATTAATAACCTAAATTAAGATTCTCATACTTATTATTAGTTATTGATGAATAATTAATAAAAATAACCATTTAAAAGGTAACGTTAGAATCGCAGGTTCTTTGTTTAAAAAGTGCTAACAGAGGTTTATGGTTATTCTTAGTAGTGAAGGATTGTAAACCCACAAAAAATTCTGAAAATGTTTCACATTCCCATGTATCCATTATTGCCCGTTTCTTCACTTTTGCATATTTCAGTTCTTTAGGTGTAAGAGATCTTGAAGCATGAAAAAAAAAACTTGCTTCCAATCGTTTCGGAAAAACTGTTCCCATACCATACGAAAAAGCATTAGCTTAAACCTTTGTCTCTTGGTCTGGGCTGCAGAGTACCAATACTGGAGGTATGGGCTATAGAGTACCAATACTGGAGGTAAGGGCTGTAATGTGCCAATACTGGAGGTCTGGGCTATAGTGTGCCAATACTGGAGGTCTGGGCTATAGTGTGCCAATACTGGAGTCTGGGCTATATTGTGCCAATACTGGAGTCTGGGCTGTAGAGTGCCAATACTGGAGTCTGGGCTGTAGAGTGCCAATACTGGAGTCTGGGCTATATTGTGCCAATACTGGAGGTCTGGACGGTAATGTGTCGATACCTGACATGAATTTAGCTGTATTTTTGTCTTGAAATTTTTAACATTTTTAACATTTGAATCTTTAACAGACATTACGAAATATACACATCTAACTTGACTGGGACGAGAAGGTTTGCTGAACCCCCCTCCCCCTTCCAAATCAACTGCTTGCTGCTGTCCCCTACTTCGTGTCTCAACAATCTTATCACGGTCCGAAGACATTTTTAAACGTAATTAAGTCTACTCACATTTTCTGGAAAAAGTGTTTTGAAAAATCCCACATCTAACACTGTGGTGGTGTGTAAGACAGGTGGGTTTGGCAATTATGCATTGACACAAATAAACGAGTGAGAGTTGAGTTTTAATCGTAACTTTATTACACTATCTACTTCTCTCCCTTTACGTCCTTGATCTTCAAATAATCGTAACTTTATTACACTATCTACTCTCTCTCCCTTTACGTCCTTGATCTTCAAATAATCAGAACAAGTTTCACACGCGAGCTGTTTGACTTTTTGTTTGGGTTTTTTTATTTAACAGACCCAACGTGTGTCAGAAAGAAACAATTGAAAACTCCACAAACGATGGCGTCATTTCTCATCACTTTAGTGCTTCCTCTCAAGTGTGCGAAGAATCAGGAGTCGCCTACAAATGTACCACCACGTGAGTAATAGTTATACCACTACCTACCACTTGAGTAATAGTTATACCAACACGTGAGTAATAGTTATACCACCATTACCACATGATTAATAGTTATACCAATACGTGAATAATAATTATACCAACACGTGAGTAATAGTTATACCACCATTACCACATGATTAATAGTTATACCAATACGTGAATAATAATTATACCAACACGTGAGTAATAGTTATACCACCATTACCACATGATTAATAGTTATACCAATACGTGAATAATAATTATACCAACACGTGAGTAATAGTTATACCACCACGTGAGTAATAGTTATACCACCACGTGAGTAATAGTTATACCACCACGTGAGTAATAGTTATACCACTACGTGAGTAATAGTTATACCACCATCTACCACTTGAGTAATAGTTGTACCACCACCACATGACTAAGAGTTTTAATATTATCTGGGTAATAACGTTACTCTCACGAGACTTAGAATTGTAAACACTATCTCAGTAATAGCTTTACTGTCACGTATTATATGTGTAATAACTTTACTGTCACGAGACTTAGAATTGTAAACACTATCTCGGTAATATCTTTACTGTCACGTGACTAAGGGTTGTAATATTATCTGGGTAATAAATTTATTGTCACGAGACTAAGAATTGTAAATAATATATGGGTAATTACTTTACTGTCACGAGAGAAAAAGTTGTAATACTATCTGTGTAATAACTTTACTGTCACGAGAGAAAAAGTTGTAATACTATCTGTGTAATAACTTTACTGTCACGAGAGAAAAAGTTGTAATACTATCTGTGTAATAACTTTACTGTCACGAGAGAAAAAGTTGTAATACTATCTGTGTAATAACTTTACTGTCACGAGAGAAAAGTTGTACAAGTAAAAAAAAAAAAAAGACAGGAAAAACCCAACCGACATTGGAGGGCAATTCAGACTAAAGGTTAGTAATAACAGTAAAACATAATTCCGTTCTCAGAGATAATTCTGTAATCAGACATCACAGGAGTAGTACAGATAGTTTAGTGATCATATCACATGCAGACATTTGCTGACTGGTACAAGAATAATCAAGTGTACTTTAGTTTGGTTGACATATATTAGTTGTTCCTAACTGGTACAAGAATAATCAAGTGTACTTTAGTTTGGTTGACATATATTAGTTGTTACTAACTGGTACAAGAATAATCAAGTGTACTTTAGTTTGGTTGACATATATTAGTTGTTCCTAACTGGTACAAGAATAATCAAGTGTACTTTAGTTTGGTTGACATATATTAGTTGTTACTAACTGGTACAAGAATAATCAAGTGTACTTTAGTTTGGTTGACATATATTAGTTGTTGCTGACTGGTACAAGAATAATCAAGTGTACTTAAGTTTGATTGACATATATTAGTTGTTACATGGTGAATGGTATAGATTAACAGACGAATGGGTGGATATTTGTTACATGATGAATGTCGTATATTAGATGATGAATGACGTATGCTGACAGGCTGCGTGTTAGGCACGCCCATAATTGACGTATGACAAGCTAAAGTGTTCATTGGAGTGTATTTAACAGATGATGAATAACGCATGATTAATGACTTAATTGACCAATGAGAATGACACAAGATGGCTGGCGTTAGCTGAAAGATGCAAGTCAATAGACCATATTAAATGACGGTTGCTGACGTGCATAATTTATGATTTTATATAATTTATGCCGTCTTGCATATGAAGTATAACTCGTGACTGAGGGATTTTGAGTGACGTATTGTGGTGTACATGCTGAGTGACCGATACATGATGAACAACACGTCATTTGTGTCACGTGGTGTTGCAGAATACAGAAGAATGCTGGGAAAATAAAGAAAGTAGACATTCGTGAATGTTGCTATGGTTACTCGAGAAGTGTTGATGACTTCGGTTGCCCGGAGTGTAAGTCATTCATGCTCTTAATAATTCGGTTGAATTAAATGTTTAATAATAATAAAACAATTTTACTTTTCAAAGAACAATAATTTGCATTTCATAGTATGTTGGTTGCTAGACTATTTCCGTCTCTGTATTTGGTGCATGTACATTCACATCACATCTTAATTGTTATGCTGTCATATTTCATTATTTAGTGCATGTAAACTATATTACGTCTGCATGGCTGCTACACAACCAGATCTCGTTGCGAAGTATACGATTTCATGTTTCATAGATTGATATATTCCTTCCATCATGCTGATATGCAATTTCCTGATTAATATATTACTTCATATCTCATAAGCTGGCATACTGATTTGTATACCATTTTTCAATATACTGGTTGATATACTTTATATAACTGTTTGGCATACTGATTTATACCATTTTTCAATATACTGGTTGATATACTTTATATAACTGTTTAGGATAGTGTTTACAACGATCTGATTGAAATACTTTTTTGGCATACTGTTTTTCCACGTTCTTAGTGACGTACCATTTTTTCGCGTGCTGTTTGGCATGCCTTTCGACAAACGTGCTCCACGGCTCACTGTTTCACAACCGAGTTGTTACCTGAGAACACAAACCAGTCACCAAGGCTCACTGTTTCACAACCGAGTTGTTACCTGAGAACACAAACCAGTCACCAAGGCTCACTGTTTCACAACCGAGTTGTTACCTGAGAACACAAACCAGTCACCAAGGCTCACTGTTTCACAACCGAGTTGTTACCTGAGAACACAAACCAGTCACCAAGGCTCACTGTTTCACAACCGAGTTGTTACCTGAGAACACAAACCAGTCACCAAGGCTCACTGTTTCACAACCGAGTTGTTACCTGAGAACACAAGCCAGTCACCAAGGCTCAGAGCAGTTCATCCTTCAGACTACCAGAACAACAGTCAAAAACGTAACACCAGAGTATCAGCTAGTGCCACCCCTAAGCCCTTATTAGAGCTAGTTGTGAAACCAGCATTATTGCCCACTCCCAAGCCCTCTTCAGGGCGGGAAAAATAGGATGGCTTACATCATACTGCCACCCCCAAGCCCTTATCAGGGCTAAAAAGAGAGGAGCGATCTATACGGACACAAGGACCAATGAGGATAAAGTATTAATTCCTTATGACATCCACGTCGAATCCGAAAACTTCTACCTTAACTCGACTTTCTCCACACTAATGTGGATTCTCTTCCACGACGTGTCAGGAAAGGGAGAGAAGCCACGTATTGAAAAACACCATGAGGCTCTGGACTCTGCCACGACGACAACAACACCACCAGTGATGAGAAGAGGGTTTGAACATCCCGGGCGCACATACACACTAAGTACAGATTTTGTGTGCCACTAATCTGGGCTCTGAAAGACACCCCATAGCAATCCTCCTCCCACTCAACATCGGGAACGGCAGCAACAACATCCATCACAACTTTAGCCCACGGATTACCGGACTAAAGTCCGCTTTTGCTGGCCAAATACGTTTTGCAATGAACAACAGCACTCCACATAGATTCGTCACCAACATTCACGACTTACATTAGCCACCGACACCACAACGCTCAACAGGAACAAAATAAAACTTCAACACCACAGACACAAGAAATAGTGGACACATAACAGGAACACAACTCAACGACAACACCAAGCAAGCATCGAGACAAAACTCCAACAGCAACACCGTCAGCACTCCCCGAATACTCGTGAGGGGAGCATGTCCCACTGGAGCACTACAGATCATATGTGATCATTTATGCCTTATGAAATGATCTAAAGGCGACGTAAAATTGTTATCTAACCACCGTGTGTGAGAGAGTTCACCGACAAATGCGCGCCGACAAAATCGCGATGGACAAAAGCGCGACGACGCGTTCTGTCCATAACCATAACCTAACCCTAACCATAACCCTATCGCGCATTTGACGGGTCACCCTGTGAGAGAGGAGCCTCTTTATATACGAAGAGTTGTCTTTCCGTTGTCTTTGACAGTAACATATCGAAGAAGAAAATTGTTGGCAGGCTAAGGTGGCCGCTTCGCCAGGAAATAAAGGTCTCTCATGTAAATCACGGTGTTGTGTGTACATCTTTTTGCTGTAGCTGTCGTCAAACATGTGACGTATTCTCAATCATCATCGTGTTTTTCATCTCGCATCCTGTGGTGACCCATAACACTACACCCGACACCCATCACATATACATGTCTTGTAGTCGGAACTATAACAAGAGATGGAGTTTAAATAGGTATTATGGTGCATGTATACTTGAAGGTTTAAATCGTTTAAAGTGTTCATTATATCTGACAGCCAAAGGGTTAAATACTTAGGTGAGGTCTTTAAGTATTCAGTGTCTGTGATGCCGCTCCCAAGAAACACTTCTTGTTTATCGATCTTCCTTTCCTTCGCTCGATACACCATTCACAACATAACTCATGACTTTAGTAACATTTCCCATTTCACAATCTAAAAGAGTTAGCTATTCACAACATAACTCATGACTTCAGTAACATTTAACGATCTAAAAGAGTTAGCTATTCACAACATAACTCATGACTTCAGTAACATTTCACAATCTAAAAGAGTTAGCTATTCACAACATAACTCATGACTTCAGTAACATTTCCCATTTCACAATCTGAAAGAATTAACTATTCACAACATAACTCATGACTTCAGTAACATTTCACAATCTAAAAGAATTAGCTATTCACAACATAACTCATGACTTCAGTAACATTTCACAATCTAAAAGAGTTAGCTATTCACAACATAACTCATGACTTCAGTAACATTTCCCATTTCACAATCTGAAAGAATTAACTATTCACAACATAACTCATGACTTCAGTAACATTTCCCATTTCACAATCTGAAAGAATTAGCTATTCACAACATAACTCATGACTTCAGTAACATTTAACGATCTAAAAGAATTAGCTATTCACAACATAACTCATGACTTCAGTAACATTTCCCATTTAACGATCTAAAAGAATTAGCTATGAAACTTTGATTTCACAATAATGCTATTATCGGTACAGGCCTATGGTCGTTGAAATCTTTCTGTAAGTGTTGAAACTAAGATCATTAAAAATTATTTGATGTGAACCTGTTAAGTGCTGTCTATCATGAAATCTGTATGTACTATTGTAGTCAATTTCTGATTCTAAACCTGTCATAAGTTTTAACTATCATGAAGCCTATGTATGTTACTGTAGTCTGTTTCTGATTCTAGTACTGAATATGACGGACCTCCTAACAACGGCTCGCACCCTGGGTCTCAATGACCTGGTCAGAGCGGTCACAACTGTAGGTCTGGATGACGAGCTCTCGCGAGAAAACTTCACATTGTTTGCTCCAAGCGACGGTTCTTTCTCACCAGAATCTTTTGGACTGACAGAAGGTGCAGGAATCACGTTACAGGTATTGTGTAGGAATCGTGTTACAGTTATTGTGTAGGAATCGTGTTATAGGTATTGTTAGGTATAGTTAGAAGTTTCCACCTACAGAAGCATTATGCAACAGTACAACGTATAAGGTAAAGAGTAGAGTTTTACGACACTCTTATAATATAATTTGCCTATGGATAGACATGTTGCTCTTGTGAGAAAATTATTAATAACTATAAATTAAGATTTTCGATCCTTTGTAATTAGTTATGAGATGTTAATTAATAAATAATAATAATAACGTGTGAAAGGTGCCCAGAGGTGTCACACGTAATTACAAATAAGGCCCTTGTTGTAAATAATACGCTATGCCATTAATTCTTCGTAAATACTGAACTATAAACCATTATGAAGTAAATACCGAACTATAAACCATTATGAAGTAAATACTGAACTATAAACCATTATGAAGTAAATACTGAACTATAAACCATTATGAAGTAAATACCGAACTATAAACCATTATGAAGTAAATACTGAACTATAAACCATTATGAAGTAAATACCGAACTATAAACCATTATGAAGTAAATACTGAACTATAAACCATTATGAAGTAAATACTGAACTATAAACCATTATGAAGTAAATACTGAACTATAAACCATTATGAAGTAAATACTGAACTATAAACCATTATGAAGTAAATACCGAACTATAAACTATTCTTATGAAGTAAACACTGCGCTAAGTGCTCACTGGTGTGAAGCAGCACTAAGCTATTGGTTACTGGTGTGAAGCAGCATTAAGCTTGGTATTGGTTACTGGTGTGAAGCAGCATTAAGCTTGGCATTGGTATGGTGTAAAGAACAAAAGATAATATAGACATTGTTAGCGGACGCTCTTCTGAAAGAAATACTTTATCATTAAAGGATTATTCACACACATTTCCTTTAACCTACGTGAAGTTGATACATTAACGTACACTTAACCTGACACATAACTTCATCATGAGGTTGACTTAATCGCATTTTATCACGAGATTAACCTGTACATACATGTATTCTGGCAACAGGATTAGCCAGCACACAAACTGATGACGAGATTAACCTGTATATACATGTATTTTGGCAAAAAGAATAGCCAGCACACAAACTGATGACTAGATTAAACCGTACATACATGTATTCTTGCAACAGGATTAGCTAGCACACAAACTGATGACGAGATTAAACCGTACATACATGTATTCTTGCAACAGGATTAGCCAGCACACAAACTGATGACGAGATTAACCTGTATATACATGTATTTTGGCAAAAAGAATAGCTAGCACACAAACTGATGACGAGATTTAACCCTTTCTTGCAACAGGATTAGCCAGCACACAAACTGATAACAAAATTAACCCATACATACATGTATTCTGGCAAGACTAGCCCACAAACAAACTGATATCGAGATTAACCCATACATGCATGTATTCCGATAACAAGATTAGCCAGCACACACACAAAAATGATGTTGGGTTTAAACAGCACATAATCTCGACCTTGATTAACCCTACACATAATGTGACGACAAGAACTTAGCAAGACAGACTAAAAGACTAAGTTTATCTATCTGGGTTTCTTGGTGTCCAGTCGTTTAATAGACATGGTTTTAGAAATCTGTCCGCCTTTCAGGACAAACCACATGGCGCTCTACTCGTTTCCAAACCGATGAAAAGCAAGATGGAGAACGAGCTGCAGGCCATCCTCCTGGGTCATCTGCTACCGAAGCCGAGTCTGGCGAGCTCTTTCCAGGATGAAGATGTCTTGGAGACTGGAAGTCCATATGGATCCACCATTCGCATCAATTTCTACTCTAGACCCGAAAAGGTTTGCGCCAACTCTTGACTTAAGCTTTTGCAGGAGTGGTGTGGGGGTGTGTGAGATTGGGAGTTCTTGCTTCTTTTGTTGCTTTTGAGATTTTTTTTCTTATTTAAGTCATGCAGGAAGAGTTGTAAATAGAATAGTATAATGTTTCTTTCTTCAAGAAAGTCCATTCTGGTTTGATAGAGAAAAAATATTAAATATTTACACTAATTAAATAACTTCTTTTGTTTCTAGAATTTTAACCATCGAGCTTCAAAACTAATCACAAGTCAGTCGTCAGAGTGCATACTGACAATATCTTCATCCCGGATTTCTTGTTTTGAAATTGTTTTGTCCCGGGCTTTCGTGGAGCAAGGCCTTTGCTATTTGTACCAATTTAGAATCAGTTGCTTTAGATGGCATTGGTCGGTTGATATCCTAGTGATGTAAGCTCTAGATGTTTGTCAGGTTTTTACATTTATTAAGAGGCCCGTTTGAATGCAATCTTTCCTTTGTATGCGTTCATATCCAGCTCACGACCGCTAACTGTGTGCGCGTGACGTCAACAGACAATAAGGCCACTAACGGTGTCATTCATATCGTGGAAAAAGTGTTGCCTACAGTGACGTCATCACTTATGGACATCATTCAGCGTGATGCAGACTTTTCTAGTCTGAAAACAGGTAAACAGAAAATTTAAATGTCATGAGGCAAATGTAAACGTCATGAGGGGAATTTTAGCATTTTGAGGGGAATGTAAACATTATGGAGAGGAATGTAAACGTTATGGAGAGGAATGTAAACGTTATGGAGAGGAATGTAAACGTTATGGAGAGGAATGTAAACGTTATGGAGAGGAATGTAAAGGTCATGAGAGGAATGTAGACATCATGAGGGAAATATAAATGCTTTGAGGAGGACGTAAACATTATGAGTGGGACATAAACGTTATGAGGGGAATATAAATAGGGCCTATTTTCAGGGGGATGTAAATGTTATGAGGGTGATGCAAAAGTTTGTTTTTTTTTAAATGTACAGGCATTTCCTGCTTTTTGACACTTTTCAGTTAGAACCCATACATTCGATGGTGTCTCCTCTTTTGACCTATTTCGTCATGTTTCAACAACCTTCCACACGCTTCTGTGTATATGAAATGTGTTATTTGGTTTTTGCACACATTCGCAAGTGATATAGTGCGTTATTTACATTTTTCGACGGACATATTGCATTTGCAAGCGTTAAAAACAACTGGGTTCCTCATTTCGATGATTTCCGGTTTTCGATCGTGCTCTGATCCCTAACCTGTTGAATAAGCAGGGGACGCCTGTACACAAGAGTGGTGTAAGCATTATAAGCAGGAGACGCCTGTACACAAGAGTGGTGTGAGCATTATGAGGGAAATGTGACGTCATGAGGGAATATTAAAGGAGTGGCATGTAACATTACCAGGGGAATGTGACATTATAAGAGACCTTAAACTTTGTCAGTAGTGGCATTGTGCGTATGTAAGTGCATGTAGTGGTTGGACCTTCCAAAGTTCTTTTGATGGCGAAGTAATTTCAAACTGTTGTTTCATTAACAGACAGACAGATGATCAGCACGATCCACTAACTGAACCTTCGCTAATAATGATCCAGAGAATAAATAATATAATTAAAATCCAGTAATGTTGTCAGTTTTCCTCATCTTTATGTTCCAGTGAATGAAAAACATGTTTCTCTCACCTGTAAAAGACCAAACACTCATACACAATTTATCTTGTTTAATTTATTTATAAATTTATTATTGACTGTGTTTCAGTTCTTGCTCGAGCCAATCTTGTTCAAACCCTGCAGAAGAAAGGGCAGTTCACTCTCCTGGCCCCAACTAACTCTGCTTTCCAGCGCCTGGACAAAGCCTTGTTTGACCGGTTGATGACAGGGGAGTCCAAGTGTCTTCAAAGTGAGTTTGCCTCTAGAGTCCAAGTGTCTTCAAAGTGAGTTTTGCCTCTAGAGTCCTTCAAAGTGAGTCTTGTCTCTAGAGACCAAGTCCTTTCAGAGTAAGTTTTGCCTTTAGAGAGTCCAAGTGCTACAGAGTAAGTTTTGCCTTTTGAGTAAGTGTCTTCAAAGTATGTTTTGCCTTCAGAGCAAGTTTTGCCTTTAGAGTCCAAGTGCTTCTAGAGAAAGTTTTGCCTCTAGAGTCCAAAAAGTGTCTTAAGAATAAGTTTTGCCTTTTGAAATCAAGTGTCCTCAGAGTAAGTTTTGCCTTTTGAGTCCAAGTTTCTTCAGAGTAAGTTTTACCTCTAGATCCAAGTGCCTTCAGAGTAAGTTTTGCCTTCAGAGACCAAGTGAAAAAGAATTTAGATCAAACTGAAATTTTTCAAAAAACACGTATCTTAAGAGTAAATTTTGCTTCTAAAAACCAAATGCTTTTAGAATAAGTTTTGCCTCTTAAGTTCAAATGCCTTCAAAGTAAGTTTTGCCTCAGAGTCCAAGTGTCTTCAGAGTAACTTTTGCATCTAGAGACCAAGTCAGGTCAAACTGGACCTGTGACAAACCCTGTGACATAAGACATTTCAGTGTTTCAAATTCTCTGGTGAGGTTTTTAATTTTGTACCAGACACCACTTAAGACAACTTACCAAGATTTCTTGCAAAAACAAACTTTATTTATTTTAATTTTTGTGTTAAAATAAGTGTGCAGAGGACAGGTTTCTTTAATCAAGTGAGCTGTATTCCACCTAAAGAATAAATTTAATCCATATTGTTCTCTAGATATCATGACCTGTGTCAAAGGTTATAGGACTGTAAATATAACTGTGTAATTATGTTAGACACACTATTATGCTGTAAAAAACTTTGTGTGTACTAACCAAGTGTGTTTGGTCTTTCATCTTTAAAACCATTCATACCATCTCATTTGCTCTCAGACTTTATATGTGCATCATTTCCTATACACACTTCGTTAATTCTTCACCTGCGTAATAGCTTTGTTTGTTGCATTCTTACATTCTGCACAATCATTTCTACACACATCACACTTTTTTCTGGTTGCAGAAGTTGTAGAACAACATATCCTGCCAAATGTTATCTGTTCTGCCGTTGTACAAGGCCGCACAAAATCTCCCAACCTTCTTGAAAACTTTATCAACCTGACGCGCATTGAAGATGGCAAACTCTTTGCTGACAATGCACAAATTATTCGCAGTGATGTCATGGCCACCAATGGAGTTATGCATGTCATTGATGCTGTTTTAATTCCTTCTGATGGTGAGTAGACAGTCTTATTCTGATAAAGCTGAAATGTATCTGTGTATTCTTCTGCATGTGTTTGATTCAGTTCCACATGGAGAGAGTATGAGGTTGAAATTTTGGCATGGAGAGGTGGTTAACACCAGAATGGACATCGTGGACAGTCTGAAGTGCCCCCACCCCTACATATATAATATGGGCTATTAATAGGAGGAAGAGAGAACTAGAAAGCTGAAATTTTTCTTGAAGGTATAGTTTATTGACACTGGTTTGGGTTTGGGGGTGGGGGGTAGTGTCTATCTCGAGGGCATGCTAAAAAAGCAAAATTATTTGTGATTATATCAGTTGTTTACATTCCTAGGCAATACATTTTTTTCTGCTAGTGAGTCTTAAGTTTTACTGCTAAGTAATAATTATTAGTTGTTCTGCTAGTAAGTTATAATTTTAAAGATTTACTGCTAGGTAATACTTGTAAGTTTTTCTGCTAGTAAGTTATATTTTTTAAGCTTTACTGCTAAGTAACAGTTGTAAGAGTTTTAACTAGTTGTATACTGGTTGGTGACTCGTATTTTTATGTGATTTAGTCAATCCAGCCCTTCACACTAAATTCACATGAGTGCCGATGCAAACAGTAAGACTTATTGATTATATGGCAATGGCCTGATATATTTATTTGACTCACCAGCCACCAGCAGAATAACTGTATATGAAAAAGATTATAATGATATACAATAATAGCACTAATGTTACAAGAGACTACACTACAATTATGATGCAGATTTACACTTACATCAACAGCTACATTAAACAAGATGCATAAGAATTGTAAAATGATTAACAATAAAATTTAATTATAAAAGAAATATTAATAGAATAAGAAATATGATAGTACAGGATTTATATTTAACGACTAATGAGTCTTTCTTCATTAACTGGGTTCCTTCTACTTAGTTTATCTATATTTAACTCAATTCATAAACAGTGTTTTAGGAATTGTTTTCTATATTTCACTCAGTTCATAAACAGTGATTTAGGAATTGTTTCTAGGAAGACAGAGTCCACTATTTTTTTTCCAAACAAACTCAACTTCTGTCATTGTCAGGCCTCCACATAGCACATGTCAACTGGCTTTTGCATTGCTAGCCAGACTGCCCAATAAATTCTTCTTATGTACTCTGTGTACACCGAAAAATCCCTGAAATATAAAAGGTTGATCAGCCCTAAGTCCCTGAAATATAAAAGGTTGATCAGCCCTGAGTCAATGAAATATAAAAGGTTGACCAGCCCTAAGTCCCTGAAATATAAAAGGTTGACCAGCCCTAAGTCCCTGAAATATAAAAGGTTGACCAGCCCTAAGTCCCTGAAATATAAAAGGTTGACCAGCCCTGAGTCAATGAAATATATTGTTGACCAGCCCTAAGTCCCTGAAATATAAAAGGTTGACCAGCCCTAAGTCCCTTCTTTAGAACTATGTAGATTTATCCTATTCACACTACCGATCTCTGACTACAATTTATCGTTACAATACTACAAAATGCAATATAAAAATATCATTTAAATTCTACTTGTGTGTGTTCATCCACAGTCACCCATTTACCTTTGTGTTCATCCACAGTCACCCATTTACCTTTGTGTTCATCCACAGTCACCCATTTACCTTCAAAAAGGCCTTCTAATCTAAGTTTCGCCCCCTATAAGCGGACACTACTTTTCTTCTAGCTTCTTCTAGTAAGTATGTGTGATGGTCAATAGCACCAAAGATATTTATGCAATCGATACACCCAAATTTCCCACTTTAAAAAAATATGATTTTAATCTCACCTACACAGCTTATTTGATTCCCTGGTACAAGGTCAGCCAGGTTCTCATGCTTATTTGTCTCCTGTACCAAATGTTTTGTTTAATGCCCTCACAAGCCACACACAGCCTCCATCCCTCTCAACTCTTCCCCACCTTTTCCCCCCAAAAGTCTGCACTTCCAACTAAGAACACATTGACTGACTACTTTAATTTATTGTTTACTTCAATTTGGAAATTGTAACTCAAAAATGAAAACTCTTTGTCTGACAACTAGGGAATGTACAGTTAATTTTATTTCAATCATATTCATTGGTTTTGATAGATGAGTATAGTAAAATATCATGTTCATTTTTCAACAAAAAAAATGTTAGATTCACTTCACATTGAATATAGTAAAACATGTGTTTATTTCTCAAAATATAGGATTCACTTCACATTGAATATAGTAAAACATGTTCATTTCTCAAAATATAGGAATCACTTCACATTGAATATAGTAAAACATGTTCATTTCTCAAAATATAGGAATCACTTCACATTGAATATAGTAAAACATGTTCATTTCTCAAAATATAGGAATCACATCACATCACTTCACATTAAATCTTGATGGAAGTGCACCAGGTTATAAATGAAGCCAAAGACAGTAAAATGGATGTTTTTCAGAATTATTTTGAATTTTTTGTGAACAATTTTCAAAATATTCCAGTAATTAAGTGCAGTGTAATTATTTTCTTACAATCCAAAGGTATTTAATGTAGCTTAACAACTTTTGAAATAAGAAATTCCTTCACTTTTAACTACTAATTGCTAGTATATGTATTACCTGCACTCCAGATATTTTGTACATAGATGTACATGAACCAATTCCTAATCATTTTTTCATCTTAACATTAATGTATCATTCATTAAGTCACTGACCCATTTATTATAATTTCTTAACCCTAAAACTAATATATAATTCATCAAGTCACTAGCCCATTTAGTATAATTTCTTTGCCTCTTTGTTCACTAACCCAGGTAGTGTGTATCCTTCCTTTAGTCATTGTAAAATGACCTAGTATTACTGTATCATTCTTTTTATGATCTTTTTAAGTATTGACCTTGCTAATGAATTATGTCTTATTGTATTCACTGACCCATTTTATCTAATTCTTTTAACTCTATGGATGCTGACCCAGAATTTATATAATTTCTTTACCCCCATGATGTTGGTCCACTAACTATATAAATTATTTTAACTATATATACACTGACCTATTTATTCATTCCTTTAACCCTCTGTATTCTGAACCAATGACTATATAACTTGTTTAATGCTGTGTTTATAGATTTAACTGCTGTATTATTATTTTTAATGCTGTAATCTATCCCAGTCACCGTATCAATTTTCCCAACTAGTAACCATGTCACGAAAGCGGCAGAAGCCGGAAGCGCCCCCTACTCTACTACTACTAGTAACCACATAGTTTTCCCATCTGCAGTAATAGAATAAACCTTGTAAAACAAGAGAAAAGCAAAAAAAAAAATAGAAATAAAGGTAATAGAGCATAATATGACTTACAATATATTAAATGTTCCAAACAAATGTTTAACCTAGAAATACATAACTAAACATTTAACTATTTCCTTCCTACCCCTCTAGTCTTATTATGAAATTACCTTTAAAAATATTTGTTTTTATGCAAGTAACCCAACATATAGTAAGCTGCATTTTTTTTAATAAAAAAGCATAGAAAGAGACATGAACAGAAATAATGCCCTTTACATAATAACATTGTAATAATCAGCCTCTTAACATTTCTCTCCCTTTTCTCCCTGCCTGTTGACTTGGTCCCCTGCATGAAATTACCAGTGGTCAGAAGCACAACCCATTAATCTAACAACAACCCCTATATATGCTCATGCACATAGAATGTCTACCTCTGCAGATATGCCACCTTTTCAAGCATGATTCAAGTACCCATCAGTCTTATGTCTAGCAAGATCCCAGGACAAAATCAATGACAGATCATTTTAAGCAGCACCCGACTCACTGGTTATTGGCAGGTGTAGATGTGGCATTAATGACACTTCCTTTTATAGCTCTGGATATGGTGTCAGCTGCCAAGAAAAATGGACTCACAGAACTCATCAGGATGGTGGATTCTGCAGGTATGACATCAACACTCCAGTCCTCAGTGAATATCACAATGTTTGCTCCAACCAACAAAGCATTCAAAGTAAGTCATTGGTCATAGCATAATCTCAGATATATTTGGGATATATGAAAGAACATTGCAGTATTAACTGTGCAATATATTCATTTCCCGAAGTTCATCAGTTTGTTTGGTATAGTGCTCACTGCCTTTTCAGACTTTTCAGACTTGGTACAAAAGTTGCTTCCCCTGGTGGATAACTTTTTGATGAAATCAGTGCTAGATGTGATGGCTCCATTTAGATCAGAGTTAAAAAGGAGTGATAAATTTTACATGAAATTACAATGACTGATCCACCAATCTGCTGCCCCAGAAACAAATAAAGGGAGGTAAGTCCCAATGAAACACCACTGAATGCCTGGAGATAAAATATCCCCTGAAAGCTCCTGATGGAAAAACAAATGTTAATTTAACAACCACCACCACATTACTGTTGTATATGCCCCCTTTGAATATTTTTAAAAAAATAATTTTGACAATTACATTAAAATCTGCCTTTAATGAGTAATACAGAGATAAACTATTTCCCCTTTAATTATTTAATAAAAATAATTTTGACAATTACATTAAAAGCTGACTTAATTGAGTAATACAAAGATTAACTAGTTCCCTTTTGATTCTTTCAAAATAATCTTGACAATACACACTGCATTATAAGTTATAAGTGAATGGGTATTATACAGATACCTATTTACTACATTTAACAATTAAATATTTTTATATCGATGTTTCAGCAGACAAATATTCTTTACATTTTTTAATAAAATCAGAAAATGCTATTTTATAACAACATTCACTCACTTTGCTGCTAAATCTATAAATACCCTTAATAGTATGTTTCAGTGTGTAAAGGTTAGATAGTGATGTAATTTAGTTCTTCAGTGTACTTGTCTCTTAATTACAGATGATTGCTAATTCACATCCCCAGGTTTCACAGATACTTGATGACTTAAGCGTTCTGATAATAACTCCTTGTTTTTTTTAGTGTATGGGAAATGGAAAGATATGGTAAAGTTTGTTTAATCCATAACAGTACACATTGTTAAATTTACATCAGCATTTGTCAGAATTTATTTTGATCACATGACCTTACAGCCTTCTAAGTATTACATCACATTGAGTTAGGACAGATTGACAATCTTCTAGATTTATCACCCAAATTGCCAGATAGAACCAAAATAAATCTGTCTTATTAGCTTTTATTTTTGTTTGTAATTTTTCAAAATTAATTGATGCAATGGGAACTAGTGGAGCCTGTGTGACACTAACCCAGCACTACAATTCTTGACAGCTAGACACTTTACTTAAGATAATCCTATTATATCCATTCAAAAATATTGACAGTTTGACACTTTACTTAAGATAATCCTATTATATCCAGTCAAAAATATTGACAGCTTGACACTTTACTTCCCTTAATGTACTATAGGATTTTAATAATCCAGTCTTTCACTAAAGCAATTATTGTCATAATAACTGTGTATGTACTTGATGTCAAGGAATTTAAGTATAGGAGTAAAACAATACATTTATCATCTGTATTTTTTACTGCAGGACCTGCCTGCAGCCATTATGCAACAGCTGACCTCTGACCCAGCAATGTTGCGGTCTGTTTTGGAATACCATATAGTTGAAGGTGAAGCCACTTGTAGTGATCTCTACAATGGTCGTGCATTAGATACATTGAACTCAAAAGGCAAAATTGCAGTTAATGAATACTCCAATGTAAGTTTCCACATGGATTTCATATTTTGTGTGTAGAGACATTCCATGTCAGTACTAAATTCTTACAGTTTCCCTGATGTCTCTGTTCAACTGCACTTGTGTTATGTCTTTACTCTCAGTTTGTCTGTACTAATGTCTCATGTCTTCACTCTTAGTTTGTTCTGTACTAAAGTCTCAAATCTTCATCTCACATCTTTCTCATTTTGTCTATACTAATGTCTCATCCCATGTCTTCACTCTTATTTTGTCTGTACTTATGTCTCACATCTTCACTCTCAGTTTGTCTGTCCTAATGTCTCATGTCTGCATCCCATGTTTTCACTCTCAACTTATATCTAACATATTCACTCTCATTTTGTCTGTGCTGATGTCTCAGCTTGTCTTTACTAATGTCTCACTTTTTCTGTATTGGTGTCTCAATTTATCTGGATTCATGTCTCACAACTTTACTTTCAGTTTGTCTGGTCTCATGTCTCACAACTTTACTCTCAGTTTGTCTGGACTCCTGTCTCATATTTATTCCCAGTTTGTACAGATGTCTCGATTTGTCTACACTGTCTGACAATTTCAGTGATGCTTTATTTTGTTGCACTGATGTCTGACAGTTTCAGTGATGTCTTATTAGTCTGCATTGATGTCTCAGGCATTCATTCTTATTTTATCTGCACTTAATATTTCATGACTGCATATCTTGTTAATATATTTTTGCACTATTTTATATTTTCAATAGCTATTTCGAGTTGTTGACACAGATGTCTTATTCATGTATATATATGATCCACAGATGTCTATGTTTGGTGCACTGATTTCTATGAATGCTCTGATGCCTCATATTGTCTCAGTCTACTTTCTATTTGAGACTTCTGTAGAGTATATCACTTTCAAGAAGACAGCAAAGAAGACAAAACTAATACCATCTCAACCGTTTTGGCATTCCAGAGTGGATTTTGACTCTATAAATATCGATTTTTATTAATGTTCTTTCCAGCTGACTGTATAATACTGGTGATATTTATGTGAAGACAGTAACAGACAAGAGGACAGTGGCAAATTTGGGAAGATACTGACATAAATGGAGGACGTGACAAATGTGGGAAGACAGTGACAGACACAGGAGGACAGTGACAAATATGGGAAGACAGTGACAGAGACAGGAGGACAGTGACAGATTTTGGGAAGACAGTGGCATGCATGAGAGAACAGTGACAAATGTGGGAAGATAACTGACAAACAAGGGATGACCATGGCAAATATTGGAAGATAATGACAAACAAGGGATGATGTAGCAAAATATGGGAAGATAGTGTCATACAAGGGAGAGCAGTGTAGCAGAAATGCAAATGTGTCTACCTGGGGATGGGGTTAGATGGAGGTGTTTCACATCAGTTTTTTTCTATAGAGAAAGGGACTTGGTCATAGTCACAAAGGCATCCATATATCATTGTATTAGAGATGATTGTGCTTTTTCATTTTCTTTAGGTGTGGGATGTTATGATTATGATGGTCAGTTCAAAAGTTTCACCACCAGGGAGACAACTCACTGAAATATGTCAGCTTGGGGGTGGGATTGAGTGGGGGCATTTTACATCAAGTTTTTTTTTCTATAAAGGGACTTAGTCACAATGAAAAAGACATTATATACATCGTTGTATTATTGTCTTTTTCATGCTCTTTAGGCATGGGATGTTATGACTGTGATGGTCAGTTCAACAAATTCATCACCAGGGAGACAATTCACACTTGAGAGCTTGACTTCCTGGTTAGAGATATGGTTTGGTGTTTGGACAGTGGTTTTGAAGGTTCACCACCTGAGAAAATCTAAACATTCATATTTTCCACATGTGACTGTGATTGGGAAATTGTTGTATTATTATTTTGTAAACTTTGTCTATTACTGTATTAGGTGACATAATTCATGTTTATAAATTTTATGCCTTAGAACAAGAAAGATCGTGACATCTACTGAATTGCATTTCCTCCACCAATACTTCACAATGGATGTATTCTGTATTTCTGTGTTTTCTTTCAGTTTCCATTTAGTCATGGAAGTGTGCAAACAGTTCAATGTGCACCAATCTCAGTGAAAAATGTGCCCTCATGCAATGTTCTTATTCATGTGATTGATAAGGTAAGACTGCATGTCTTGTGTTCTGCCATAGTTTTCTTTGACTGCAGTAAAGTATTGTTTCGTATCCATGTAAATTTTGAGGTAATGAGCTAAAACAGCATATTTATGCTCATTTATTACACTTGCCAGTAAAGCATTATTTTATATTTTTGTCTTGTGTGAGGTTATGAGTTAAGATAGCATTATCAATCACAAATATTTGTAGTAATATAGTGCTTCATGTACTAAATATTCCAAGGCCATTCTTTCTGTATCAGTCAGTTAACTTACCATAAGCTAATGATCACCTTTTTGACCGGACTTGAGTTATGTCAAAATGCCTCCTGGCATTAACAAGAGTAATAAGTCATATTTTTGCCCATTAAATTACAGTGAATTACAATATCATACCTATACCTTTGTTGTAAAAAGAGACAAAAATCATGTTTACTTATCTTGTGATTCCATAACCAAGTGAAAATGATAAAAGTCATGCTTACTTAGCTTATGATTCCATAATGAAGTGAAAATGACAAAAGTCATGTTTACTTATCTTGTGATTCCATAATGAAGTGAAAATGACAAAAGTCATGTTTACTTATCTTGTGATTCCATAATGAAGTGAAAATGACAAAAGTCATGTTTACTTAGCTTGTGATTCCATAATGAAGTGAAAATGACAAAAGTCATGTTTACTTATCTTGTGACACGATAATCAAGCCTCCTAACTTAGGATAATCATGACATCAGTCTTGATGTTAAACAGAATTCTTACATAACTATTTTGCCATTAGTTTTACAATTACAATCTTACAATGATATAATTGAGGTGTACATTTTACAGTTACATATGTTGTTCTGCTACAGGTAATGCTCCCTCCACGTGGCAATGTTATGGACATTTTGTCTGCAGAGTCCAAGTACAGCACACTGGTTCGCTTAATCAAGGCAGCTGGACTGGCAGAATTTTTGCAGGCTGAGGGGCCATTTACCATCTTTGCTCCTACTAATGAAGTATGTCAGAATAATATATACTTTTTTACTAATAGTATATATGCTTTAACTAATGAAAGTATGCCAAAGTAGTACATATGCTCTAACTAAAAACATATACTAGAGTAGTATATGTCTATACTCTAACTAATAAAGTATACCAGAGTAGTATATGTCTATACTCTAACTAATAAAATATACTAGAGTGGTATGTGTCTATACTCTAACTAATAAAGTATACCAGAGTAGTATATGTCTATACTCTAACTAATAAAGTATACTAGAGTAGTATATGGCTAAGCTCTAACTCACTCTGGTCCAACTAGCAGCCCTTGACACCAAGTTGTGTAGCCCTTGGAGACAAAAATAATAAAGAAGAAAAATAATTGAACCTTGAAATAAATGGCTGCAAGAATTGTATTGCTTGATGATTCTTCAGTACTGGAGGGAGTGTGTTGGCTGCTGAGTACTGCCCTGCATTTGAGGATTTTAATTAATGTGTCTTCTATTCTATGGTAAGTCAATGATTCTAAGAAATGTGTGCAGCCCTTGAATAGACTTGGCCTCCAGTAATTCTGAAGTTGGACCAGGCAGCTCTAACTTATAAAATATACCAGTAAGGTATATGTCTATACTCTAACTAGTGAAGTATACTAAAGTAGTATATAACTATGCTCTAACTAGCAAAGTATACCAGATTAGTATATAGCTATGCTCTAACTAGCAAAGTATACACAGAGTAGTTTATAGCTATGCTCTAATTAGAGAAGTATTCCAGAGTACTATATGACTGTGCACTAGCTAATGAAATATGCCAGATTAGTTTTTGACTAAGCTCTAACTAATGAAGTATGCCATAGTAGTTTTTGACTAACTAATGAAGTATGCCATAGTAGTATATAATTATGAAGTGTATCAAAGTCTGAAGTCAGTTCTTTGTGGAATGCAATTTTCCTTCATCACTTGTCAATCACTTCAATGAAATAGTGCACAAACTGTTCCCAGATAGTAATATGGCAACTAACTAGGAATGCAAATCAACCCAGACAACTCCTTTCGTAAAAGACAGTATTGTCCTCAACTGCTCCTATTATAGAAAAATGCACAGTGGATCATTTCACTGTAGTAATCAATGAAAGCAATGATTAGAATGGAAAAAAAAATGCTTAGCCATTCTAGTCTGTAAATATGAGTTGGGCTATGGAGCAAGATCAAGATTGAACTAGTTGTATTTTCTCCCTCCCCACTTACTATTAATTTAAAATATTTTTAATAACAGTCAAAACACTTTTTTCTTGTTCTTTTTAGTTTTGTAAGATTTAAAAAACAACCTGCTTATCCTGCAAGAACTGAGCATTATTTTTAAGCTCTTCTCATCCCTTAAAAGAAAAATGATGTTTTAATTTTTTTAAAGTTAAAACTGTATTAATTTGAATTTGTAAATATTTTCATTTCATTGTTTACATGTTTTCATTCACTAGTGTATATTGTTTCCATTCTGAATGTATAAATGTTTAAATGTTTGTTTTTAATGTTTATATTTTTTATTTCAATATGGAAATGTTTTTATTCGAATTTGAAAATATTTTTATTCAGATGCAAAAGTCTTCATTTTTCTTATATTACTATCCAAAAGGTGAGAAATACATTTTATCAAAATGTTACGTTTCCTAGAGAACACCATTAGTTATGAAGAAATCCTCTTAACTTACAGAGTAATCCTGTAACTTACAGAGTAATCCTGTAACTTACAGAGTAATCCTCTTAACTTACAGAGTAATCCTGTAACTTACAGAGTAATCCTCTTAACTTACAGAGTAATCCTGTAACTTACAGAGTAATTCTCTTAACTTACAGAGTAATCCTGTAACTTATTATATAGTCTTTTTAACTTATAAAATAATCCTAATAACTGATTGACCTATGTTTGCACCGAGTAGTCTTTTGAAGCAATTTTCCCATGGCAGACATTTTGAAAATCTATTCATCAAATGTTGGTCTTAATTCAGTAAATCTGCAATGAATCACTTTTATCCATTTCTCTAGGACTTGAAGTGGATGTTTTTGAGCTATAGCTTACTTATTGAGAACTGGTTGAGTATTGGCTGCAAGATTTAGGGAGCCTTCTGTATTGATCTACAGACTTTATTCTGGACTTGTTTCTGTATTGACAGCTACAGAGCTTGCATGCTTAAGTTTGAAATTGGCCAAAGGGAAATGAAGTACACAAAGGGCATTAAGTGCTGTGTGCAAAATTTGTGTTCAGTTTCATGATTATGTATTGCTCTTTCTGGATGTCTCTCTAAGAGAGACTAAAACTAAGAGTCTTTGCACATAACACTTAAATCATCCTGAGAGATATCAGTAGGTAGACAGTACAAAATACTTTGAAACATGACACTTAAGACATCTAGAGTCTGTAGGATTCTGCATAATCTTTCAAGTTTTCTTCTTCTTTTTTTTTCAGTATAAGTTGTCACATTCATTCTTGTTTGGTTTAATAATCTACACTACTTTATGTTTTCAGAGCACTTGGCACAATTGTTTTTCATGCATAATTATTGTGTTGCTTATTGTATGCTTGTTTAAGGCAATTGTTTTTCATGCATAATTATTGTGTTGTTTATTTTGTGCTTGTTCGAGGCATTTGAGCACTTTGACAAAGACGCCCTCGACAGGTTGTTTTTCATGCATAATTATTGCATTGTTTATTTTGTGCTTGTTCAAGGCATTTGAGCACTTTGACAAAGACACCCTCAGCAAACTTCAGGATAATGTCCAGCAACTGACCAACATCATCAAGCGACATGTCATTCAAGGTAAGATTAATTCAAAATTAAACTTGTTGCAAATATATTTATCAGAATTATAAAATAATATAAAATTATCAGATGGGTATTAATACTATTATGAAATTAATGATTGCAGTAAATTTAAAATTGTGTATCGCTTTAAATTTGAAATTGTGTTCTAATTATAGTGTTAGTGACATTATAAGAAATTGTGAATATTTAACATGATAAGGCTACAATAAATAGGTGATTATTTTTTAAATGTACATTAATTTGCTTGCTTTCTTAAATATTAAGCCAAAAGCATTCTGATCTGTTGTACTCTGTTCTCACCTTCATCTCCTGATATCCTCATTGCTTTCATATTATCCTAATTTCCTCATTCATTTCCTGATACCCTAATGCCCCCTCATTGCTTTCCTATTACCCTAATTTCTTCATTCATTTCCTGATACCCTAATGTTGTCTTTGTCTTACTCAAATTTTGTCTTTTTCTTCTGTTGCATCAGTCTTCAATTTTTCTCTCCTTTAATCCTAATCTGTTTACTTACAATCCTGCTAATTTCCCCCTTCCTCTCCTGTTGCTTTAATCTCCCTTTCTAATCTTTTTAGCTTCCTCTAATTCCTCCCCCATTATCTTAATTTCTCCTCTTTTGTGCTTGTTAATTACTTTTCTCCTCTTATGCCTCTTCTATTACCATTATTATATTTCTGCTTTACTTTAATCTCACCTCCTTTCTCTCCTGTTACCATCAGCTCTCCTTTTACCTCTCCTAACTCACCCCATTCCTCTCTTTTTACTCTAATTTCTTAATGTTAATCTCCTGCTACCATACTCTCTGTGCTGCTACTATAATCTCATCTTTACCATTTATCTCTCAATTCATTCCTCTTACCCTAATCTTCCTTCCTGTACCATTTATCTCTCAATTCATTCCTCTTACCTTAATCTTCCTTCCTGTACCAATATCTTTCAATTCATTCCTCATACCCTAATCTTCCTTCCTGTACAATTATTTCTCAGTCTACCCCTCTTACACTCATATCCCTTTATCGTTATCTCTCAATCCACTCCTCTTACACTAATTTCTCCTCATATTTCTCCTGTAACATATTTTCCACTTAGTCCTCTTCTACCACAATCTCCTCATTCCTCTCTTGCTACTATAATTTCCTCTTCTTTTCATTCCTCTTAACCTAAACACCCCTCCTTCCTTCTCTACTGGCTTAATCTTCCCCTTACTACCATAATCTTTTCTTTTTTTCTTTTTTACCCTAATCACCCTAATTTCCTGCCTCCATAATCTCCTCTCCTTCTTCTTCTCTTAACTTGTCGCTTCATTCCTTGTCGGCTACACTAACCTCCTTCATCCTCTCCTTTTACCCTGTCCTCCAAATAACTATTCTCCTGCTACCTTATCTCCTTCCTTTCTTGCCACCTCGTCTCTCCTTTATCGACTTGTACTATAATCTCTCCATTTCTGCCACTTGTGATAAAGAAATTCAGTCCTTGTCAAAAGGTTTGTTGTTCAATTACATACATTTCATGGAGTATATTTTATATTTCATCTTCGCTTGTCTTTCCCTTGCTGACAGCTCATTAAGTTTCAGATAGACATGAGCTGAGTATATAATGCTATCAGCAGTGGCGTTTTAGTGATGAAATAACCAACATAAAACAAAGACAATTCTGCAAAATTTACATTTATAAAAATATTATTTTTGTATGCATCATTTTCACTTTCGCAATTAAATTCATTGTTAAAATTCTAAAGTATTTACTTTACAGGGATTTCATTCTTATTTGCCACATTAACATTCTGAGGGGGAAAAAAATCATATTTGCAAAATAGATATTTGCACAAAATATCCAGTGCTTGAGGAACAAAATAGATGGTAGGACAGATTTTTATTTAATTTCAAAATACATGTACTATAATTGCATCTGGAAAAGCATTAAGTGTGAACAGGGCATAAACACCACCTCATATAGAAGTAGTATCCCCTTTGTATATTTTTTCTTATGTGAATGAATATATATAATAAAACCCACACATAAATGTAAACTTCTTCAAGGTTTGATTGGGTTTGTTTTTTTCATCATCTACATCAAATGAATAGTATATTTTGCATCTCATCTGTGAATCTTTGTATCCAATAACACTTCCTGCTGGTATGCTAAAATACAGGTTCAGATAATATATGTATTTTTATCCTACAGACAACCTGTGCTGCGCAGGCATCTTCCGTGTGCCTTGGTGGCGTCATCAGAGGATCGCAATGATGAATGATGATATACTACTTCTCCACCGTGACCACAACAACAACCCAGTCATTAGTGATTCCACAGTCATCAGCTGTGATAATATGGCGACAAATGGCATTGTACATGGAATCAGTCAGGTGCTTCTTGATCAACCAGAAGTGCCTTGGTACATGATGTTTCATGGAATTCGCTAACTTTCTATAATCCTGGTCTAAAAAATGAATGAATTTGTGTTGCCCAAATTAGGCATATTAACAAAATAAAATGTCCATTGAATTGTAATTTTAAATATTTTATAATTCAGGCAAGTATAATAAATAAGATATAGGCACATTATTATACCTTCTGGAAAACTGGTTTCCACAGTATAGTGCTTAATGGCCACAGTGACTCGGTACAGAACCAAATATAACTATATTTTTATCCCAGAATACATACAGTTTTAATGTACAATATTACTGCAGCATTTCATTTATGGTATTATATATATTGCATATCAGTAATATTAATTTTTTTATTTTCACACGAAATGGATGTTTGTTATCTGGCCCTTTGCTGACCACTTGTTTCATGTTTTGGTTTAATTTGGCTTAGATTTGCTTTTGCTTATATTTAAGACATTTGCTGTCTGTTTTCATTGGTGGACAGTGTGATGTGCCATAGGGCTAACAGTAAATATTAGCGTTGCTTTATGATCAGCTAAATAAACCACATAGTTTATGTAAACGTTTTCTTGGATATCATTTTAAACAGAAGATATTCCTTTTGGCAACAGACTAACTTTACTAATTTGTATTTAACAGAAATTTAGTTGATTCCTAAACTGATTGAATATATGAAAACATATATAAATATACAATTTATGTATTTGCATTTATCGCTTGAAATGTTTATCATTGACTGATATTTTTAATTGGTTTTGTTAAATTAGTTGCACAAGGCATTGCTTTTAAAAAAATAAAGAAAATAAATAAGAATGGCTTAAATTATTCTTGAGTATCTTTATAATATGCACCAATGTCTTCAAGGCTTACTTGTACTCTTCTCAGTCATTCATACTCAAACAAGCATGTTCATATTCAATTTTATACATTCTTACACGTATATGTTCTTTTAAACATGTTTATAATTACACAAACTTGTCTTAAGACATTTAGAGGCATACCTACACAAGCTACTTTAGACATTCATATTGATAGAAGTATGTTCACACATATACTCAGACATATATACTCAACATGAACATGGTTGTACACTCAGACATACTCATAATTATGCTTATACACGAATGAATATAGCCATATTCAGTGCCAGTTATTCATTTCTCATACATACAAAAGATTGCTTAAATTCATCCTCATACATTAATACTCACATACATATGTACATACACATACCAGTATGGACACACATGTACAATTTCATACACTGCTATCATGAATTCAGACACATCCATATACACATTCTGGCATACTCATGCATATTCAAACACACATAAACAATATATTCTCTAATTTACTTGAACAAATATATACACATTCAGACGTGTACACTTAGGCATGCTCCTGCATGCGCAAACACACATGCTAGACACATTCTCAAACATGTTTGCACAGATTCATAAAAGCCTTTCACACATATTCCAACATACACATGCTAACACAAACATGCTTTAACATACACACATAAACAAACATGCTTAAGCACACACACACACACACACACACACACGCTTAAACACATAATTACCAAAACATGCTCAAACACACACACACACTCATACAAACATGCTTAAGCACACACATACACTAATATGCTTAAACACACACACACACATATATACAAACAAGCTCATACTCATATCTGCACAAAGGCTTGCTCATCATACTCACACATAATCATACTTGCTCACAAAATAAACATACATACTCACACATAATCATACTTGCTCACACAAGATTATGCATAATCAGACAAATGTTCACACATACGCATATATGCTCACACAATCAGACATGCACACTTTCACAAACATTACCGTACACCCCCTATAGACCCATACTTATCCAAGCATATTCATACATATTATTATTTTACATTAATTATCCAAGCATAGTCATACATGTATACACACATGCACACACACCCACACTTGCTTAGATATACCAAACCTCAAGCATGATCATACATATTAGGCATTCATAACAAGCAGGTATATTTTGTGTCTAAATTATTTTTTCTAAAGCAACTAAAGCTTCTCCCTCAAATCCTAGGTAGCATCTGTCTCTGAATTCCCTTATAAATGTCAGTGTCTCTATGATGGTGTTTATGCAAATCTGACAAAGGAAAAAGCAAGTGACTTTATCATAGGGAAGTGATAATGACAAATACATGTATATCTATGGCAGGAGAGTGATAATGAAAAATATTTGGTAAATAGTCTCTACAAATTTTGAACAATTTTTATAACAGATCTTCTAAAAATATCAGGCACACAACTAAATGGTCTATCTGCACAACTCTATGACAAAACAGTGCAAAAGTATGTTCTGTCTGTTATGTGAGGGACAATCAACAATTAACGTCAAATGCAGGATGCCTGCAATGTAACAGTCTTTCTTACCCTTCTTAACATTAACTTATCTAATTACTTTTGTCAGGAAGAGGGTGATAAATGTTTTGTTTGGTGTTATGTTTAATGTGAGCTTTCTTAAACAGGCAGTATCTACCCACTTTCTCCTATATATTCATATTTATCCTTTTCTTTCTTACAAACACCAGCCCACCCTCCTTTATATATGCATATTTAACCATTTATTTCTTAAATACAGTCTACCTTCTTTTCAATACACACATTACACTAACTCCTTTCTTACAAACACAAGTTGTTCTCTTGTATACACTTATTTAGCCCTGTCCTTTCTTAAAAACACCAGTCTACTTTCTCTTGTACATGCACATTTAGCCTTTTCCTTTCTTACAAACACCAGTTTGCTTTCTTTTGTACATGCCATGTAAATGTGGAAAGTCATCCACATGTTTGATATAAAATATGCAAAGTCATCCATGTTTTATATAAATGTGCAAAGTCATCCACATGTTTGATATAAAATATGCAAAGTCATCCATGTTTTATATAAATATGCAAAGTCAACCACATGTTTTATATAAATGTGCAAAGTCAACCACATGTTTGATACAAAATATGTAAAGTTGTCCACCTTTGATACAAAATGTGCAAATTCGCCCATATGATTTATATAAATGTGCACTGTTCAGTCTCCAGGCTGCATTTGAAGTCAAAATCACACAGCAACACAAATATACAATATAACAGTCTTTTTATTTTATATCCAAATTTTACACTGAAGGCTCTCATAATCAAGAGTAATAAACATGTAAAGAACAAAGTAGACATGAGGCAGAATAAGTTCTTAAG
This sequence comes from Sinotaia quadrata, assembly GCA_028829895.1. Lineage (NCBI taxonomy): Eukaryota > Metazoa > Mollusca > Gastropoda > Architaenioglossa > Viviparidae > Sinotaia > Sinotaia quadrata. The sequence goes on along the minus strand of CM054178.1, from coordinate 141,386,934 downwards.
TACCTACCAACTTCAGAGTTATAGTATCTACCAACTTCAGTGCTATAGAACCTACCAACTTCAGAGTTATAGTACCTACCAACTTCAGTGCTATAGAACCTACCAACTTCAGAGTTATAGTACCTACCAACTTCAGAGTTATAGTACCTACCAACTTCAAATTACAGTACCTACCAACTTCAGAGTCATAGAACCTACCAACTTCAGAGTTATAGTACCTACCAACTTCAAATTACAGTACCTACCAGCTTCAGAGTCATAGAACCTACCAACTTCAGAGTCATAGTACCTACCAACTTCAAATTACAGTACCTACCAGCTTCAGAGTCATAGAACCTACCAACTTCAGAGTCATAGTACCTACCAACTTCAGAGTTATAGTACCCACCAACTTCAGAGTTATAGTACCTACCAACTTCAAATTACAGTACCTACCAACTTCAGAGTCATAGAACCTACCAACTTCAGAGTTATAGTACCTACTAACTTCAGAGTTATAGAACCTACCAACTTCAGTATTATAGTACCTACCAACTTCAGTGCTATAGTACCTACCAACTTCAGTGCTATAGTACCTACCAACTTCAGTGCTATAGTACCTACCAACTTCAAATTACAGTACCTACCAACTTCAGTGTTATAGTACCTACCAACTTCAGTGTTACAGTACCTACCAACTTCAAATTACAGTACCTACCAACTTCAGAGTTATAATACTTACCAATTTCAGAGTTATAGTACCTACCAACTTCAGAGTTACAGTACCTACCAACTAGAAGGCAACAGACAAAACATAGTACTGGTGAAGGAGCTACTTACTGGGGAAAATATCCTGAAACTTGGACTATGAAATAAATTTTCAGTAAATATTTGGACTATGAAATAAGTTTTCAGTAACTATTTGGACTATGAAATAAGTTTTCAGTAAATATTTGGACTATGAAATTTCGCATTAGAAGATGGAGAAGGTTGGAAGTAAAGCAAATGACTGAATAAATATTTTGAAATCCCCAAAATCCATAAGATGATTGTCTTTACAGAACTAATGATTTTATGGCAGGCAAAACATCATAATCAGGTCAGTGTAAACTTAACAGAGAACTAACTTAAGAGAATTTCAGCAGTGACCTTGTCTTGCAGATGATGGCTCATGTTAATTGCAGTTTCAATCAGCTCAAAACAAATGCAGTACTCTGACCAGCTGTACATCATAGATTTGAATTGTGACATACTTCTGTCATTTCATGGAAGCTGCATTGAACAGGTGACCAGTAAGTGAGGTGTCAATAAAAAATAAAAACATCCCTTGCCTGCCAATGACGGCCATAGAAGACAAATAGTCATTTTGAAAACAAGTGATGTTGTTTAAACACTCTAATAACAAAGATAATAACTGCTGTTATTGTTCAACCTAGTGAACTTAGTCACTTGTCAATATGTATACTAATACATGTTTAGCAAACTAGGATGTGAAAACTGAACAAATAAATGTGGTTTTAATTATTAATTTTTCCAACAAATAATCTTTTATGATAACAAACTTGTTTTTACCATGATATAAACAAACTTATGATTGCAAACTTGAAATAATAATTTATTACTGGCAATTGTGTTGGCACCCATAATGTAATTATTACTGGTAACACAATTAATTGTAGTGGTAACTGTGCAGTAATTATTATTGGTAACACACAGTTACCTGTGTTGGTGCCTGAAAAGTAATTATTATATATTGGTACATACAGTTTGAGAAGATGGCATAGTGCAAATAATTGCTTATTATTAAAAACATACAATCTGTTGTATTGACACCTTTACTATAATTGGTTTAGTACTGATGACATATATAGCTCAGTGTATGATGCTTTATTTCTTTTAAGGTAGCTCTGACTTTTGTTTTATAAGCTCATTGTATGCACACCGCAATACCTGAAAAAGAAAAAGAAAGGAAGATTTTTTAAAATGTACAATTAGCTTTTCTAGAGAATTTATGAGATTTTTACAGCTGGTGGGATGCAACATAACTTACAGTACAAAAGCACTAAACAAAGCTATTTGTGCTCCATGCAATACCTAAGCAAATGGTCTGCCCCTGATGGTGGTTAAACCAGTAAACATCCATATAAAGTTCTCTTGGCTCCCTGCGGTTCTGACTGGCAGTTGCTGTGGAACTCTTAATGCATATAACATACCCTTTTAAAGGGTCACTGCAAATTAGCTCACACCTTTCTCTACTTGAAAGCAGTTACTTCTATTCTACCCACACCATTCTCTAACTGAATGTCACTACCACTTTACCCACACCTTTCTCCATAAGGGGTCACTAACACTTATTTTTACCCATGCCTTTCTCCAACTGAAGGTGTCACTACCACTTTTGTTACCATGTCTTTCACCAATTGAAGGGGTCACTATCCCTTTACCCATGCCTTTCTCCATTTTAAGAGGTCATTACCATTATCCCTTTACCCATGCCTTTCTCCATTTTAAGAGGTCATTACCATTATCCCTTTACCCATGCCTTTCTCCAATTGAAGAGATCACTACCACTTAACCTATGCCCTTCTCCATTTAAAGAGGTCACTACCACTTAACCTACGCCCTTCTCCATTTTAAGAGGGTCACTACCACTTAACCTACACCCTTCTCCATTTGAAGAGGTCACTACCACTTAACCTACACACTTCTACACCCTTAAGAGCTCACTACCACTATTGTAGTGCTTCCTGCTTGTGGAAGCCTAAAGTTTTCAAGATCAGGATAATGGGCAGAGGTGGGGGGTGGGAAGGCATTTGCAAACATGGTGATCCAGGTGATAAATAAAATGTCCATCACAAGTTCTGTCAGGAACATGGTGACTGAAATAAATGCTGTAAGCTCCAAACTTTTTGAGATGCTTACATTACTAATGTTATGGTCTAAATACAATCTAAATCTCTATGGCAAAACAAATGCCATCCTGAAATCACTGATTACTTTTAATATTATCCACTTTATTATGCCTACTTCATATCCATCTTTTTAAATAGTAAAAGGACTTAATCAATTAATTAATTAAGTGTTCTTTACACCAAAACTAAAGGTTCTGTAGAAGTGTATTCCATTCTAAAATATTAAACAATGTAGTATTTATATAACACTTAAATTAAATATGTGTATGTACTACATTGTGTAAGATGAAAATCTTCATTTGTCCATCCACAATCTTCAAATGAATTAAATGTCATGTGACCTTTCTAAGGTCTTCAGGTGAAGAAAGAGATGTGATGTAACAAATACAAGGTCTTAAGACAAACAATGACATTTATTGACATGTGACCTTTCTAAGTTCTTTAAATGAAATGCAGTATCTTATGTCTATTCCAGTTGTGTGTTTTTTTTAATGAACATAAGTGTTTCAGTTAATTTTTTTAAATGAATTTAAATGATGTATCCACCACAGACACACACACACACACACACACACACACACACACACAAACACACAAAGAACATTTAATTAATTTGATCTAAGTACAACTGGTCTGATTTAAAACCATTTAATTTTGCCTAAAGACCATTTAATATGGAATGAAAAGCATTTAATGTAATATTTAATTTATTGGAATTAAAGAATATATAAATTATTTGAATTTAAAAACACATATAATTTTGCCTGAAGAACCATTAATGAATGTGATCTAAACACCATTTATCTAATTTGGTCTAAAGAATATGTAAGTGTAACATGAAGAACATTTAACTAATGTGGTGTTAAGAATGTTTAATTTGACCTAATGAATAAAATGACATGCTAATAACCAACATTCCCTCTAATGTTTTTCCTGAGAACATGGAACTTTTTCCTGTATGTGTGGAATTGGTGGTTGCTTGAGCTTGCTATCAAAACTTGTGCACAGAATTTTGAAACTGCTGCACAACATTTTCTAATAAGCCATGCACCTTAAAGGGAACATTGCTAATAACTAGTTTCAAGTCTAGTATACTTCACAAACCTCATCAGTCTGTTTGACTTGAGAATAATCAGTTCGAGGAAGAGACCCACCAGCATGTGTCTCTGAATCCTGCAAAATTAAAGCAAATGATGTGTCTTTTGCTTTTTATACATCAGCCACAATAAATGTTATCTATTTATGTATTAAATGTTGTCTTTCACTTTATGTACTAGCCACATCAAATGTTCTCTGTTACTTTATGTGTTTGTCATATTAGATATTATCTTTTATTTTATATATAATTACATTAAATGTTATTTTTTATGTATTAGTCAGATTAAATGTTACTTTTTACATTATGTATTAGCCACATTAAATGTTATCTTTTACTGAGTATATTAATTACAATAAATGTTATCTGTTATTTTGTATATTAGTCACATTAAATTTTATTTTTCATTTTATACAGTGTACATTAAATATTTTATTTAATAATCAGATTAAATGTTACTTTTTACTTTATTTAATAGCCACATTAAATTATTACCTTTTATATTATACATTAGCTATATTAAATGTTTTTAAAATCTTTCATTTTCTATATTAGCCACATTAAATACTAGCTTTTACTTTATACATTAGTCAGATTAAATGTTATTTTTACTTTAAATATTAATCAGATTAAATGTTATTTTATACTTTTTATATATAAACCACATTAAATTTTATCTTTCACTTGATACATTAGCCACATTAAATATTTTTGTAACATACTGTAGCCACATTAAATGTTATTATAACTCATATATATAGCCATATTAAATTTTATTGTAACTCAACTGTAATCACATTATATACTATCTTGTACTTAGGTATCAGCCATATTAAGTATTATCTTTCACTTTCTTCAACCAACCAACATTATTAACTAATTATAATTAATGGCATTATCCTTTTACCAAATCTTAATGGCATCAGATTTTTATGACAAGATAAATGAAATTACTTTATTCAAATAACTGTAATATCATTATTTTTACCCATTTACAGTCAGATAGTCAAATTATCAACAGATAGTAAATTCATTCTTCTACCTCAATGTAATTTTTTAAACCAAACAAATATTTAACAGAATTTTTCCATCAAATACTTTGACATCCTTTATTAAAAAGACCAAACAATCAATAAAAAATAAAATATTCATCTATCAGTGACACAAACTGTTTTTATGTGAAAACATAAAATTACCCTCCATGGATGCATAAAGTCTGATCGCTTGAGAACTGCGCCAATATCACTTCTGTCTCCACTGGTCATTTCTGTTTCAGACAGGGAGTCCAGGTACCTGGAGACATAAAAATATGATAATACCAATATGCTTTTATAAGCATAGCAATAAGTTTATAAGCTTATCTATATGCTTTATAAGCTTATCTATATGCTTTATAAGCTTATCTATATACTTTATAAGCTTATCTATATGCTTTATAAGCTTATCTATATACTTTATAAGCTTATCTATATACTTTATAAGCTTACCAATATGTTTTTATAAGTTTACCAATATGCTTTTATAAGCTTATCAAATTATTTTTATAAGCATTCCAATATATTTTACTCACATATTTTTGGGAGAACATATCAATATATTTTTAATGAACATAAAGATTGCATTTTTAATTAGCATAAATATGTTGGTGCCTATGGAAATGTTTTTATAAACATATCAATACGCCTTTTCTTATGTGCAGTTGTGAATTTTCATAAATATTGAAGCATAAATCTAACTAAGCATATTTTGAGTGTGTGTGTATTTATGTGCATGCATACATGTGTTTTGATTATTTGTGTGTATGCACCCATGCATGTCTTTGCATGCATACATTTTATTTGTTTTTTTTTATGTGTGCGTGTTTTGTTTGTTGTGTATTTTTGTGTGCATGCATGCATGTTTATGTACAAATATGAATGTGTTTTGTTGTGTGTGTGTTTGTGTGCATGCATTCATGTGTTGTTGTGTTTGTGTGTGTGTGTGTGTGTGTGTGTGTGTGTGTGTGTGTGTGTGTGTGTGTGTGTGTGTGCATGCATTCATGTTTTGTTTGTGTGTATGCAAGTGTTACCTGAGACATGACTCTAAATCTGCCTTCAACTTGGCTTCAAGTTCAAGGTGTTCTTGCTGCAATGCTCTGTCAATGCCATAATACATTCCAGTAAAATTTGTAATAAACCCACGACATTATTTTTCCAGAAAATAAATTCTCTTTATAGACATCACTAAACCACATCACTTATTAATAGTGTAGCATCATATTCATGATGCTAAATCACTAGTTAGAAGTTTAGTATCAAATAAATATTACCAGTTAACATTTTAGCATAACATACATCACTAGGCAATACTATATTAAACAGTTTACTTTCACAAATGTCATTAAACATTAATACGTTACTAGTTAATGCCTTAAAATAATACTTCTACATTAAAATACTATAATTACTAGTAAACAGTTTATTTTCACACATATCATTAAACATTAGTACATTACTTGTTAATGCCTTAAAATAGCATGTCTACATTACAAATATGTTACACATCATTACATAAGACTATAAATTTTGCTGAATAATTATTAACTATTAATTATCTGTTTTTGTCAAAATTAACTGTGAGCTAAGTTAAAAAAGTGACTTTGAGATAACAAAGCCAAAACCCAGACTGGCTTTATAAGCAGTAAGTAGGAACTTCAGTGTAAGTGTGGACCATGTCATTGTTCTTTGGATGTTAAGTGAAAGAAGAAATTAATCGTATGGTAAGAAAATAAGAATGATCAGCAAGAGATGTATGTTTACTACTTTGTTCCCTACTTAAAATATTCTTGGTTGAGATCAACCATATTTTTCATTCATTCATTCACTTTAGTGTCTGCAGTCAAAATAAACCAACAATAATTCTTCAAATACAGACGCACCATGTTCACCCACTCAAATTATCTAAGAAAATAAAACATTAGTCTAGGTATGTCAATAATAATACATAATAATAATGTGTATTATAATACATTAAAAAAAAACAACCCAATAGTCCACACATATATATAATACATTAAGAAAACATTAGCTCTGTGTAGAAAACATTAGTTCAGATGCACGTATAATATAAAAAGAAAACATTAGTCCATTTGCATATATAATACATTACAACAACAATTAGTCTATGTGTGTATATATTGTATTAACAAAATACTATGCCATGAATATGTGTAATAAATTAAAGAAACATTAGGTGACAAGTAAATATATACATTAAGAAAACATGAAGCCAGGAACGTGTGTAATATCTTAGTAAAACATTAGGCCAGGAATATGTTAACATACTTAAGAAAACAGGCCAGAAATATACATAATATATTAAGAGGCCATATTATTTCATTTCACACATACATGATGCGACGCTGCAAAAAGCTGACATTATCGTCTAATCTTTCTTTAGCAACACGTAAGCGATCATGAAATGCTTGGCGAGCAGCGTTCTTCAAAGAATATAAATTGTCTGAATGTCTCTTATGATCCTCCTGTAACATAATAATAATAATTTAAAACTTTGATAAACTGCTTAATCTTATACAAGACCCAATCTTATACAATAATTTACAATGTTTCAATACAAACTACTTTATTTAAAGAAATAAAACATCTTAAAACAAAATGAACCTATATAAATAAGGTATATAAAAAAACAGCTATACTTAAAAAAGAGAAATATAAAGGAAAGGATTTTTTTAAAGAAAATAATGAACAAATGTATTTCATAGGGAAAATAAAACATAACAAAATTATTTCAGAAATACTTATTTTCAATACTGAAATAAATGCATTTATAAAATCTCTGAGAGTTTAAACTTTGCAGTCTTGATTCTAAGAAGGGGAATTAATCATTTCATAAGGATTTATTCTTATCTGTGGTTGACCTAGATTCCATTTTGCTTGGTCTTTAACTTTTTGTCTAATACTAATTTAAGGATGTTTGCCAGTAAAACTGTTAGTCAATAAGTGCCATTTGGCAAACCTTTTGCACAGGTAGTTTCATTTACTTTACACAATGTAAACAGTACTAAAATTTGTCACAATCAAAAACTAATTTTCCTGACCTCTCGCCTAGGCATGGGTCTGACTGAAACGTTGTCAAGTGTTGTAATGTTAGTGGCTCGCAGAATATCAGCCTGATAATGATATTCTCGTTCAACAGGGTTTCCCTATTGACAAAAGCAAATGAATGTAAACAATTCAAATTTTAATTTAATTTAATTCAATTCAAAAACTTACATCCTAAGTTACATAGACAGAGGATCAAATATTTAATGATGGAGTAGGTAGAGAGTGGATGGAATACATGAACAGGAAAAGGTGGATCTACAAGATGGAGTGGGTAGAGAGTGGATACAATACAGAAATGGGAAAAGGTGGATTAAAGATCTACAAGATGGAGTGGGTAGAGAGTGGATACAATATAGGAATGGGGAGATTAGGACCAAAGATCTACAAGAAGGAGTGGGTAGAGAGTGGATACAATATAGGAATGAGGGGGAGGATTAGGACCAAAGATTTAAAAGATGGGGTTGGAGAGAGTGGATGTAATATAGGAATGGGAGTAAGTGGTTCAAAGATCTACAAGATTGGATGAGAGAGAATCCATGACAGGATAATGATAAAGTGGATATGAACAGGAAAAAGGAAAGCAGTTACGAGATAGGAAAATGGAAATTGAATGCACAATAGGACAAGGAGAAAGAGAATTCATGATTTTTTTAAAATAAAGATAGAGGTGGAACAAAGATACAAATGAAAGGAGGAATATGAAACAGGTTAGAGAAACAATAAGTCAGTGAATACCAGTTAGAATAGAAGAAAGTGGATGCATTCTAAGATAGGGGAACAGAGAATAAATGATGAGAAAGGAGACAACGGATGCATAATGGGACAGGAGACAGTAGATAAAAGATTGGATTGGAGACAGTAGATAAAAGATTGGATAGGAGACAGAAGATGCAAGATAGGATGGGAGATAGTGGATTCAAGATAGGATGGGAGACAGAGGATACAAGATAAGATAGGAGATAGTGGATGCAAGATAAGATAGGAGATAGTGGATGCAAGATATGATATGAGATAGTGGATGCAAGATAGGGTAGGAGACATAAGATGCAAGATAGGATAGGAGACAGTGGATAAATGATACAATAGAAAGAAAACTGATACAGACCTACAGAAAAATAGGATAAGAAGAAAGCAATCAAAGACCTGTACAAGACAAAAGAGTTGCAGTGGAGCCCTGTTTGTAGGATAAGGTAAAAGTGGACAACATCTAAATAATCAGATAAGGACAAACTGGACATCTATTTGTAAGACAAGGTAAAAAAATTGTGATGAGAATTTGACTTCACTATATAAATGACTGATTATGTACATGAAGTGATAACACTATACAACTGACTTATACGTATATGAAGTGATAACACTATACAACTGACTGATTACGTACATGAAGTGATAACACTTGTAAAACCTTGAGGTTGGAAAGCACTTTCAGTATAGTATCAAGAGAGGTAATACTGTTATTAGCTACATTCAAGACGTGCAGCTGTCCACAGCTCATGACAGGCAGGAGATCAGTCTAAAAAAGTCAACAGACAAAACAAATGTTTCTTTTTAAACTGTGTGTTGTTGCTCGAACTATTTATTAATAACACATATTTTGTACAAATGTGTTATGATTTGATTTGATTGCTTATAGTAATCTAACTTTATTGAAACTATTTGCAATAAAATATGAGTATAGTTAGCTATTTTAAGTTAAGCAGTCCCTTTAGTTTTACAGTTTTCTGTTCATAAAACTATTTGTACTTTTAATAACTGTCCTGACTCATTATTCATTATATGATCAAGAACTTTTAAAAATCACTCACATTATCTGGTCATGAAAATTTATAGAAAATTAACTTGCCATTTATGACCTAGCTTTACATCACACTCACCAGCTCGTTGCGGTAGGCATAAAGTTCTTGAAGCTTGGGTAATGAAGAAATTCCAAGCAGTGATTTTAGCTTTAAAAAAATAAAAATTAAATATATACATTTAGGAAGTTTGGAAGAAGGAAGGAGGGAAGGAAGGAAATTTGGAAGGAAGGAAGGAAGGAAGGAAGGAAGGAAGGAAGGGAGGGATGGAGGGAGGGGGAGGAAGGAAGGAACACTTTTTACCTTTATTTAGGACCCACATGTTCACTCACATGCAACACACACACACATACACACACACACACACACACACACAAACACACCTGCACGCGCACACGCACACACACACACACACACACACACACACACACACACACACATACACCAGGTATCTCACTCACATTCAGTTTTCAGCAAAAGCTGATTACTCTGATCATTCCACAAAGATTCAAATAACAATTTACTTGTTTATTATTCAACTTACAGCACTAAATATACAGTCACCCTTTAACCCTACCTTAAATAATCTCTGCTATGCACAATAATATTTAAAACAAAGTAGTACTTGTGACTAAGTTACATAATTAGTTTCACTAATAATTGCAAGCCATTTTACTGTTGTGGTTGATGCAAATGACATTTTTGTAAATACATTTATTTTCAGAATCTCAAATGCAACCCATTTAAAATGTCTAGATGGTTGCAAACAATATCAAAAATATATCTGAATCAAAATAGAAATTAAACTTTGAATCAACTAATCTATAATAATTTCAAAAATAAACAAATCAATAGTACCTGTGCTAGGCATATTAGTGGGTTCTTAGTCACAATAAAATGTAGAAAGAAATGTCCTATGACTATAGTTAATGCAAAAGAAGTCTGTGTACAAATTATACAACTATATCAGTCATATGGCAAAATGTAGCTAATGATTTCAGGTGCAGGTTCACAAAGATGTCAAATTGATTCAGACTAGTGCAATGGCAGTATGCATTATGGGATAGCAGACTGGCCCACTCAAGATGATAGAATGGAACAGTGGCAGTTTACATCACAGGACAGTAACTGGCCCACTAAAGATGACAGAATGGAACAGTGGCAGTTTACATCACAGGACAGTAACTGGCCCACTCAAGACGATAGAATGGAACAGTGGCAGTTTACATCACAGGACAGTAACTGGCCCACTCAAGACAATAGAATGGAACAGTGGCAGTTTACATCACAGGGCAGTAACTGGCCCACTAAAGATGATTGAATGGTCACAACACATCTGTAGTACAAGCAAAGATAAGCACTGACAGAAGCAGTAAAACAGTAGATTAAACAAACTACAACCAACAAACATTTTGAAGAATATTTTGAAAATTGCTGAGATGCATTCAACAGCTGAAACAGAAGCACTAATCATCACAACTTAAGATCAGGATTAAACACAAAATCCCACAAGGCATAAACAATGATGATTTCAAAGGATCTCAAATGGTGACAATGGAAAAAAAGCATAGATGAAACAACAGATCATATACTATCAGGGATTGTCTTAATCAATCCTCACTAATTCCTAACTCATAAGTGTTGAGTTTAGTAGCCATAAATATAAGTGCTAGGCATTCTGTGGAGAATTAGTGCGATATATATACCCATCATCATTATCACCATCTTTGCATATCAGCTGCTTAAAGTGTTCAGTCGTCAGTTTTTTTGTTGATAGGGGAACACCAAAAATAAATTTCTCAATTTGGAGGAGATATATATTTTGTTGTTGCTTCTTAAGGTGTTTCTTTAAAATAAAATGCATCTCAATTTCAACACCTTATTTACATTAATCATCCATTCTAGTATGGTAATAAGTACACTTTTATACACAAAAAAAACTGTTGAGGTGATGCAGTTTATGTACATACCTTATTGTTGCTAACATCTAAAATTCGAAGATTGATAAGAGATGGCATGGCTGAAATGTCCTGGAGTTCATTAACAGCTAGACGTAGCTCTGTCAGTGATGAATTCATTGCAAGCCCATCCACACTTCGTAGTGCATTGTGAGACAGATTCAAGACACGCAGCTGTGGCAACACTTCTATTCCCTGAAAACTGTTGTTGTATAAACATTTACACAAAATCTGTAAACACTCAACTTTAAATGTACACACTCAAAGACTGTGATAAACAACCAATATATTATGACTGTTTACCCTGTATTCCCAAGCTTCTTTTTTTATTTAATTGCAACATTCCCTGATTATTTCAGAACAAGGCACACATTGCAAATAAACACTTGATCTTATGCTATCCTTTGAAAATCACAAAGAAAATGTCAGAATCTTGTAGAAAAAATTAATGTGGACAAACAGGAGTTAAGTATTATTATCTGTTTAGTCAAGCTGAATTTTGATGTGTTCTTTCTCTAAGTGTACTTGAAGGCAAAGCAAAATGCATCACTTTCAAGTAGGTTGCCAGGTTTATTGAACACACTGAAAGTTATTATAAGTTCTCAATATTAAACTACTTCATCATCAAAGGATGTGGCTTGTCGATATTAAAAGTCTTTATTATCAAAGGATGTGATATGTCAATATTAAAAGATTTTATTATCAAAGGATGTGAGTTGTCAATTAAATCTTTATTATCAATGGAGGGGAGTTGTCAATATTAAAAGATTTTATTATTATAGGATCTTAGGCATCAATATTACAATGCTTCATTATCATTATGAAAAGATATAAGCTGTCTGTGTTAAAAGACTTTGTTATCAAATGAATTGGGTTTTCAATATTTAAAGAAATCATTATAAAAATAAAATGAAATGCTTTTCAAAAGAAAAGAGATGTCAGTCACAAAACTTCTTCAACAAAAGATACAAGTTGTCCATTTTAAAAGAATTGATTGTCATAAAATAAGGGAATTTCAATGTTAAAAAACTATATGGGATTTATCATGAGAAATTAATTTGTCAAAGACATAATAATTACAAAGTGAGATATGATTTTCAGTGTCAAAAATATTTCATGCTATTTATTGCAAGATATGATTTTTAATGTTAAAAAAAATACTACAGGTTTTATAAAATATATTTTACAATGCTAAAAGATTTCATGGGATTCATCAAAGACTTGATGAGATTTATATAGTTTTCAAAATCAATAGACTTTATCAAGTCATAAAACAATAAACTGGCAATATAAGAAAGGCTGATAAAGATATGTATTATTTAGTTTTTAATTTGTAAATAAAAAGATCTGATAGTCTTATTGAGATTTTCCCATTAATCTATATGAGCAAACAGCACCCAGATCTAGGTATTGGTATGTCATACTAGCGAGTATTACCACACAAGACAATCTATGGTAGATTAATATTAAATTATGAATATTTTGTCTTGCTTTTTTAAATAGACATATTTATGATTTGTATCTAAACAAACTGTTTTAAGCATATCACATTCTGAATGACTGCTTCTCATATTTGTTTCTCAAAACAAAAAATATTTTCTTATAATTGTTCATATGAAACTTGAAATGCATGATAAGTTAAGAATGCATTTGTTCAATTTTCTGAAAAGTAAATTATAAAGAAATAATCTGATTTCAAAGTAGGTCATCTTGAAGCTAAATCAGTGTCCTTACTGTTTAAGTTGATTCAGAGATGCATCCAAACAGCGCAAGTTGAGGAAGGGTAATAGCCAATCGTGATGAAGAAAGGTCAAGTCATTAAGAGAAATATCCAAACGGAGAATTCTTGATGGGGTATCTAGAACTGATGCCAATCTTGGAGCTGGAACTCTAAACACACAGTGCAAATGATACCTATAGGTTTGTCTAATAAAACATGCAATGTAAATAATGTCTACAAGTTAAACATCTACAAATAAATATGAATTGTGTAAGAAGTGGACTTCTGAACACACAAGTGTGAATAATGTCCACAAGTTAGATGTTTTTTATGCAAAAATGAATTAAGTCTGAGAGCTGGACTTATACCATCAAACACTGAAGTAAAGTGCATTAATCTAATGCCTAATAATACCTTTCTCTACCCCAGTGAAAGTCAACACACAATAATCAGATCAAGAGATTAATATAAGTTGTCTTCATTGAAAATCAGCACATAATGATGAGATCAACAGATAATATACCTTTCTTTTCCCCACTGAAAGTCAAAATGCAGAGCTGAAATCTGACACATCTTTAGGTCTAGTTGGTAATACTGTCCACCAGAATCTATATGCCATCCCTCTGGTATAGATGCATATGGCAGAGGTGTTATGTGATGCTCGATATAATCAGCAGACAGATAGGTTGTCATTTTTTCTGATCTGTTATAAAATATATTTTGATAAAAATGCTCCATTCAAAAACTGTTAATTCTATTAAACAAAAACTTATATGTTTTATTTGTCCAAATGTTGTTAATAGTGTCCTACTGCAATATGTTTCTAATTTGAAGTTTCAACATTTGTATTTGGGTTTTTTTTGTCATGTATCATGTATCAAAGAGTTTTGATATTTTATAAAGCCATGATTTTTTCACTTAATTGGGAGCTGTTTTGTTAAATATATCTGCCCATTTCATCTGTCTAACTATCTGCCTATTTATATTTGTGAATAATAATTACAGTTCTTGTGCTTTTCTTATAAACATAAATTATGGTGACAATACAGTTTACATTCATGACAAATAGTTATGAAATTACTAAATATTACAAAGAAACTGTCATGCCAATGCTAATCTCAAGTGTCCCAAATTTCCAAACAGTGGAAATGATTTAGTTTATACAAAGGAACTATCATGCGAAATGTTAATCTCAAATGTCCCAAGTTTCCAAGCAGCAAAATTGATTTAGTTTATACACAAATGATAAGTGTACTATGCTAATAATATGCATATGTTGAAAGAAAATACATAAACACAGTATTAAAGAAAGAAACTTATATTACTTCAAGTCTTTATAGTAACAATAGCATGCAAAACAAATCTCATTCAGATTAATTATTTAATTTTATAGACATATTAAGTATGTTTATGTTTATGTTTAAAAATATAGCTCAGTTATTTAAACATTTGCATGCATTAAAATCTAAAATAATTGCATGCTACAGCCTTTTATAAAATTATATATTTTAAAAAGTCATTGTTCACACATACTGTGTTCACAATAACTGTTCAAAATGCATGCTCATAATACACCAGCAGAACGTTTAGTGTAAATGTATATACTTTATCTATGTAAAATTTATTAACACTGTCTTTGAAAAATGTATAAGCTCTGTCTGTGTAAAATATATGAATTTTGTCTTGTGTATTTATTGTGGATATTAGTTTAACTTCTTTTTTAGGGTGGGTGGGTGGTGGTGATTTTATATGTATTTAAAAATAATAAATTTGCAGCAGTCATAAGTACATTATTACATAAGCACCCTTAAAAAAATTACATTTTCTTTCTAAATTTTCTTTTAGGAATTATCTTTTAATTAAATTGCTAACAACTTATTCTAGGTACAGGTTACAAATGAAGAACTATTTTTATTTTTATTTTTTTAGCACTAATTTCAAACAACGTGTACCCTAAAATATCTCAGAGAGGATGCAAAACCAAAAGGATGTTAAATGGATTTTTTTTTATAAACAACCAAATAAAAATATTAGACACTGCACAAACCATTATCTACGTCTGCATTCCTCCATTTCCACCACCATCAGGATATTGTACATGAAACAGTAATCGCACATTTATGTAAAGTGTGTCACTTCATCAAACGATTCATATATCATATTAAAAAATATATAGCCTATATAATCATATTCGAAAATGTTTATTTAATGATATGAAATTTTAAAAAAATAAATAAAAGGTTTGTA
Organism: Sinotaia quadrata; assembly: GCA_028829895.1. NCBI lineage: Eukaryota > Metazoa > Mollusca > Gastropoda > Architaenioglossa > Viviparidae > Sinotaia > Sinotaia quadrata. The sequence continues at coordinate 141,371,123 of CM054178.1, read as the reverse complement.
AAAATTGTATTTACCTTATTTATTCAAAACACTGGAAATAAATGATCAGGTGTTAAACTACGAACTAAGACATTAGAAACACAGTTAGGCGTCAACAGAAGTGGAGGCCCGCGTCTGTGGTTACATACAAATAAGGGAAGCAACTCTGGTTTATGACTGGTTAAAATATTTCACTCATTCAGTGTGTAGATCAGTGTATTCATTTCACACCAATTTTGGCGGGGCAATAATGGGTGAACATCTTCTATACACATACAACTTCAAGCACAAACACAAATTTGCCTATTTTATTTTTAAATTATTTTATTGGGGAGGGTTGGACATACTCGTGGCATCGCAAAAGCTCCCAATTTTTCAGAGAGCAAAAATGCCTCGATATTGAGGGCTTCGATATTGAGCAGTTCACCTATGTTGTTGGGACTCCAGAATATAATGAGGAAAACCAGATCCGGGGCTGAGAACGTCCTCAAGATTTAAGACTATTACGTAAGCTCTAGAGTGGAAGGAAGCTAACGCAAGTATCACCTAAGCCACCCTAGACAGTTTTCTGGATCCTCCATAGTCGATAACTATCTAACCGTGCTGTTTTACTATCCACGAACGCTTACTGCTATGTTGTATTTAGCTTTGTGTAAAGATTACCGATCTCCGTTTCACAAAAAGACAAGGCAGGCATTCCTTTGTTGTGTACGGAAGACCCAACAGCTCAGTAGGTGTCTGTATACGTAATATCGAAATGCAAAAGTTATATGTACGTGCAAAGTGTTACTCGATTTACTGGAATATTTAAATTATTAACCAACAAAAATTAAATTAGCAGAAACAAAAACTAAATGAGGAAAGAAAAGTTAATGAAAAGATAACTCTAAATAAAAATACTTTTATAAACGTATTGATTTATTTTCGTTTTTTATTTGCAGCTAATCCTAACCTTAACCTTTCTCTCTTAAAAAATCCAAACACACAAAAAAAAACAAGCAACCCCCCCCACACACACACACACAAATCATAACCTTAACCTATCTCTAAAAATAAAACGCAACATTTGTGTAAGGAGACACTCCCAAAAGATTAACCGCACCGTTAATCCATAACTAGTGCATACATAATTATTTCCCTTCAGTTGTGAATGGCCTGTTGATTACAATAGCCCAACATGGCGTTACCGATGATTGTAGTACCCACAGCTTGTATACTGCTACTAGTTGTCGTTTATTTAAAATTTAGTACCTTTAGATCAAACATATACGTGAATGGGAAGACACCACACATTATATTTATATTAATGAAGTTAGCTTGGAGAGCACTAACCAGGAAGCAAGGTGTTTTGTATTGTAGTTCAGCAGACAGGAACATACAAACACCTTCAAGTTCTGCAAAGCCGACTGAAACCGTTAGTGGGCCAACGGACTTGGACAGAGATCAGTGCATACAACGCGCTAGTGAAGATGAAATTATTACCATCACAAATTTAAGGTTTCAGGAAATGTTAATTTTTAAATGTAGTTTTTAGATGTGTTTTATTTATTTTTTTTGACAGCTCACCATCACCACAAACAGAAGATATAGGCCTACATGTACAATAGGCCTATATATTTATATGGGCATAAGAGAATCAGTTCAAATGACTAAATTCGTATCGACACACATATATATAAATGCTTACAAATATTAAAATATAAATGACTTAACAGAATAAATAAATGTTATGACCAAACATTGTACCTAAATACGCCTGCCAATGACAGTGCCAGAAAGCAGACTCGGATCATTCTCTCTCCCTCTCTCTATTTATATATAAAAGCACACTCTTAATGGCCATTCCATATCATTAATCATATTCCTTATCTCATTCTCAGTGGCCCGAAGAACCACCACCACCTCACAAACATGATTTATGACTCTTGAAGTATGTAGTTTCTTTTTTAAAGAATAACTGTTGCTGTAACCTGACTTGAGATCAATGTCTTGTGCCAATGAGATGATTTCCAGTTGAATTTAACTGCCTAGATGTTAGTTATATGAGTTAGATTCATCCACATGATATACTTTATATTGTTACTAGCAGCAGTCCAAAATTACAGACTTAAATACAATACAGTCTTGATATTCATTGTTCAGTGTATCCAGCTAAAGAAATGTAAGCTGTTTGGTGTACAGAACCATCAAGTAGGCTTTCAATAAATGGGAATTTCACAAATGCACTGTATTGTCTGTAATATGACATCTTGGATAATGAAATTACTAATGTGACATTTGGGTTCAGATTATTATAAATTACATTATATCATTGTATGAACATTAAAAATAAAGTCTGTAATGTGAATTCTTAGTTGTATGCTTAATATGTTATACTAGAGTTTTATTAAATTTAAAATACTGATCATCTTAAAAGTATTTCTAAATTCTATCCTTTTACTAATGTAATTAAAAAAATATTCGGTCTGCAACAGCCCATAAGGCTATTTATAAGAGTTTTTATTGTATCAATATTTGACTGCCAATAGAAATGCCAAATGCCACTTTATAAAGTTTTTCCCATTGTGCCAAAGTATGAATGCAATTATAATTTCTTGTGCCACATTCAAAAAGTTTTTTTCCCCATGTGCTAAAAAAGCATGAATTTACATAGAGTTGCCACTTCTTAAAATTGTATCCCATTATTTGTCAGAATATAAATGCAGAAATTTGATACCAAAGCATAAATTCAAATAGAATTGCCATGTGTCACTTGTTAAAGTTGTTTCCTATATTGCCAGAATATGAATGCCAGTACAATTTCTTGTGCCACTTTTGAAATTTAATATTATTTCCCATTGTGCCAAAGCACAAATGCAAATTTCTTATGCCACTTCTTTTTATTCTGTTGTGTTAAAGCATGGATGCAAATTTCAAAGCATACATATGGTTGAGTAACAAATGGTCCATATTCCATAACATTAATTTTTTTTTTTTTTTTTTTTTTTTTGTAGTACTAGGCTGGATAATTTTCTTTTCATTTATTTATTTTTATATCAAGACGACAGAATATATATCTGTTGAAATTTTAAATTAAAAATAAAATAAACATAAAATTCTTCATGAATTTAAACTTAGCAGCATGAGCTAATTCATAAAAGGGGTGTAAAAGTTTATATCTTATGGCAACATACCTTAATTTATTTATTTTTAAATTTTGATTTTATTGTTGATTATTAATGTGTAGCATGTAATTAAAATGAAAGCTTTCTACATTATTATTATTATTATTACAAAACAAAAGAGTTAGCCTTTGGTTTTAATTTTAAAGAAAAAATCGTGCTCATTTTGCTTGGATTTCTTTTAGTCACTTTTTATTTCTTTAACCCTGGTGGAATTAATATGTCACATTTAAAAGTATAATGCTGTATGCACATTACTGCTAATGACAGAGGAGTTAGTGTAGCATTTTTAAAATGTGATCATATATGCACATGAGAGCACATGACTGTTGATGTGAGACTTTAGATAGGACTGAGGATGTGAGACTAGATAGGACTGTTGATGTGAGACTTTAGATAGGACTGTTGATGTGAGACTTTAGATAGGACTGAGGATGTGAGACTTTAGATAGGACTGTTGATGTGAGACTTTAGATAGGACTGAGGCTATGAGCACATTTGAGCAAGACAGGACTGGATGCTGTGAGCACATTAGAGTGGGATTGATGCTGTGAGCACAGTAAAGCAGGACCATCGTGAGTTCATCAGAGCAGGACTATCGTGAGTTCATCACAGCAGGACTGTTGCTGCGAGCACATTAGAGAAGAATGTTTCTGTGAGCACATTAGAGCAAGACTGATGCTATGAGCACATGAGATCAGGACTGTGAATCTGTGTTGCACTCTAATTTGTTTTTGCAGTAGAAAATAAAAACTTAAAAGTAATTTGTTTCTTAAACAACACACCAGTTTTACTTTCTGCAAAATGTATTAGTTTTAAATGGTGCCTTTAGCTCATAGGGATTTTTTTAAAATATAAATGGTTGTAGTTAAAGATACAAAAAATACTTTGGTATTTTAAACTCTTTATAAACAGCAAAATTATATTTAATTGAAATGTGTTACTGTTTTGATTTTAATATTTAAAAAAATAATTTATAATGGTAAAAGTAATAGAATATAAACTGTCATTTAATTTATAAATAATAACAATAAAGTCATTTAAAAAATAAGACAATCCTCATTTTATTACATGAGAATATGATTTACTTTAATTCAGCTGAATTATGAATGCCTTTATTTTTTTATAGTAGTTTTAATTTTTAACGCAGATAAATTTGATCACTAAAAGCAGCTATGGTCCTTCAGTTATTGCCATTACTGTTTCTTATTTCATAGTTATGACTGCACAGAATTCAATGAACATATTGAACACATGTACCTGCATACGTATTACGGCTGGATTAAGGTTCTTGTAGGCCCTAGGCTATAGTGCCTACTGTGCCTGTTGCCTAAGATGGCTCTTATACGTCTATGCATCTGCATTTGCAACAAAATAGTTTTCTTCTGGCATTACTTAAATTTAACCTTAGAATGGTGAGAGGCATCAATCTGACAATGTAATATGCATGGTTGTCAAAATTGGTTGAGTACCTCATTTAAAAACACATTTACATAATTTTGTTTATAAATGGATGACAGGGCTGAGCACTATATTTCGTAATATATCTATTCTTATTAGAGTGACAGAAGAACATATTAATCAGTTCAAACGTGTGTGTTGTGGCCAACAAGATGACAAAGACCATGTACCACTCTGCTTCCCTGAATGTCTCTTTATGTCAAATGTCCTGCTGCTGGTGTGTAGGCCATCCTTCAAGCTTAGCCCTCTTGGTAAGCTATACTCACAATGGTGGGATAATCTTGTATGTGTACAATGGTAAGTATGTAAGGGTGTATTGCAAAACTAGAGTGAATCTCAAGACCATTAGTATTGATATTTTTAAAATTTAATGTGCCTTCAGAATGTTTAAGAGATGAAAATATGATATGACTATACCTAATTAAATGATCTCTTTTAGCAAAACAAGACATAAAGGGATTATTGCTAAGGGAGATTATTCATTGACGATGAACAGTCTTAGTAATTTTTGGTTTTCTTTTCTTTCTTTTTTAAAAGCATTTGGATGTCATTCAGAAATGGTTGTTCATTGTTTTACACCAATCTAAAATATAATTAAACTCTTTGTAACCTGCAAAGAAAACTGGTATTGTTTTTATGTATAGCTCTCTCCCTATGGCCCTGAATGTAGGACGTATGGGTGCACATTTCAGCTTTATTTCTTATATTCTGATGCATTGTTAACAGAAGCAGATTAGGCTTCTGAGCATGTCTAAAAGCTTCCTGTCATCTATTGATATATGATATGTTGGGGTTAAAATGAGAGTTCTTTAGCAGACAAACAGATGTTCAGAAATATAGACATATAGGGCTGTTGATTTTTTCTAAAATGCTGCCCGGGTAGTAAAATTTATTTATTTATAATGTTTTCTAGGCCTAATTCATTTAGGGCAGACCATCACACTTCACGGATGTCTTGAAGATTTGCTAACATCTTCATTTAGCCTGGAGACAAAAGTCCTGGAGTATCGTCTGATGCGTAGGGGAGTAGAAGTAGATATTGGGACACGAATTATCAGCATTTCAGGCAGCTGCCTCTGGACAGGGGTGGCCACTCTTCTGTCACGTTCTCCTCTTGTACAGCAAAGTGGGTCAGTCCTATCTGAAGCCAGGCAACAGCAAGAGCAGGAATCTCCTGAATTTCAAGGTAAAAACAACAAACAAAATAAAAACATTTGCAAGGGATATGCTATTTGAAGAAATTATTCAGAATCAGTTTGGTACAATCCCAAGTCTGCTACACATGGTATTATGTATTATCTGTAGCAGTTATGGGGTAAAGACACTGCTTTATAATGTGAGCCCAAAATCTGTTTGAAGAAAGAATGATGCATTTACTTTTCATTCTTCATTGTCTTTCAGGGATTTTCATTTTTAATTACCAAGATGACTGCTCTCAAAGCAAGTCCTTTGATGTGTTTTTTCAAACCATGTTGTTATAATCTCCAATGTCATTGGTTGATCTGCATAAAATACAAAGCATATGCTTTGCTTAAATTTAATCTGAATTTGAATGGAATAATTCTCAAATGTTTCACTTTGACTTATGAGAAACAAAATGATTAGCACATGGACTGGTTGTCTGAAAGTAGTGAAAGGAAAGAGTAAAAAGAAAAAAACTTCTGTAAGGGTGGCATGTACATTAGCTAAGAATGGACTTCTTATTTTAACAAAGACAATGCACCCACAGCAAGGCATATTAATTTATTAAAATGTATTCTTTTGATTTAGAAATAATAGTGACTTTTATTAAGGCATAGAAATGTTACACCCACCAGCCACACTTGAGGAGTGAAAATTTTAAAAAATTAAATTTATTTTCTTTTCAAGGAGAATATCAAAGTATAGAGCTTCATGCAGCAAGCGACACTGGTCTAAAGTATGCATATGTGTCCGGTGACTGGAATCCACACCATCTCTACACATGGACAGCAAGAATTCTTGGCTACCGTGCACCCATCGCACATGGACTTTGGACACTTGCAAGATCAGTGGCTTGTATTTCAGGTAAAGCTATCTCATTTGCTTATATTTCAGGTAGAGCTTTCTTATTAACTTGTGTTTCAGGTAGAGCTATCTCATTGCTTATATTTCAGGCAGAACTATCTATTTGCTTGTATTTCAGGTAGAACTTTCTTATTTGCTTCAATTTCAGGTAGAGCTTTCTATTTGCTTGTATTTCAGGTAGAACTTTCTCACTTACTTATATTTCAGATAGAACTTTCTTGTTAGCTTGTATTTCGGATAGAGCTTTCTCATTGGCTTATATTTTAGATAGAGCTTTCTCATTGGCTTATATTTTAGATAGAGCTTTCTCATTGGCTTATATTTTAGATAGAGCTTTCTCATTGGCTTATATTTTAGATAGAGCTTTCTCATTGGCTTATATTTTAGATAGAGCTTTCTCATTGGCTTATATTTTGGATAGAGCTTTCTCATTTGTTTGTATTTCAGGTAATGTGGTATCACTTGTATTTTACATAACATTTTCTAACTTTGTATATTACAAAGGCTTTTTTAGTAGTTATTTTAAAAATTAGAATGTTCTTTTAGTATATTTGGATTTTTCAGTCATATATCCATTTCTCAAGAATAGGTTTGATTTGTTACACCTTGCTTAGGATACAGCAAATTTATTTATGCCAGATTGTCCTTTGAATAGGTAGAACAAAACTTTATATTTTTCTAAGAGTTGTTGACTGTCCAAACAGTTAAGCTTGAGTTGTTGTCTAATCCAGACCCAGACACTTTCCATACCAGAATCAAACTAACAACAACAAATCAAAATGGGTAGCATGTCACATGCCAGTGGTTTTAGAATGTTATAAACATACTGTACTCTCTTTCTCTTACAGTCCTAATGCAAAACTCAGCAGCTCTATATAAATTTGTAAAATTATGCTAATACAGAATACAGGTACTAACAAGATAATAATTTGTATCTTCTAAAATCAGCTACACAAAGACAGCACTTTGTACCTTCTCTGATCAACAGTTACAAACAATACATCCCTTTTCACTTTCTCCATTGGATAGTTACAAACAACACAGCACTGTGTACCTTCTCTGATCAACAGTTACAAACAATACAGCACTTTGTACCTTCTTCATTGGATAGTTACAAACAACACAGCACTGTATACCTTCTCTGATCAACAGTTACAAACAATACAGCACTGTGTACCTTCTCCATTGGATAGTTACAAACAATACAGCACTGTGTACCTTCTCCATTGGATAGTTACAAACAATACAGCACTGTGTACCTTCTTCATTGGATAGTTACAAACACTACAACACTTTGTACCTTCTTTCAATGACAGTTACAAACACTACAACACTTTGTACCTTCTTTCAATGACAGTTACAAACACTACAACACTTTTTACCTTCTTCACTCAACAGTTACATAAACAATACAATACTTTATACCTTCTCCAGTTGACAGTTGAAAGGAACGCAACACACTGAAACAGAGGATTACCTCCCTTACATTATAATCAAACTACTGTCTTAAACCTTCACCTCACCTAACGGTATGATTGGTAAGGTTTTATGCAAATCATGTAAAAACTTGATTTGCTTGGTTGAGAAGTCCATTGCTAAGAGCTCTTCAACATACGGGTCCTTTTTTGACACTTCTGGAATCTTATTTCATCAGCCATTATTAATTTTAGTTGATAAAACACAATTTCACTTGTGAAATAAATATTTTTTTAATTATTTATTTATGTTTAGAAGTCACAGCTTATTGGGATAAGCAAAATTTGGTGTGTAACATTTCTACTGCCTGTTTGACCAATAGATGTTTGCATTTTCAAAATGGCAGCCAAGTAGCGATGTATACATGCAATATACTGTCATTTTGACAATTAGAAAATATTTACTTTAATAAATCATATCCAGCTTACATATAAGACAATATTGCAATATTCTTCAGAAATTATCAGTCCAAAACGAACTACATTTATGAACTATATTGCAATGCTAAGGAAAAAATCAGCCTCTTGAAATAATGGTATGTTTGAAACTGCATCGCAGTTATTAGATTATTATTTTTATTAAAACTACTCTTCTTATTAGATATTATTATATTTGTTAAAACTACTCTTCTTATTAGATATTATTATATTTATTAAAACTACTCTTCTGTATTAGATATTATTATATTTATTAAAACTACTCTTCTGTATTAGATATTATTATATTTATTAAAACTACTCTTCTTATTAGATATTATTATATTTATTAAAACTACTCTTCTGTATTAGATATTATTATATTTACTAAAACTACTCTTCTGTATTAGATATTATTATATTTATTAAAACTACTCTTCTTATTAGATATTATTATTTTTACTAAAACTACTCTTCTGTATTAGATACAGAAACAACTATTCTTCATTACTAGATATTGTTAAATTCATTAAAGGCTATTTTTCATTATTAGATTCATGAAACATATTTATTCTTAGAAAAAATTGGATTTACAGGGAAAATGTTATTCCACAAAACTTTATCTGTTTGAGTTGTGAATTTAATTAAATTTCAGTGTTTTGATTACTGACTTACTTTACATAAAACCACTGCTTTAAGAAATATGCACATACAGAATTAATTATCAGTAAAAATGTTTAAAGCATTTAGTCAGAGAGAAGTTTGAAACCCATTGTACCCCTATATCTATTAAATGAGAATATGCAATTTTGTCATTACAGAAGCCAACACATCACCAACAAGATTTAAATATGCTGAAGGAAAGTTTAAACGACCCCTGTTTCTTCCTGGTAATATGGTCTTGGAGTATAGCACAAAAGACAGCATTGTACATTTTAGGGTATTGGACTTAAAAAGTCGTGCTCCACACCTAATTGGTTCACTTCACTAAAGGCATATAATTATTTGTGTCATACATGGTATGACAATTTTCTAATCTTTATTTTTTTAAATGTGAAGACGATTTAAGAGAGAGAGACAGAGAGAGACAAGCAGCACATACCATCATATTTATATAGATGAGTTACTTTCTAATCATTACTGCAATGTAAAGTCATTTCAGTACTCTGTATGAAAACAGAGCAACAAACGTGGATGATGAACAGTTAAAATAAATTTGAATAACAGCTGAGTATATAGTGAGGTCCAAACTACTGACAATTCTCCCACTACTGACAATGTCCCACAATGCTTTTACACTAGTGGAATGTATCTTTCCTGCCATTAAATTCATATCTAAATTCTTATCATTGTTTAGATCCTTCCTTGTAAGATTCATATCTACATGTGCTCTTATTTATTAGATATAATAATAATCTTTATTAAAAACGTATATCTAAATTCTCCTCATTCTTTAGATCTTTCCTTGTAAGATTCATATGATATCTACGTGTGCTATTTTCCACTTTTAGGGGTTCAAATTCATATAACACATATATAAGTATTGCTATTTATAATGTTTTTTAATGCAGTAGTATTTCTGTCTTGTATATTTATCTTGGTTTCAATTTCACTTGTACATCAGAGTTAGAAAATAAAATAGCATCATTTCTTTATATCAAACTAGAAAATGTAAAATGAATGTTTCATACACAAATGAAGGCTCATCATTGTAACTCTTACGGGTGCAGTTATTTACAATGTATATTTTGTGTGTTGTGAGTGCAGACAAATAAACGCCTGCCGATGTAAGTCATACATTTTCAGTGTATATTTTGTGTTGTGAGTGCAGACAAATAAACGCCTGTCGATGTAAGTCATACATTTTCAGTGTATATTTTGCGTGTTGTGAGTGCAGATAAATAAAGGCCTACTACTATGAGTCTATCAAGCACAAGTTATTTTTTATGTAAATTTTGTGCCTATTGTTTATTGTGAGTGCAGACATATAAAGGCTTGCCATTGTAAGTCATTCATTTTCATAAATATATTTTGTGCTTTGTGAGTGCAGACAAATAAAGACGTATCATTATGACTCAGAACACTTGCAGTTATTTTTTATGTAGATTTTGTGCTTTGTGAGTGCAAACAAATAAAGACGTATCATTATGACTCAGAACACTTGCAGTTATTTTTTTATGTAGATTTGTGCTTTGTGAGTGCAGACAAATAAAGATCTATCATTATGACTCAACACTTGCAGTTATTTTTTTATGTAGATTTTGTGCATTGTAAGTCAAACAGTTATTTTTAGTGTATACAGAAAGGTCTTGATTAGTGTGAAAAATGAAAGCCATGAAGTGGTCTCCTTATTTGAATTCTCACTATTTGAAGTTATAAACTCAATGTAAATGGACAGCGAAAAATTTTAAACATAAGTTTTTATATTTTTATTAATAAAATATTAAAGGATAAAAATAATATCTTATAATTTTAATTTACTGTTAACAAAGTCATAGTTATAGAAAATGCAGAATAAAAAAAAATTCTAAATATTTCTAAAGGTACACTGACACTGATGAAAATATCTTTATTGTCTTTCAAAATATTTTAGCAGCATAAACTGAACTGTTTTCTCTTTCTTTAAATCTTCATATATATGCTAGTAGATGCAGGGTGCTTTATCCACATTCATGTCATCCAATCACATCAAATGTTCACTTTAAAAATGAGCCTCTTCTTTTTTGCATTGATAGAGTTTTTATCTAAAGGAGTTTTCTATTTGTCTATTTTGTTAACGGCATTTCTTAAAATGATTAAAACAAATGACAGAAATGTGAAGATAAACAAGTGCAGACTAAAGTATCAGCTTTTGAAAACCTAATGGTAATCCAGTTAATGCGCATGTGCTAGCTTCAGTATAACTGAATTTATGTTCGCATTAAATGCAACCTGTACTATTACACAATTCACACTAAATCAAATATCACATATTCAAACTTACATTAATCACAACCTAGCTGTATACGCTTCTTGTGTTTATTGTGAGTGATGAGGAATGGGACAATATAATCCAGATTAAATACAATTATAAAATCTTTTTATCTGAACCTGTTCAGCAATCATAAATTACAAAAAACAACAAATCCATTTTGTCTAGTTATAAAATTGAATATTCAGCTTGCTAAGTTGAATTATGGTACCATGCTGAAGGGAGGTGGGAGTCTTCTGTATTTCATGCTTGGATTCATATAAAAGTTACAGATTAATATATTTTCTTTTAACATTATTAAACTTTATTCTATTATTATTTATTCTATTCTATATTCAAAATATTTATTAATTATTGTCTGCTGATCATTAGCAGATAGGAAAAATATACTTTATTCAAAACTGTACAGTACCTTTTATTTTGCAATTGTGGCATGATTTTTAAAGAATTTAACTAATTACTTTATAACTTTCTTGGAAATATTGCAGCAATGTTTGATTATCCTTGAAACTTTAACTCCTCAGAAATATATTCTTCAGTTTGAATTTTTTGGCTTTCTGTACTGATGATTTTTTTAAAGATGACACAGAAAAAATATAAGTAGATAGTCTTTGACAGTGTAAATATCTTTATTATATTTATATTTACTGATTTAGGCATATTTAATTAAGCACATCATTAACTTAGAGAAGTTTTTAAATATTATTATACATACAGTAATGGCTGAGACAGATTTAATGCATGTTTTATTTATAGAAGTCTTTATATACTGAGTAATTTCACAATGCTACTGTTTTCCTCTTGGAAACCAGATTGTAACAACTGGAATATAATTCACACAAGAAAATGACCCAGAAACTATACACAATTACAAATTTAAATATATGAACTATTACATATGTGACAGTAGAGTGAATGAAACCAATACACTTTTCCACCCTAAGAATCAGCCAGTGTTGTATATGACAGGAAATGAGGAATGGTGATTCACCTTAGAGACAGTGATATGTCTTAGTGACAAAAGGCATACAATATATGTGGTTGGTTGTGAATCACACACAGTCGTGTCAAAATATATTTTAAAATGAAATAAGATAATGAACAAGAAACTAGTTAAATTCAGGTACAGGTACTTTCGATTCAGATCAGGTCTTAACAAGTGTAAATAATTATAATTTACAAGAGTCAAAATAATCTTATGTACTTTGCATTTAAATTAATGGTTTGTTACAATTTGTGATAACATTGTGTTTTAGCACTTAAATTTATAAACAAGTCTACTCCATGTTTTGGTTTATTACAATTTGTGATAACATTGTGTTTTAGCATTAAAAAATATAAACAAGTCTACTCCATGTTAACTTATAGATATATCCCTGCTCTTGAATAATTTTCATATTATGTGATGGTAAATGAATGTTGTAGAAGAGAGACGACATTTACAGCTCCTGTATATCCACCAAGCGAGACAGATGAGTGGCGTCGGCTGGAGAATTATTAATAACATAAATTAAGATTTTATCACTTGTAATTAGGTATGGATGATTAATTAATTAATAATCATAACCATTAACTAGGTGGTGTTGGTATCACACCATTATAGGTTTTCCACAAGATGAAGGATTTGGGGATAAGAGGTAAAGTTCATGCCACTTTTAGTGGCAACTACAGTACATCATCTCATTAAAAATTTAAAGGCATGTTTCATAAATTTGTAAAATTGAGTTTTCTTACAATACTGGTGCTCTAATAATAATTTCCTGGAAAGAAATTACAATTAATAATAGAAGTAGAAATTTAAAATGATAATATTATTTAAAACAATGTAATGGGCGTTAATTTTTATTTGTCTCTTTCAGTTTCAGCATCATTGTGCTGTATAACAATTACATCTAAACTTACAAAATATATAAAGAAAATTAAAATATAATATTAACTTAGAATACAAATTACAATGTTTAGGAATAAACTTTTAAATTATACTACCAAGTATTTAGATATAATTTAATATGGTATTAGCCTGAAATTCAAGGCTCAAAGCTTCTTTTTTTATTTTAATGTTCCTCTTAAATGTTGAGTACCGAAATCTCCCTTGTGATTTCAAATTGCAGACCTTGATTCAAAAATAATTTATTTTTTCATTACTTGTAATTTCTGAACTCAGCCAAATGGTTTCTACTAATTTCATCAGTAAAGGCATAAATCTCATTATTTATATGATGGCTGATTGTACTGCATTCATTTAGTACTCAGAATTGCTTTAATTTCATGTTATTTTACTGATTACAAAATACAATAAAATCATCTACATTCTAGAATACCCATAAACAGCCTTACCTTACAAATGGTTCTGTTTGCCCTTAAAAAATTAAATTTGAAAACCTGGGTGCCATTCCAAATCTGCTCCAATTTAAAAACTTATTGCTGTCCAAACATTTTTTCTTTCATGTCTTTGCAGATGTACATGAAAAAACTTTTAGTCCATCTATGCTGGAACACATGAAGGTCATCTATGCTAGCCACATGATAGTTAAGTGGACATATGGTTTCTTTCTTCATTTAATCAGACACCAGTGGTGTTGTGGTATTATAACTGAATTTTGCCTTTCATTTTTTAAAGGCAAGATTATCAGAAAAAAGATTTTAGTTTTAAAAATTATATTATCAAAATGGTACAGTGAGAGATCAAGCACTACTTCTACCAGTCCTGATGATCAGGTTGGTCACACAGCTGATCTATGCCATAATTATTTTACCTTTAATCATTTTCTAGATTGGTTGGTGGTATCTGTTTCACCCTGATCTAAATTAGATATATCTTAGGTCTAGTTTGTAATCTTATTATTATTATAATCTACATCTGATTTTTTAAATATATATATATAGTATATCATCTGTCAACTATCACATAAATTATAATTAATGTACAAAATTAAATTCATTATTTTACTGTGAATTGTAAATTTATTTTTAATTCATCATTTCTCTCCCAATATTACAAATATTCAGTGAAATGTTTATGTAATGTTTTCCCCATTTCCAGATTCAAAACAGTCTCATCAAATTGTCTTATCATTTTGAAAAAGTTTAATAAAAAAAAAATGATGACTTTTGTGTGGGAAAAGTCTCATCAAATTATATCTTATCACATGGACAAAGTATGATGTCTTTTTTGGGGTGGGTGGGTGGGCATCTCATTCAATTAAAATAAGCACAAACACTGAACTATATTGTAATTTTTTAAAATGCAAAGAAATCATGCTCATAATTCATATCATTTCACCCAAAAATATCCACAGCAAAAACAAGATTTGCAATGTGGAAGCAAGTATGTCAGTATCAAATATACTCTACATAATATTATTAAATACATTTTGTCCAATTACTAAATTTGTATGTATAAATACAGAATGTGGACATTGCATGATAAAATGCATATTTTGAAAAAAATTCCAGTAATTTCCCTCTTTTATATCTCTAAATTAAGTAAACATATATCTTAGTTGAAAAGAAATAATTTGCATCAATTAAGTCACAAAAGAGAACTGTATATGGCTATGAGTTTGTAGTACTGTAAGTCTAAACTACAAGTACATGTATTAAGTTTCGCTAATAAGTATGCAGTGGAGACATGTAGGCCTAATAGTAACAATTTGACAGTTCTTAAATTACAGTTTGTTTAAGGCTATTAATGCCCATATATCATTCATTAAGCTATTTTTAACTATTCTATTAAATATGAATAGTTAGCATGTTCAGTTTATCGGAAAAACTTGAGATGCATAAGATGGCACAAGGGAGACAAAATACAAGTGTCTGAGATAGGTAAACTCAGTGTTGTACAGGTAAAAATCATAGCAAAACTGTAGGATGGGGCAGATAAAAAATAAAGTCTTGCTTGTAGTTCTAGAATCTAGACTGTGGTGGGATGCTTTTTGCATTATAGATCATGCAGAATATTTTCGTATTAACATTTAGGTTGAGAAAAGGCTGAAATAGTGTAGGCCTATAAATTTTAAAATTAAAATAACTTTGTTGATTAGTAAAAATGAAAACAACAAATGTAGAAATATGATGGTAGGCCTACAATTTCTGGACCACTTCCTTTCGCATTACATCGAACACTTTCCCCAATCTTCCCACACTTCCACCAATAAAGAATCATACGTTTTCGAGCACCAGACAGAAAATTACATGTATTGACTTCGTGCTTCTGGTAAAATATGTTAACACACATTTCAAATTTAGCATAAGAAACTTTTACTTAGTAGGGCCTATATACTTTAGATCTCTATTTTGTTTATTTTAACTGCAGTAAAAGTGAAAGTAAGAATTAAAAAAAAAATAAAAGTGGGATTCCTTTTCAATTTCATCAGGTCATACGTTAATGTCTGTTTTTCCAATACATTGTGTTGTAATTTATTAATATGATTATATTTATAATATATATGAACTGATATGAATAAATAAATAGTTCCTGCATTTGTAAAATCAGCATAATCTCTTCAGATAAAATATTCGGAAAAAATATGGGGTATGTTGTATGCATGTATGATGTAGGCCTACAAGTTTTACGACAGTAATTTTAAAGAGACATAGTTTGAAAATGTAGGGACCCCCACCTCGTACACCATAATCGATACTTATGATTAAAAGCATAATCATATTTAAAAATTAAAGTATCCTACTCATCAAAGATTCATTTAACTCTCGAAATATATTCTAGTATGAAAACATGTTTAACATCCCTTTAACAGATGAATTATCCATCTATTTTGTCGTGATCTGTTTACATTGTGTGTGTAGTACCATAATTCTCATTTGCTCTTGTAGAGGAAGAATAACACTTAAAACATTCTTCTCCCACACCCCATGTTTCTTTTCTTTTTTTAAAAAAAAAAATGTCTTTCAACCATTTATTTTTGAGCATCCCGCCAAAATTTAACTTCCGGGAAATTTTGTTATTTTACGATTGGATAGAACTTATAAATGTTGATTGGTTTAAGGTCCGGAAGTGTTAATCGTAGCTTTACGATTGGCTTAAACAGATGGTCGCCATCTTGCACAACTCAAATTATCAAGTAGGATATATATATAAGGGCATCAAAAATCGCGCCTTTACATTCTGCTCACTTTAATTGACGGCTTTACCGAGGAATTCTCTAGCATTTTTCACACAAACTTTATTTCAAAATGTCTGGTCGTGGTAAAGGCGGCAAAGTTAAGGCTAAAGGCAAGAGCCGTTCTTCTCGTGCTGGCCTGCAGTTTCCTGTCGGCCGCATTCATCGTCTGCTGCGTAAAGGTAACTATGCTGAACGAGTTGGTGCCGGTGCGCCTGTTTATCTCGCAGCTGTTCTTGAATATCTTGCTGCCGAAGTGCTTGAACTGGCGGGAAATGCTGCCCGCGATAATAAAAAGACGAGAATCATACCCCGCCATCTACAGTTAGCCATTCGCAATGATGAAGAACTGAACAAGTTGCTGTCTGGCGTAACAATTGCACAGGGTGGTGTGCTGCCGAACATCCAGGCTGTTCTTCTACCTAAAAAATCATCTGCTGCTGGTACCGTCACCAAAGGCAAGAAATCTTCACAATCCCAGGAATACTGAGAACATTGTTCAAATTAACATTTAACATTGTGAGTGTATATTCAATCTTCATGTGAGTGCATATTGTTTTCTTGAGTGCATATTTATTGTCTTCGGTTTGAAATAAGTGCACATGAACTATTGAGTGCAAACAAGATCGGACTATGAGTATGACACTAATTTCTTGACAATTTTAAGTGGTATCATTCGATATAGTTAATTTTAATTATAAAATAAATGTATTGGTTTGAAATGTTTTTGTCTCCATTTGTTTTGCAGCTGTGGGTCTCGTCCGCATGATATTGATAGGTTTGCATTATGTATTTAATAGCCTATTTCGTGTGGTCCAGGTTATTCATTTTGTAGGAATGTGTATTGCTAGTTCGATTTTCCTATTTATTGTACATGGTTCTTTATGTTTTTGTATAGTACTAAACAGCTCTGAAGCTTAGCGCACTACGGTGATTAGTATTTTCACATTATTTCATTGTTGGGTTTCTTTTTCTGTGGGGTGTCTAAAACCCTACACAACAGTCTTGTTTTTAGAGAAAGCTTAAGATTAGCTGCAAATAAGAAACGAAAATTAATCCATTCATTAAAACTGTTTTTACTTAACTATCTTTTCTTTAACTTTTTTATTCCTCATTTAGATTTTTTGGTTAACTTTGTATTGCATTTGCAGTAAAAAAAATTTCGATCACTGCGCGTGCATAACTTTTGTCTTTCGATATTATGGAGGCCTATAGATCCCGCTTGGGCTCCCGTACTTGTACAAGTGTAAAATGCCCTAGTAAATTTGGATTTCATCAATATTAAGCACTGGCAAACGTATATTTTTACATTTGAAAAAATGAATAGCCCCTCTTTTCGAAGGTATTATTTATTTGCCTTCATGTTGTATTCTGGGAAGCTGGTTGTTACACTTGTTTAATTTTTAAAGCAGTACGTCTTCTGCATGCTTATTTTAATACAATTCTATATATACTATTATTTAACAAACCTGAAAGATAACGTTTTATTTTTCCATGATTTAAAATAAAACTGCTGTTCACAAGCCGTACCACACGAAATAGATGATCATAACAGGTATTCTTGTATGAACTTTGAACGTTTGATATTTAAACAGACCACACATCTCAAGTTAAAACGCACGGAACAGATTAGATGGGGTTTGCACTTTAAAGACTGAATACTCTTAATATTTTTAAGGCAGTTATATTTATTTTAGTTCAGTCTGAAAAGTAACTTGAGTCCGCAAGAAAATACTGCAATAGCAGCATAATCATAACTTATATCATCTGGCAATTAATCTTGATGCTGAAAAATGCTAGTTCCGTCTAGTTTTTATAGTATTTGACATCAGATCTTTTGTAAACGAATTTTTATGGGATTAATATGTACATAACTTCATCTTTAGGCATTGTTACATTATATAATAATTAATATTGCTATTAATATTATATTTATATTTATGAAAATGTTTCACAAATGTCGGTTAGTCTAGTTAAATATCTAGTTTTAGAAACTTTATATTGAAATCTTATATATATATATATATGGGGTGCTCACAAAACTTTTTTTCCTGTTGTAGTTGATTTATGACTGGAACAAAAACAGAGTTGTGTTCATTTGAAAACATTTTGTTCTCTGATAAATTGTTATATGACAATATTTTATAAAACATACTTTTAGCATATCTGGTTGATTATGTATGTAGCTGAACTGAAAAATGGGTAGACAAATCAATATGGTTGCCAAAATGAATCACCCTTCTGATTTTAAAAGCAGTCTGGTCATTTTACTTTTAGATGGCTTGGAAGCAACAATTATCATGGTCAAGTGCATTTAACTTAACCAGTTGAATGTTGGTTTTTTTAAATTTAAAATTTTAAACAATTGAAGTCCTCTGCACTAGTTAGATTATATAACACATGGAACAATCATCTCTGTGGAGACTACAAATTTTATAAGAATGGGTTAGGTGCTATATTTTCATCGTTGTACATAAGAACTGGGATGAAAATTTCACAACATTCTATTGAGTAATAAACAAACTGCAATCCCTCAGAAACTATCAATCTTGTTAACCATTTACAAAATATAATAGACAACACACATCACAGCTCAACTGTACCATGACATCTTGTGAAAATAAGCATTGAAACCTAAGGTTATAATCATTGTTTTATTTTTTTTTAATTTTTATATCATTAAACCAGGATTTTAAAAAGTGTTTAAGAAAAAGCATTGAAACACAATTTTTGGAATACATTAAAGAGTGTAGTGGCATCAGAATGTAACTAGATTTAAATTTGGCAATCATACCCTCCCTATCTGCAACAAAAAACAACAATATATAGTTTTTTTTAAATATATTTTCACAGTTGCAGCTTTAACAAATAAAATACCACATGATCTAACAGCCCAATATTTGTGTAATTAACAAGCATCCCTGGTGCTACTACATAAACCTAGTTTCAGGGCTATATTCAATGTACACCATTGTAGGGATTCAGTACATCAGTTGCACCCTAAGGTGTAATCATTAATAAATGAGATGCTAGTTTACAATTAACATTTCAACTGACCTAAACTTGGACATGTATTGCAGAACGGAGAATGGCAAGTTCTAAAGCAAAGCTAATAATTATATTTGTAGATATGGCATTGCAGAACATTAATTTTTTTCCCCCTCTATAGTAACAATTAGATCTACCAGATACCATTCTGCCTTAAATTAACCAATAAAAGTATGCAGATTTGAGACAGTTAATCTCTGTAATGCAAATGAAATCAATTCCCAGTACTAATAGGTAAAAACCCATTAGAATTTTTTTTGTTGAATGCTGACTCGAGAAATCACTAATATTAAAGATGGTTTATTGTGTGTACCACAAGCAGGAAGACTTGATTCAGTCAAGATTCCAAAATTTAATCATTTCATTGCAAATTTAGATTAAGATACTATCCTACACTAATAAGTAGTATTCACAGTTTTAAAAGTGGGTGCCTGATCTGTTTTAAGTTATCAAAGAAATCACTTTCATAACATTTTCATAAAAACTGATATAAAAATTGTAAAGATCATCTATAAATCACATAATTATGTGTATACTTAAAAGCATTAAAAAAAAAACAACTACATTTCTCAAAATGCATGACAACTATATGAAAATAATTTCAATAAACAAACACTAAGTTATCCAAAACTTGCTTAACTACAATTTATTAGTGGTTTACCAATAGAAAACTATAAATTAAGATTTCAGTAATGGTTAAATATGTGCCTATAATGAAAACATAGTTGCAGAATGTCTACTCTTATTGTGTGTGACAGTGATATGACAAAATACTCCAGCTTGTTTCTTATTAAGGTTTGATTCTCAATGCTCTTAGTTCTTGAGCATGACATAATTGGGGTTGTCTTGATGCAAGACATAATTGCAAAAATTACTTGCAAGTGAGATTACCATAATGATAATGTTCAACTGGGGTGATTTTGTTTTGTAAGTGTTTACAAATTACATGTGAAAAACTTGTTTTACATTTGTTGACATCTTGTCTCAACAAGCCAATCTGGCATCCACCATGACCAGCTACAAAAGGTAAAAACATGTAAACTCTACACACACAAAATATTTAAAACATATTTTCCAATAATTATTTCCATCTAACTCTTAACATGAATGAAATGCAAGAGACACCACTTTCAATATTTATAAACAATAAATGATGGAAATAGACTTGAAGCTGAAATCTGTAGCTTTTAAAATGTAACTGAAACATTACACACAATTTTATTTAGATGCAGGATTCTTTAAGGTTCCATCAGTATACTATTAAAGCTACGGAGTGAAATTAGGGCTTCTGCAATTAATAGTGTTGAAGGGAGTTGGAAAAATAAGTTTCTGTTATCTAAGTGGATCATGCTGTATTTTTGAAACTAACACAAGCAAGTTGAGTACTCAAGTCTTTTTCATAATGCCTTGTGGCAATGCAATTATATAATTTAGTATTTTAAAGCAGTATAAGTGTCCAGTAATTCAGGAAACAAATTGTGTAGATTCTTATCCTTATTTAATTTTATAAAACATGACAATTTTTTTTTTAATTGGGCATTTTGTTTGCTTTAAAAATTTTACAAAGTCGCAGGACACCAATTTGAAATGTTAAAAAAGCATTACATACATTTACATAAAAGTCTGCTGCCATTTAAACAGTATAATTAAAACTTATTTTATAAGATTTATCATCTTGAACAGATATTTTCAATGTTGATAATCCACATATACTGCAAGACAGGATTTTTTAAAAAAATGTCTAGAATTCTATGTTGGTGGGGAGTAAATCCTTTTCTTTAGGGAAATCCTCTATGCATACATTTAATCTTTCTAATAATATGCATATGTATATTTAAAATAATAATTTACAGGGGGTTTTTTTGTGTTGTAAATCCCTTTCTTTAAGAAATCCACCTTTAGTATGCAAGTATATCTACCTAATAAAATTCAAAATTTCAGTTGGTTTTTTTGTGTTAATCCTTGTTAAGGTATTCATTCCATTATACATATAAATACACATATTTTTTGTTACTCCCTTTCTTTTGGTTACTCTATGCATATACAGCTGTCTACCTGATAAATACAATTAAAAAGCTTGAGAGGTTTTGTTAGATCTCTTTAACTTTGCATACATGTATATATCCACTATATTTCTAAAATGTCTAATGCAATTATATAAAATGAACAAAACTCACAAACACGCTTGTGCCAAACCCATTAAAAAGAAAATAACCTTAAATATCCCTCGATTAGAAAGAAAGTACCAAGATTATATAATTCATATTTCCACACATTTCTGCAAAGCAAAAAAATCCCACTACTGGTTGCTATTTAACATCTATCTATTTTTTATTTTGTTGTGCGCTTTGTATATGTATAAAGCATATTTGCTTGTATGTCCATAAAAGCGTAAGGTGAATGAAAATCTGCTTCTACATTCCAGTTAACTTTGAAGACTTTCAAACACCTTCTTGACATCATTAAAAACCTGCAACAGAAAGAATAAAAGGAGACATGAATAAACAGAAAACTTGACATGCATATAGAGAAAGTTATACCTGTTGAATGAATAGTAGTTGCATGAAAACTGTTTGGTATAGTTTATTAGCATAAAACAAATTTAACAAAATGCTACTTTCTGTCTGGAAAACATGATATAACATCTTAAGTATATTACTTTGTTTCTTCCCAAGATTCTGATAAAGTGTATTATATAACTGTCAAATCTAATTAGTCTTTGTTTCTAATACTTTTATGAGAGGCCTGATAAATGCCCTGTAACTGCTTGTGGTGCCTGAGAGAACAAGTGTGAAAATGGTATATCAGAACAAAAAAAAAAAAAGAAATTTGAAGCAAAAAAGTTCTTTACAGATTACTTTATAGATATAATCTTTACAGATTATAGAAATCTATGTAGTATGTAGTTACATTGTATAATGTGATAAATTTAACTCTTGCTAATACAATATGCATTTGTAATGAACTGACCCTGAAAAGTAGGCTGCTTTTCAGCTGTGACTGAAGATACTCTAAACTGATTTGAAGTTGTGAACATTACTGAATAAACTTTAATAGAAAACTATAATATGATAATTGTCTACATTAGATTACATTTAACTGACATACATCAAAGACTAGAACACTAACCCTATTAATCAGCTGCTCCTATTACAAGGTCCTAGTAATTAGTTAAAAAGGTACATCAAAGACAAACTTCAGTTTACCGAGATAATTTATTGAGAAACAAAAATACTGTCAATATGCTAGTACAGATACAAGACTGTCTTCTTGCCTGAAGCAGTGTCATAACCCATCAATAAATTTCCTGGCATTCTCAAGCTCAGGTGTGTTGTCCTCATCACTTTCTTAGTCTTCTGATGTCTGTTGGTGTTTTGCTGCAATTCATTCAACAATTGCATCCTCATAATCTTTATGTTTTCAATGCATGCAAGCTCTTCATAGTTTGTGATATGCTGCACTTGTAAAATGGCATCGTTTTCACTACAAGTTTTTTTTGACTTCTCCAAGCCTGAATGCTGAAATCCCCAGTGAACAAAGCTGTCTTGAATGATCTTGCTGTTTATTGCTCATCAACTATTGCTTGTATAAGGTTAACCCTTGCACTAACTTCCTTTGCTGTCACAAATATGTCAGTTGAGACCATGCAAAGCAAATTCTGGTTATTTATTCTCAATTTCTTTATAAAATCCTAAATAAACAGGCACTATGATTAACCAATGGCCATATAAAATAGAATCTACTGTATTAGAACTTGTGAAGGGAGGGGGGGGGGGAAATAAAGGACAATGATGTTAAAAATCCGTTAGGAAAACTTGAATGCAAAACACTATATGCCTGATAATTCTGGTTGCAAATATTGAGGTGCTTATAACCAATAATTTGAGAGTTTACATACTCTAAGGTTTTTATGATGGGCTTGAGTGAAACATTTTTTTAGTGCTTTTATATGTTTTAATGGTTCTATAGTTAGATCAACTCTGAACATAAAATTTAAAACAAAAATCATTTTGGAAATTAAAAGTTTATATGCCTGCAAGTGAAAACTGATATAGCCACTAAAAATGCATTTTCAGTGAAGGCATAAACTTCTTCAAAGTGATCTATAATAGATGAGAAACAAATCTATAATTTAACTTAATTCAGTTTTAAACAGTTCCTTTCCCCCCTCCAGTAGATGTATAAATTCAAGGTTAGCCTGTGATTGTTATGTGAAAGCATCATGATAGTATAGATATTAGCCGACTGAAATTTTGTCGATAATATCCTGTTCTATGGCTTCTAATGTAAATAAATAGGGTTCACTGTTCTTGTGTTATAATAAAATAATTAAGTTTAGTATAGATAAAATAAACCTGATGAGAGGATAATTTTTTTAAAAAGAACATTTTTTTTGCAGGTCTGATTTTTACATCAACAATTCTACTTGTGAGAAAAGTCAGGGACTGAATGATTTAATAAGCAAATAGAATATGCAATGACAGTGGGTTATGATGTAACCTCTCCACACAAAAATGACAGAGAACACATCCTGAATAACACTCTTGAGTAAAATACACAGACTGTATGAACAGATGAAATTGTTCACTAGGTAATTCTACCAATTTAATCAACATAATGCCACTAAAACTGCTCTTTCAATGACAAACCATCATACATGTTAAATAAAAAAAGAAATAAAAAAAAAAAGAATAAAATAAGCAAAGTGGTGTCTAAGGAAAAAGATTTAAAATCAATATAGTGTGTATGGCAACCCCCAAATGCAACTGAAATAAAAAAAGAAAGAAATTACAATTCACCTCTTCTTCTTCTTGATTTGCATCAATTTCTGCAACCAAGTTTAAATTCCTAAAATGTTCAATAATAGGCATTGTTGATTCTTTGTAGGTTTCAATCCTGAAAAAATAGATGAATATACGTACTAACTTGTATCAGTTTTAAACACTAAATAATTTTAATATGAACACTGACTAGTACAAATACTAAACACTAATAATTTTAATATGAACACTGACTAGTACAAATACTAAACACTAATAATTTTAACATGAATACTGACTAGTACAAATACTAAACACTAATAATTTTAACATGAATACTGACTAGTACAAATACTAAACACTAATAATTTTAATAATGAATACAGACTAGTACAAATACTAAACACTAATAATTTTAAAATGAACACTGACTAGTACAAATACTAAACACTAATAATTTTAAAATGAATACTGACTAGTACAAATACTAAATACTAATAAAGTAATAATTTTAGCATGAAAACCAACTAGTACCAGTGCTATATCTAATAATTTGAACATGACTATTGATTAGTACCAGTACTAAACACTAATAATTTTAGCATGAATACTGACTAGTACTAAACACTAATAATTTTAATATGAATACTAACACAAATACTAAATACTAATTTTTAAAATGAATAGTGACTAGTACAAATACTAATAATTTTAGCATGAAAACCAACTAGTACCAGTACTATAACTAATAATTTTAACATGACTATTGATTAGTACCAGTACTAAACAGCATGAATACTGCTTTTATAACAAATGACCAGAATTAGGCATCTGTTATAATTGGTGCAATTAACAGTGTGAAATTTGTTCAGATATTCTCAAGCTCTTAATAAAAGCTTTATGTAACTTGAAATAGTACCTTTTCTTTAGGCTTTCCTCATTGTCATCTGGTCTTCCACTGGTTTTTCCTCTGTCAAGGCATCTGTTTACACATACCTGAAAAAAAGTATATGAAAATGTTAAATATTTCTAGTTTCTACATTACAAAAGCATTGTCAAATACATTATATAAAAATACTGTAAATCATTTAAAATAGAGAAAAATCAAAAATACAAATCCCAGTTGTAAATGTATTATTTTTTAATAGATTTTTAAAAAAAAACTCATGTTTAATTATAAATCCTCTTCTGGCTGCACAGGGGGGGTCAAAACTTATGATAAATTACATTAATAAGAAAAATAAATTCCATATTTTCATAGGAAACAAGAACCAAAACAAAATGATAGATATTGTGTTATAGTTTATATTACATAATTTAATTTATTGTACTTTCTTTTCCACAAGGTTGAACAATCGTTCTTGATTTTAATATTTTTACTAAGGAAGAAATAATACATGTTTATAATATGCACAAATGGTGAAATATCATTATATTGTAGTTAATTTAAATAAATATATATTTTAAATTTCTTGCTGGAATGTTATGTCCAAAAGACTTTGAATTAATTAAACATTTATACACTGGTTTATTTATTTATTTCTAAATACACTCTATAACTAGTATAAGTGTATGAGGTGTATGCATTTGAAGTTTATATTACAGCCAATAACTTTGCCATTGCATTACTTGGTTTTGTTTTAGCCTTTGTTCTAAATTTTATTATTAAAATTGTCAGTTATTCATTTACAATAGTTATTAATTCTGTACATTTACTTTAAATGTCACAATCAATTTTTAAAAACACATTTTGATATGACAACATTCTTTACTAGACTTTGCCAGGTCATATTAATGATAAAGTACAACAAAAATGCTTATGCACTAGGTGAAATAGTCAATAAATTCAAAATCTTTCAGGTATGTTTCGGCAAGTATTTTGTAAAAATTGAAAACTTACTGTTTGCTTGCTTTTCATTTTATTTGCTTTTTCATTAGCAAAAAGGTAAAGAAGTAATAAATTTTAGTGACATGTAAATTAGTTTTGGAGATTTGTTTTTAAAGTGTTGTCTTTCTAAAAGATGACAATTACCCAATGAATTTCTAGTTAATCATGAAATGTAACAATTTTTCAGTCTGAAAGATGAAAATTTTAGTTTTTATTTTCCATCCTTTCACTCTCTCACCCCTTTTAAAAAAAACAACTCTGACATATACTGATATAGTGGATGAACAATAGATATTTTGAAACAGGTAGAACATTTTCAAATAGTGAAATAAATTCATGAAACTTTCACAATTTTTTTTTATAAGACGTGTATATATTAATTGGCAAAACAACTTTCAAAGGCTTATATATTATGTGAAAACTATTTTTGGTGAATTTATATGTCTCAGACACTGGTGCCCTTGTACACTTATTATTTGCATATTATTTTGTATTTTATAAAAGTGTGGATATTGAAAGTATATATACAAAATGTAATTTTTCACTGTTTTGGTGACTTCATTTATACAAAGATTTCAAATCTTGTACAGTGATGAGAGGAAATCAACAACTTTTACTGCCAACCTCTTTAAAAAGTATCCAAATTCACAAACTTTTCAATGATGGTCAACAAATTTTCTAAACTGATAAGTTATGATAAATGCTGCAATTGTCTGCATATGATGTAAGCTGAAGACTCAGTAAAATAACAAACTTAATTATTTGTTTTCAATCCTTAAAAAAAAAAAAAATTAAAACAAAATAATTCAATGAAAATATTCTAAATTGAAAAATTCCATAGTGAAATAAAACAATCTGCTAAAGTGCTGTTATTCTGTCAGATGCTCACATTTCAAACTAAAACATACTAAGTCATTTGTGCGTGTTTTTTTCCACAATGGTTTGAGTCACAAAGTGCCCTACCAACAAATATTCATTATGACCAGAAATAACAATAAAATATCATCTTACTTTGTATTGAGGGAAATCAAATTTGAAGACCTGATGGTCCAAAGTTTGAGTTCCGCAATGAATATTATATGAGCTTCAGAGATCATAAATTGCCTAAAATTTTCTGATAAATTCAGAAAAGATCCAAAATTATCTTTATCCTTGTCACAACATGTGAGTGATTCCTGACTATATGGTTGTTTCTCTAATTATTTGTTATTATAAATTGTCCTGTAATTTTTCTGGATAAAATTTGCTAATTTCCAAATCAGCTGATTGGATTTCTTTTCTTTTTGTACATAAGTAAACAAATAAATAGAGTTGCACAAAAAAATTTTGCTCTGATTCAAATGAATAATTTAAAATGGTTGTTGGCCCATAAGACATCCCATTCTAAAAGTAGAATATAATGTTTTAAGTAAGTTATATCCAAAATTTATAATAGACCAAGTGTGAATTTTCAGTATCCTATCTCAGGCATAGTATATCACCTCCAGCATGATAAAGGTTAATAACCATACCAGAATTATATTTATAATGTGTTTTTTTAAAATATTGAAATGTCTAACAAGAACTATAAACTGATTTCAGTAGACATGGCAACAGTTTTACATTCTAAATATGAGAAACAGACATAATACCAGATATGGATGATACGAAAGCTCCAATCCTAATCTAAGTCCTAAGAAAACCATTTATTCCTAACAAATTATGACTTTCAAAGACTGACTCTAGTTTCCTCTTATTTAAACACAGTACGATAAGGTTTCCTTTTGTCACCATGCACCCAAATAGTGATCCTTAATAGTTTTCAACTTAGATTACTGTCAGGAAAGTAATTTTCTCAATTTCATATGAGAAGTACTTGTATAAATAAAAGTGCAAATATTTATGCATCAAAGACATATTTAACAACACTAGTAAGTTTATAAAATTTCTGATCAAAGGATGGTTTTGGGGGAATGTTTCTTGTCAATAAACAAATCATCTGAGAAGATGTATTCAATACAAACAAATGACTTCTTTATAAACTCATATTGTGATTGTAAAAACTCCACCAATTATTAAATGAAATTTTCTTTTCTCTGTGGCTAAAGGCGTAAAGCATAACAAAATGTTATATTAATTATTACTTTACTGAGACAAATAACTAGAATATTTATAAATGTTACCTGATCAGGACAGTTGAAGAAAAGCACTTTCTGCACTCTAGCAACAGATTGCATAACTGAGTTCCAGCCATCTAGGTTGTTTTTGTTTCGGGGAAATCCATCAATCAAGAAATTTTGTGTTCCACTCTTTTCCATGGCCTAAATAAAATTTGACAAACACTTTAAGATATATCCCCATCAATTGTTCTGTACACTTTATTCTTTTATCTGAAATGACAAGGCTGCGACAAAGAAAAATGTAAATGACAATAATCATTGATTAAAACATTAAAAAAACCCAAACCTTGATATAAATCATTTATAAATATCCATGCTCATTAACTCAATAGAAATACTCTCAAATAGAAAAGCCCAAACAAAATCAAACAGTCAAATATGTGGCAGTACTTTTGTTTAAAAAGCTAACAAAATCCTGTTTTTGGAAATATGTACTTAAACTAACATAATACATTAGAATAAAACATTTTAAAAGATCAATTTGAAAATCAAAATTTTTTTGTGAATCAAACATTGTACCAAATAAGTGTAACATAACTAAGTTTTGGAATATATGCAATGATACTCTCAAACAACATGTCTACAATAAGAAAATTCTGTATCTGAAACAGAGAAAATGTTGAATTCTTTTCTAAAATAAATTCAGATTATGCTGACCTGTTTCAGGAGTGAGCAAGTAATTTCTACAGGAACAATGGAACCATTTCTGAAATGATAGTCAATCTCTTCTCTAAATTTGGAGTCTGTATTCTGCCGCTCGACTCTCAAAAGCTCACCAGCGGAAAGGTGAACATAGCCAAAAGTCTGAGATAAAAACCCAAAACAAATCAACATGATATAACCATTTAAAAAATGTTTAAGCAAATATTTTTTTAAAATCTATATTTTCCTCCACCAACTGTTAGGTAAATATGCACCTGGCAACAGAATCAATATACCTAAAAACAATTTCATAAATAATATTTTGTCAAGGATTTCTTTGTATATGTGTGAGAGAGAGAGAGAGTGTGCTGTAACTTCAAACTCAGAATTTTTGTGAGTGTACACAGACTCTGAAGTGCTATGATAATTAATATCCCTAGGATTCACACAACTGTTCTTTCAACTCAAAATGAAACATTGTGTTGTGCCAAAATATGCTATACTCCTGAGTCCTAAAGGAAGACATCATTAATCCATGATTTAATATCCCCAGGATTCACTGTAGTTGTTGTTAATGCATAGACTAGAGCAATTTAAAAATAGAAATGTCTTGTCAGGAAAAGTGAGAGTCACTATTAATTTAATTTTTGATAACTGAAAAAAATAGCAGGCCTATTTCCTTACATTAATTATAACTAATAAACTAGTGTCTTTTCTCCAAAATTTTCTAAATTTAAGCACCGCTGTTTTTTGATCAATCCTGTAAGTCTAGATATTTTTCAAAATCTTCATCTTCATGATGATGAAAAGGATTTAATTCTATCATGTAGTGACCTGGCTATTGTCTCATCTTCCTTTTGTATACCTTTCTTATGAACTTCTAATTTATACAGCAGAATATTTTTTTTTGAGATAATGTTATTAGTTCAACATTTCAATAATTTCACACAAGTACTGTTTCTTCTGTTGATTAAAATGTACTAAATTAATAAACAACTACCTTGAGATGTTTATTTCAAAAGTGTTTTACCCCTTCATAGCTCAAATGGGGATCTGCCTTAGCCTCAAATCTAGTAAAATTTGGAATCTGAGTCAAAATATTTTTATGGACTCACTCCACTAAAAAAAACAAAAAAAACTGACTCCTAGTTCTGATTCCTCTGACTCCAACTCCACAGCCCTGCAGACAACTTAATCTCTGTGTACACATTTTAACTTATATTTACTGCCATCAATATTTTGTGCTGTTGTTTAGGTATTTCTTTGTTAGATGAATTTGATAATTTTGAATAACAAGGGGGAAAGCTTTCATGGAGCATGTGTTATTTATGTGTTTTCTTCAGAAGGAGCTCTACAGTGAGAAAAATGTGCATTTTCTCAGTTATGATGCACGGGCATCCAACAGTGGGGAAAGAATAATAAAAGATTAAACTTCTTTAAAATAGAAAATTTCTGAGAGAATGAATGAGATTGCCCAAATGTTATTTTGTTTTCTAGATGATCACAGTGGGATCAACCCATCTATTCCACCTTCCAAAGTGGTTAAGTATACTAATTACCATAAAGGTAGTTGATCTTAATACTATAATGCTTGGAACACATGAAAAAATGTCCTTGAAGTATGCCTACACAACAATATTCATATTATTTTATTCTCCTTCTTGGTTGAGTGGACGAGCCAGAAAATTCTCACAACTAAAGACCATCATGTCTTGAGGAGTCTTTATATTGTTCTAGAGATTATAAAAGCAGCCTCTGTTTTGTCTTTCTGTAAACATATCTGTGGACATATTGATCTACACTCAATTTATAGCTTGAGGTAACAGCATTGTAGTAAATTTATAGGAATTGTCAATTATTTGTGTGCATGTGTGTGCTAACTATTTTCTAAAAGGTGAGAAATGTTCCTTTTGAATTTAACTTTCTTACATTATTTTGTTGAAATTTTTCTACTTTCTCACATATTTCCTGATGTAGATTTTCCCACTTGAAACAATATGTTCCATTACTTTGTAGGACCACTGTAGCTTCTGTTTAAATATTTTTTATATATATATGGTTTCTTATTTATATTATATAATTTCTAGTATTTTCCTTATATTTATTTCCTTACCACTACTGGCACTAGCAGATAAATACTATCACTTAATTTTTATTTGAGGCACAGTTATTTAGTTATGAGACTCTCTGTTTATTGATGAGTGAACTGTAAGATATTTGTGTTGAGACTCTATAAGTACAAGTACTGCTTGTTGTATGAATACATGTTCAATCTGAATTATCTCTAGAAAATTTGTAGATCATTCAGTTAACTATGAGTATGACTATGACTGTATGAGGGGCAATATAATTATAACTTCTGCTGTTTGGAACAAATGTTTCAAATTACTAAAGTAACAGACAGCAAGAGCAATCCACTTAAGAGGGGCTGAATATTTTCAGTGGTTCTTATTCTGAAGTGGCTCAACCTGTGTTCATGTAAGTGTTGAGAATGTTTCATTGGCTAACATTTGTTAGCTTATAGTATTTGTCTAGTGTATCAATAGCAGCTCATTAAAAGACTTTCTATTTATTCTATCAACAGTCTACACCTGTCAAGTGTGACTGGGAGTGTGCCATTTCCTGTCTATTAATGTCTAGCATGTGACCAATAACAAATTAACATCAATTTACCTGGTTCCTTCTAATGAGACAAAGAGTGTGAGCTATTTATTATATTTTATGCTTCATTTTAATTCTTCTTTTACATCTCATGAGAAGGATATAAACTAACAAAACCACAAACTGTAAAATTCTTATTAAATTGTCTTATTTTTTTTTCCTTTAATTAATTCTCCATTCATGTAAATGCATACAAATTACAATACACTGTACCTTTAAGCATTGTCATTTGATACAAAATTCGTAAACAGTACCATACTAAGAAAAAATGTTACAAACCCACAAGTAGATTTCATAAAGAAAACAGTTTATTTAAAATAAATTTACATCATTAGAACGATTTAAAAATTAGAATAAACTTGTTTTCGAAAAATCATTAGTGAGTTACCGTATTAATTCTAATGCACTGAGTGCCTTTTCCGGCACCGGGGCCTCCGAGAACAAAAATGACGTTGTACATCTGCTTCACGTCTCCCGACATTGTCATGAGTTTGCTCAGTAAAATTCTTGAAAAGTTAGCCACTTACAGGGGTCTTTTTTTTTTTTTTTTTTTTTGATGGATCCACCTCTGATTCACGAAATGCAATAAGTTGTTGGACACGTCGAGTTTGATGACGTCCCTTTCTATGTACAATGCGGATTTGAGTTATCTTTCGAGGGCTCTGCGTGTGATAAAATGTACAATTTGCCAATTCTAGCATACACAATTATTAGAGACGTTAGAAATGTACTATTTTGTAAAATAAAATATAAATATCACTTAACAACAAATTTTGTGCAGTTGACATAGGAACCCTCAAAGTATCCTCAGAAAGAGGCTTTTCCGCTCATGCGCGATAGTGTATGGTACAAATTTGATTGCTGAGCGCCAATGTTCATGTGGATTTCAGGTAAGAAATAAGGAGACATCGTATATCATAGTTCTTCACACTCAAAATTAGCGTGTCTTTCGTTCATGTACAACACATGACAAAACAATTACACCTTTATTTTCACTAAAAGTATATCGTTGTTTTTAAATAAGTATCTCCGCATCGACATGTGTACAAGGAATGCGTCTGCTTGCACGTTGTAATAGGTCTTGAAAAACTGCTAGTTTTCTTAATCATCCTTACAAAAGTACTTACGTATTTGCAAAGTTTATAATATGATAATGATATTTGTTTAAAATCAATTTAGAATCATGCACTTTTCTTGTGGGACTAGTAAGAATCCTGTATTTCCCTGGCGGGACGCCATCAAAACATGCAGGGGCGTGTCGATATTTCGGCATTTCCGTGGTCCATGCCGTTGATAAACATTTTCGTATGGTGTTTCATTTTGCTCCTTTCTGAAGTGAAATATAAATTAAAATTCGAAATTTTACCTATCTTACAGAAAGAAACAGAAAGTCGCCTGCATGGATAATTATCAGCTGGTAAAAGCAGAAACTTCCTGTAGGTTGCTAACGCCGCCACAATCTAGAACGAATTGACCTAGATATGTATCGAAGTGAAGAATGGGATTTATCCAAATGTACTATCATTGTCTCATCTCAGATTCTTTTTTGTTGCAACAATTAGGCTAACACTTTTCTTTTTCTTTTTATAAATGAAAATAATTACTTAAAAGAATATTGTTTTAACTAAATAGCAGGACTGTTTAGAATTGTGATTAAATAAAAGTTATACAAGAAACTAAATATAAAATCAAAATTTAAATGACAGATTTACGATTCAAAAACATTTACAACTGAGGTGAAATCTACTTAGATATATTTCGTTCATCAATAGGCTTATGTTTTTCAATTTTAATTGTTCACTTGTCTTAGTTATTGATTGTTTTGTTCTGATGAAGGTTAATTAGCTAAAAATCTATTCTTGAAATTGTTTTTGTATTGTATGTCTGTAAAGTATTTTGAATTTTCATGTTGCATTATTCACTGCAAAGTTATTATATAGTACCAGAAGTTAATGAATGGAGCAGTAAGTAATAAAAATTTATATTGCATACTAAGTCATTGTTACTACTATGCAATCCAACACTATGGGCTCATTGAACAGTCTTCGCATACACATGTTGAAGACTTCATTTCCATAGGGAGTACTGTTTCATAGGCTCGGGATATAATATATGTTTGCTGAAAAATCTTCATTGCTTTAGGGAATTTGCTTAGAGGTTTTGGACACAACATGCAGCTGTTAAAAACTTCCTTACCATGGGGTTATTTTGAGTAGTTTGTGAACGTAATATGTAACTGTTGAAAAACTTCCTTACTATGGGGTTATATTGAGTTGTTTGTGGACATAACATGCAGCTCTTTGCCATGGGGTTATACTGATATTGCTATAGATAATAGAGACAGAAACATTAACTCATGATTAAGGGACTTAATATTGCATAATTATTATATATAATATAGTATGCAATGATACTCATTGCTATAGAGACAGAGACATTAACTGATTAGGGGAGTTATGTTTATTGGGCATAATATAGTTTGCCAGTACATCATTGCTAAAGAGACAAAGACATTAACTGATTAAAGTAGTTATGTTTATTGGGCATAATATAGTATGCCAATATGACACTTATTGTTATAGAGACTAAAACATTAACTGATTTATGTTTATTGGGCATAATATAGTATGCCAATATGACATTGCTAAAGACTAAAAGAGACAAAGACATAAATTGATGAAGATAATGTTTATGTTTATTGGACATGGTATAATATGCCAATACAACATTCACTGCTGTAGAGACAGGCAGCAAGGAAAGTATGCTATTAGAAATAATATAGCAATTAGCATGCAAAAATGGCATTCATTGCTATATAAACAGACAGTAAAAGAATGATATTTAGTGGGTATAAATAATGCAACATGCAAAGACTTCAAAGATTTAAATATAGTGGAATTAACAGAAAGTTAAAAACCGTAACTGCTGTAGAAGTTATATTAGAAATAAACTTCATCAGATAAAATGTTACTCATTTATATTTGAAGAGTTGAAAGAACCCTTCAACATAGTTGTCTCATTCTCAATCTCAGTCACTAGCTTATATTATACTATTATATGCATTTTTGTTGTTTATTCAATTTTAGTGTTTTGTCAAATATTTTGGTTTAAATAAAGTAAACACTGATTTTAGAGATAATTTTATTAGATAATAATTTAAGATAATTTGCTGTTAATAGTTTGCATTTTTATTGTGTATGTAAATTGTAATATTTATTTAAGTGTTACAGTTATACTTCGATATTTTGCTTTATGGAAAAAAGAGGAAAAGGACTCAAATATATTAAAATGCATGTCATTGTGAACTGTAAACAAACATTCTGGCATTTAGTCAAAAGATTAAAATAGTTTTAAATCTAAAGTTTTTTCATCAATGTTCACTGAACATCCAGTCCTCATTCAGACTTCGCCTTTAATATAAACTGTACACTCTGTCCTCATAGTTCAGACCTTACCTTTAAATACATTGTAATTTGTATATTTAGTCCTCATAGTTCAAATCTTGCCTTTAAATGCATTGTATATTTAGTCCTCATAATACACATCTTGCCTTTAAATGCATTGTAATTTGTATATTTAGTCCTCATAATACACATCTTGCCTTTAAATGCATTGTAATTTGTATGTTTAGTCTTCATAGTTTAGACCTTGCCTTTAAATACATTATGTATTCAGATCTCATAGTTGATACCTTGCCTTTGTACAATCAGTCCTCATGGTTCAAATCTTGCCTTTAAATACACTGAATATTTATTTCTCATAGTTCAAATATTGCCTTTAATTAATGCATTGTATATTTAGTCCCCATAGTTCAAATCTTGCCTTTAAATACTTTGTATATTCAGTCAGCGTAGTACAAACATTGCCTTTAGTTTAAATGCATTGTATATTCAGTCCTCAGTTAAGACCTTGCCTTTAAATACATCATTTATCATAGCCAGCATAGTACAAACATTGCCTTTAAATACATTGTATATTCAGTCCTCATAGTTCAAATCTTGACTTTAAATACATTGTATATGCAGTCCTCAGTTCTAACAATGCCTTGTTTAATGTACAGTCAGTAAGTTATATTTTACTTTAGCTGTTAATGTTATGCCATTTGTTGATTCAAGAGAATTATATATATATAATAAATGCAATTGAAATTTCTTCCTGTTGTAAAATAAAAATCTATGAGATTGTAATTCCTTCTCATTTCTAGTGTACTGCCCAGTAATATTTTAATATTGCTAAATTCAGTGTGATTTAACTGCTGTTTTTTTAATAGATGACTTCACTATTCACATTGAAATGTTTGCTAAGGTTTGGCTAATTACATTTTAACTAAAGATATTCAGAAGGTGATATTTGAAATAATTGCTAATCAGTTTATGTACACGTATTCCAAATCAATTACATGTACTTCCAACCTTTACTAAGTTCAGAGGTGTTTATAAAACTTATTTTCTATGAAACTGAAAGATCTGTTCTGTAAAAAAAAATATATTAAAAACAAACAAACAAATACGATCATTTTCTGTTGTCAGTATTTGGCAAAAATCAGCATCACAATTTGTTATCCTGAAAATTCACCAAGTAAAATAGGCATATCTTACAGAAATTACAGGCATTCAAGAGTTATTTTTTCTTGTTTGGTCATCTTGGTTGATTTTTAGATACATCATTAAATGTATCACATGCTGTCTGAGATGTTTGTGGTGTGTCTTATGTAGATGTAAAACATGTATTGCGATGATCTTCAGTCTAACTGCTTCTGCAGTCAACCTGTTTATTAAATTACTGCAGAATAAAGTGTTTAATGTTGCTTGTAAAGAAAGTCATCAGTATGATTGTGCATTTTAAATTTTTAACCAATTCTGTGATTATGTTCTGCAAGCTCTTCTTTTCCAGTTTTCATTGATTGTATGTACAAAATATTTGAACAAGTGTAAATCAAATATTTCTTAATTTCCTCTTTTCATTGACTTTGTGAACAAGTGTAAATCAAAATATTTCTTCATTTCACTTCATTTCCTTGATTTTGTTAGCAATTTTAAAGAATTCTTCATTGCCAGCATTATATGAAGAAATGACTATATAATATTACAAAATGCCTATTCATAGTTCATTTCTATCTTTCATTGCTATTGGGACAACATTTTATGAAGAAATGGCTATATTACAAAATGCCTATTCATAGTTCATATCTATCTTTCATTGCTGTTGGGACAACATATCTCTTCATGTCTAATTTTCATTGACTGCACAAATTACTGTTCTTAACAAAAAAATCCCTTCATTTTTAGTTTTCATTGACTGCACAAATTACTGTTCTTAACAAAAAAATCCCTTCATTTTTAGTTTTCATTGACTGCACAAATTACTGTTCCTAACAAAAAAATCCCTTCATTTTTAGTTTTCATTGACTGCACAAATTACTGTTCCTAACAAAAAAATCCCTTCATTTTTTAGTTTTCATTGACTGCACAAATTACTGTTCCTAACAAAAAAATCCCTTCATTTTTTAGTTTTCATTGACTGCACAAATTACTGTTCCTAACAAAAAAATCCCTTCATTTTTAGTTTTCATTGACTGCACAAATTACTGTTCCTAACAAAAAAATCCCTTCATTTTTAGTTTTCATTGACTGCACAAATTACTGTTCCTAACAAAAAAATCCCTTCATTTTTAGTTTTCATTGACTGCACAAATTACTGTTCCTAACAAAAAAATCCCTTCATTTTTAGTTTTCATTGACTGCACAAATTACTGTTCCTAACAAAAAAATCCCTTCATTTTTAGTTTTCATTGACTGCACAAATTACTGTTCCTAACAAAAAAATCCCTTCATTTTTTAGTTTTCATTGACTGCACAAATTACTGTTCCTAACAAAAAAATCCCTTCATTTTTTAGTTTTCATTGACTGCACAAATTACTGTTCCTAACAAAAAAATCCCTTCATTTTTAGTTTTCATTGACTGCACAAATTACTGTTCCTAACAAAAAAATCCCTTCATTTTTAGTTTTCATTGACTGCACAAATTACTGTTCCTAACAAAAAAATCCCTTCATTTTTAGTTTTCATTGACTGCACAAATTACTGTTCCTAACAAAAAAATCCCTTCATTTTTTAGTTTTCATTGACTGCACAAATTACTGTTCCTAACAAAAAAATCCCTTCATTTTTTAGTTTTCATTGACTGCACAAATTACTGTTCCTAACAAAAAAATC
Source organism: Sinotaia quadrata (assembly GCA_028829895.1). Classification (NCBI taxonomy): domain Eukaryota; kingdom Metazoa; phylum Mollusca; class Gastropoda; order Architaenioglossa; family Viviparidae; genus Sinotaia; species Sinotaia quadrata. The sequence continues at coordinate 141,333,119 of CM054178.1, read as the reverse complement.
CCTTCATTTTTAGTTTTCATTGACTGCACAAATTACTGTTCCTAACAAAAAAATCCCTTCATTTTTAGTTTTCATTAACTGCACAAATTACTGTTCCTAACAAAAAAATCCCTTCATTTTTAGTTTTCATTGACTGCACAAATTACTGTTCCTAACAAAAAAATCCCTTCATTTTTTAGTTTTCATTGACTGCACAAATTACTGTTCCTAACAAAAAAATCCCTTCATTTTTTAGTTTTCATTGACTGCACAAATTACTGTTCCTAACAAAAAAATCCCTTCATTTTTAGTTTTCATTGACTGCACAAATTACTGTTCCTAACAAAAAAATCCCTTCATTTTTAGTTTTCATTGACTGCACAAATTACTGTTCCTAAAAAAAAAATCCCTTCATTTTTAGTTTTCATTGACTGCACAAATTACTGTTCCTAACAAAAAAATCCCTTCATTTTTTAGTTTTCATTGACTGCACAAATTACTGTTCCTAACAAAAAAATCCCTTCATTTTTTAATTTTCATTGACTGCACAAATTACTGTTCCTAACAAAAAAATCCCTTCATTTTTTAATTTTCATTGACTGCACAAATTACTGTTCCTAACAAAAAAATCCCTTCATTTTTAGTTTTCATTGACTGCACAAATTACTGTTCCTAACAAAAAAATCCCTTCATTTTTAGTTTTCATTGACTGCACAAATTACTGTTCCTAACAAAAAAATCCCTTCATTTTTTAATTTTCATTGACTGCACAAATTACTGTTCCTAACAAAAAAATCCCTTCATTTTTTAGTTTTCATTGACTGCACAAATTACTGTTCCTAACAAAAAAATCCCTTCATTTTTAGTTTTCATTGACTGCACAAATTACTGTTCCTAACAAAAAAATCCCTTCATTTTTTAATTTTCATTGACTGCACAAATTACTGTTCCTAACAAAAAAATCCCTTCATTTTTTAATTTTCATTGACTAAACAATGTCTCCTCCTTTCCAGCTTTCACAGTTTCAGTGAATTTCTGAAGAAAAATATATCAAAATAAATCTTGATTTCCATCTTTAAGTGACTTTGTGAACAAGCATAGATCAAAATATCTGTTGCTACTGATTCAGTGATTGGGGAAAAAAATGTTCTAATTTTAGACAAGTTGTTAGAAAAAAATAGAATGTTTAGATGTGAGATATATCACTTTATCATTTGTGGAGAATAAATAATAGTATATACAGTTTTAATGTACTATTATTAGTAAAATACTGTTCAAAAAGTGCATCACATTTGTGCTTCATAGATCCATCCACCAGTAAAGGGTTTCTGATGTTTTCTATTAGTAATACCTATACTAAATTTAATTTATAATAACTTCTCAAGATATTAACATTAATTTTAAATGATTATTTGGAATTGTTTTGTGTGGCTTAATGTTTGAAATTAATTTATTTATCATTGCCTTCTTTCGTTTTGTTTTTATATATCCTTTTTCTTAGTTTTCATTTGCATGTACACACATCACATATAATGGTAGTGTAATTTTTTAAATATACAGTATTTCATTTTCAATACATTACAAAGAGGGTTCACTCTGCACTTTCATTTGTTTTCTTTGCTCTGCAAGCTGTTGACCCAATCCCCATATATTTAATTTGTTATCAATTGCCTGAATAGCTCTGGCTCTGGTAGATGTGCCCCTCACCCACTTGTCTGCTTGCTGTTAGCACTTTTTATTTTGCATGGTGTTGATAGCAGGAACCCGTTGAAAAATAATCTTAGTGTGAAAACTGGAGTGTTGAGATTTTTGCGCCGGCAAGTTAGTGACTTATTTAATGCTACACAAAAGCTTGGGCTGTAGATACTTGTTGTTGGATTAATAAACACTTTGGTTGCAGGCACCCAGGCACATGGCGGTGCCCTTAAGACTGAAAAACATGCCCGAACATATTCGGAATTCACATTTTACTGAAATCCCAGGATTTCCAACCAAGTTTAATGAGTAAGTTTGATTTGTCTTGTCTGATATTTTGTGCCCAATACAAAACAACAAATAAATACAAAAATACAACAAAACAAAATGGGAGTAATATTTTGTTGTTTATTGCACTTACTATAAAAGAAAATTAGTTTTCATTTTGTTCAGATGGGATAAGAAAATTAGTTGTCAGTCATTCTGTTCAGATGGGATAAGAAAATTGTTGTCATTTTCTAAACTGTTCAAAATAGTTGAACTTTGAGGTTAATAGAATTTATTTACTTTTTTACAAGGACAATTTGTAAATAAAAAAAAAGAAAGATTTCCTATCAATACCCTTTTTCCTCACGTCTTTTCCTCACAATTCTTTATAGTAACAATAATAGTGACTGATATTAATGATAGTATCTACTAAAACTTTAAGCACTTTATAATCATTAATTGTTAAAAAGGCATGAACAGTCTAAATTCAGTCAAGAAAGGAATACATAAAGTCATGACAAATGTAAACTGGGTTGGGAGTTTTATTTTAAAGTTCAAATTGCATAGCAGTGAAAAGAAACAAATAACCTGAATTTAAATGTATGGCGTAGGAATAGTGTTACTAAAATATATTTTTAATATGAGTGTGGAAAAGATTTTGTCTTGTGTGTTGTTTTAGTCTGTGACTGTGAGTCTAAAACCAACAGGCAGTTCATTCAAGGAGACAAGATTTTTAAAAATCATACTTTGAATGCCTTGTATGCTTGTACTACACACACCGTATCTGCATGAGAGTGAGATCTCTATTGCTTTTTATATGCTATCCCAGAAATAATTTTAATCTCTTTTTTTTTCTGTTTGTAAAACAAACCTAATATCAACCACACAGTTTCCTTAGTAATTAATTCGTAACTCTTGTGGAATTTAGCTTTGTATATAATTGTCTTTTGCGGGTTAGGACATGAAGAAGTTTCTTTCACTATATGTAATTAATACGTGAGCAATGAAAAGTTTTATAAAGAAATATGATTTAAAGAGATTTGGGGAGGAAACTTGAGAAAAAGCACACTTTAATAAAGACGTAAATTCTAAAGTTTGATAAAATTGAAGAAAGGGGAGGGGGATTTATAAAAGTTTGGACTACCCAGGATCTGACCAAAGTATGATTTAAGGGATGTAAATAAAAAGTACAATTTAAAAGGAAATAAGGAGATTTGTAAAACTAAAAGATTGGATTATAAAATATTTGTCCTGGAAGTCTATTTAAAGTGCTGTAATAACAAATAAGGTTTAAAGGGAGATATGTAAAATATTACATTATAAAATATCTATTCTAGAAGTACTGTTTAAAGGGCTGCAGCAACCAGTATGATTTAAAAGGAGATTGGGAAATTTGAAAAAAATTATGCTATCTGATCCAGAAAACTGTGATTTTAAGAGATATAGCCAAAAGTAAAATTTTTAAAAAAGATATGGAAGATTTGTAAAATTAAAAGGAGAAATATCCCATTTAACTCAACCATAGGATTTAAAGGCACTCTCTTCACAAAACAGAATTCTTTAGACCATAGATTCTTTGTATTTGGGGGATGAGTATCTAAACTAGACCAGGGTTCGTCCGTCAGCTCTTTTGTTAAATAAATATACATTTCCTTATGAGAAAGAAGTTAACTAAAGTAGCCCACTTTCTGTTCCTTTTCATAATTTTCTGCCATTCCTTGTAACTAAAGTTTATTTATTGGAGTATATTGATATAAGCTGTGTCATATAATTATGTAAATTACTCTGCAATGTCTGAATCTGTCAGTCACTGAAGAATAAAATTTATTCATTGGTACATCTGTAAACTGTATTATAATGTAATCATGTCATTTGCTCTATAAAATGCCAAAGTTAAATTAGCATAAAGTTTTTGGACTTAATTCCTACTCATAATAGAACATTATTTGAAACTACAGAGTAAATAAATACAATTTATTGTTAATTTGCTAAAATACTTTTTTTTTTTTTAACAGCAAGCTTTTCTAATACTGTTGCAAAGAAAACTAAATTATAAATGTTACATCTTCAGTTACAAAGTACTTTATATTTTTATAAAATTTACTAGGATAATTTGATATAATTTATTGAATGACCATAAATTTGTTCTGCAGATATTGGGAGGAAGTGAATTTATTAATTGTTTATGATATTATAAGAGGTAATTTATGCTACGTCTCTGGATCAGATTTTAGTTGATGAAGAGGACTTAATTTCAAAATTTTAATCTTCATTTGTAAATGTTAATTTTGATAAACAGTGGTTTCATGTTGGGTTGTTGGGCAAATGTTTTATTGGAGTAGGTTGAGAGGGTATGAAAGTTTAAAAAAAATATTCTGAAGGAATACTTTCACTAGTCTCCGGAAGATGCATGTAAAGAAAAAAATGTATACTCTACATAGTTTAAAAAAAATATAAGACAGGAAAATATATGGTTGTAACGAACAAAAAATTAAATCAGAAGTTATGTACAATGTAATTGATAGTTGTAGTCCTTTAATTGTATAGAACACCACGTGCTTTGTATGCACCTATTAATTGCCAGTATGTCTGGCTGCTTTCCTTGTATTGCTGAATGCACTGCCACTGTTTGAAAGGAGCTGTATCTTGAACTATTAATAGCATTGCTAGTGGTTGTGTGCTGACAGGCTGTCATTCATTCTGTCATTTATTAGCCTGCTTTAGACTGGTATGCCCACTATTTCTGGTGGAAGACTTTCTACTGGTTCGTTATGGCCCAACTGGAGTAGTCTTTTGTTTGGGCTGCCAGTAGATCTGACAGTGCCAGCTTTTTAATGGGACTATAAAACTTTATTCTTGAGCCAGACTTCAGCTTTTTTTTTCTTCTTCTTTTTTTTTTTTTTTTTATAAATAATGTTTATTAGTTTTTAAACTTTAAAACTAATTTATAAAAATATCACTGGTGTGTGTATTTACAAAACCTGGTCACTATAGTATAACATCTAAAATTTTCCTGTTGGTGATGATTTTTTTAGCATCTTTTATGTTTAATATTTAAATATTACAAAATAGTACTAAAATCTTGACCCAGTTTTACAATATTTTGATAGCGTTTGAGCCCATGTAAGTAATTTGTTAAAAGGAATTAAATAGTTGTAAATATAAAATTTACAAAATCTTGCTCACTCCTATTTTATCAGTAAATGTTTTATCATTAGTTGATATTAAAATGTTTTGAATATTAATTATTATTGCATCTTGTGATCATTTATATGCTAAATAAGCCAAAGTTTACATTTCTATAGAAGCTACTCTACTACTATCTAGTACAAACCTTTCCCAACTATATTTTTTATTATTCTGTAATTGAATGCAGACTTTACAAGTGTATCGAATTACAAAAGAAATGGGGTTAAAAAGCATAAGGAATCAGATACTATTTAAAAGTATTACCAGAATATTACTAATTTTTAATTAAATTATAAACTGTCGTTAAAAAATTAAATATTATAATAACATAGCATTTAGTTACTTATATTTTAGAAGTAAGTTAAAAGAAGAGAAAAATTATAAGTGCCAAGATTTTGACAAAATTTGTTAACTAATTAAAAATATTGAATACACTATATACTATCTCAATTTAATTACTTAAAACCCAAGAATTATTTAGCTGATAATAAGCTCAAATTCCACCAAAGTAAAAAGGAATATTATAATCATATTCTGACACTAATGCCACCCTAGTTAATGGTTATGATTATTATTAATTAATCACCCATAACTAATTACAAGTGATGAGAATCTTAATTTATGTTATTAATAATTCTCCAAAGACACCACTCATCTCTCTCACTTGGTGGATATGAGGTCACTATAAACATTTCTCTTTTCCACAACATTCCACAAACATTTAGCATCACACAATATTTCAGTAGGTGGAAAACTTCTTACCAAAGGAGAAGATAAATCCCTCTTTTAATCAATATTTAGCGAGCCCCCACCCACTGACTTTCTTTTCCAACATATGGTATCAGTATGTGTAAGAAGGTCAATAAAATTTATTAATTAAATCAGCAATCAAATATACATATAGCAAAAACAATGGAAAGATTACTTGACATCAATATTTCCACGAACCATGTTTGAATAGTTTCAATGCGTATACAGTCTTAGAATCTAACACATAATTCAACAGATTAGTGTCAATATAAATCACAGGATAGTTCTTAACAGAGAGCAGAAATGGAGTTATTAGAGATAAACAATAATAGTTTGTACGTAACCTTGTCTAGGCGATGCCTCAATAGTCTTTCGCGTGGTTTAGTAACAGATTTATTGTTCACCTTTTTATTGTTAGTTCCACATGTTTCTCTTACACATTGTAGAACTCTGATGAGCCACTATTCTCTCCAGGCTAACCTGGGCACTCCTCCCCTATAATAGGTCCCTCAAGTAGAATAGCAATGTAGCAATTTCCAGTCTTCCTTGTACCAGAAATTCCACAATGTAGCCAGGCATACTTTGCCACCATACATCAACAGAATGCAGTGTATTCCTTACACTTACACACTGGGGGTAGAGACTTCTTACATCTACCACGGTCGTAGTAAGAGTTTATAAATCAGTAAACTGAGAGATTCTAGTGAAAACAAAAAGGCTGCTTCTTCCCTTTGAAATATAATCAGGGAACAAAAGCTATGTTTCCAGTTTATTCATCTCTAACTCTATTCATTTTAACATTCAAATCTCAGCTTACATTTTCCTGCAACAGTATTTATTAGTGTTACACACACACACACACACAGCATAATAAATACAACATATTAATAAATAATAGTTTATGACAGTCTACTAGAAACAATGTCAAGTGTTTAGCATACTACATACAAGCATCATTGTTCACAATTAGTGTAAATACTAGTTTACTCACATAATACATCTCTATGTAAAATGCAATTCAATAGCAAAATGCACAAAATATTTCTCATTCTCTCTCAGTCAAGTCAGTTAACTCACCATTAAGCTAATGGCTGCCTTTCATGACCAGACTCTGCCACACCAAATTCACAGTGATTAGAAAATAAGTTCTTTTCAACAAGCAAACTTTGATTTCAGCCCATACTTGTTCTTGTAAATCTTAACCATTGGATAATAAAAACTACTCATCCTAAACCCAAAACCAGTTTAGATTACTTCAGTAAGTCTAGCACATTATTTTCCAGAGTTGTTTACTTCATTACGAAGGATTATGGTGAAAGTTTGTATCTTATACAAGTAATGATTACCCCCACCAGAAAAGGTCTTGCTTACATTATGAAGACATTGTGGTGAAAGCTTGTGTTAACTACAATTAATAATGACCCACAAGAAAGGTCATACCTGTATAATGAAGGCATTGTGGTATAAGCTTGTGTCATGTACAATTATTTTAATGACCCCACAGAAAGGGTCATACCTGCATTATGAAGGCATTATGGTATAAACTAGTGTTGTGTACAATTAATGACCCCACAGAAAGGGTCATACCTGCATTATGAAGGCATTGTCATGAAAATAGTGAGCTTATTATACCCTAATTGCACTGGCTAGAATGCAGTAATTGTTGTCCATCATATGCTAAACAATCTGGTCCTTATCAAGGTATTATAAAAATTTCAGCTACAGAACCAAATTTTCCACAAATTTAAAAGTATATAATAGAATTGCATCTTATGCTATCTCTACAATTAGAACTATAAAGAAGTAAAGAATTTATAGTTTATCTTTTTGTTTATCTATTATCTTTTTGTTTATCTATTAAGTAATAACCATCTTATGCTATCTCTACAATTAGAACTATAAAGAAGTAAAGAATTTATAGTTTATCTTTTTGTTTATCTATTAAGTAATAACCATCTTATGCTATCTCTACAATTAGAACTATAAAGAAGTAAAGAATTTATAGTTTATCTTTTTGCTTATCTATTAAGTAATAACCATCAAAGTAGGAATGAAGTTAATCTTGATTTTATTTTTATCTCTCCATGCTGTATTAATCATTAAACAGAAAAGAATAATATTTGGAGTCTGCATGTTTATCAGTGCATTTATAGATTGTAACCATTTAAAAGATAAGAATTATATTTTGACTTTGTGCTTGTCCTTACACATTATATACAATTACATCTATTAACAAGGAGAGAATTACCTCCACTTAATCACTTTTGTTTTATGTTCTTGTCCTTCAACATTACAATTACATCTATTAACAAGGAGAGAATTACCTCCACTTAATCACTTTTGTTTTATGTTCTTGTCCTTCAACATTATAGTCACATCCATTAACAGGCAGAGAATTATCTCCACTTAAATCTCTTTCTTCTATTTTATGTTCTTGTCCTTCAACATTACAATTACAGCCATTAACAAGGAGAGAATTATCTCCACTTAAATCTCTCGCTTCTATTTTATGTTCTTGTCTTTCAACATTACAATCACATGCATTAGCAAGGAGAGAATTACCACTGCTTAAGTTAATGTCTTGCTTCTATTTTATGCTCTGTAAGTGCAGGAAGATAACATTTAAATCAGCCATATATGCTAAACTTTCATAAAGAATCCATATATATTTTTCCTTGAAAAAATATCTGGTATTCTTTTTCATTAGGCACTATATACAAGTTACAACATCCAAATGTGCACCAAGCACAGAACTTGCTTATATCATTCTCTTATCTTGCCATAACAGTCTTTGTAGTGTAACAGTTTTGTCAACACTGATTCACCAACTGTTGATGAGTTCTTTAGAGGAGTTATGGAGGGGATGCCCTTTCCTGAATAATTTGCCTATTTCTTATTTGTCATATATTCCAAGTGGACCTAGTGCCATGTTGATTATATATACTAAGTAGCTCTGATATGTTATATATCAGGTAGTCTGATGTGTTATATATCACATAGTCTGATTTACTTATTTCATCTCTAAATTGCGTTCTTTCTTACAGACATTCTCCATTTACAAATCCTGCAACAATTTTGTTAGCCCGATACACACACAGCATAAGAAATATAATATCGATCTGAATTCACAAGTATAATTTACAATGTAGTCAAATTAATCAACATAGAAATAATGGTTCAATTACATAAACATTCTCTAACTCAAATCATAGATCAATACAAACATGTATGAATTATTCAAAGTCCATTCTTTCTTTATCAGTCAGTTAACTTACCATGAGCTAATGATTGCCTTTATGACTGTACTCGAGTTCTGTTAAAATCAGAGTGATTAGAATATAGGACTTCTTCAACAAAATAACTTTTGGTCTATCTCCCTGGGTGAAATTGTTATGAACAAGTGTGAGACTATTAGAAAAACTACTCATCTTTTTGGAACTGGTTTGGATTTTCTAGCATATTCTCAAGTTGTTTACTCCAACTCTGACACTTACAAAATTACCATCATAAGGAGTGCCCAAGGCTGGGTCACTATGAGTTTGACAATTTAAAATTTATATAACAATTAAGTCTAGAAATAGTGATAGACAAATTTACTTCACCACACGTGCCAAATTGTTTAACATTTTGTACCAATTTTTAATGTGTGGACTTGGTTCCAATGTAGTGTGCAATTAATAATCATTTGGCATAGCCAGATAAATATTGGGGAGTGAAACATTTGAAAATATTTTTAATGTGTTCTTTAACTGGTGATGTTTAATTTATTGTAATAAATTTTAACAGAAATATGAATTCATGTGAGTGTAACAGTTTGATTTTAAGTGTTTTATAATATAACAGATGGAATTCAGAACAAGAGGAACTGCAGTTTCCTAAAAGTACATGTGTATTATGGGATGGCACCTCTACAGGTCTTCCAGTATTTCTGCATGTAGCACACCATAGGTATTTCTTTCATGGATTTTTTTTTTAGATGTAGCACACATAGATATTTCTTTTGTGGTTTATTTTTAGATGTAGAACAGGGCTTAGATATTCTTTTTGTGTTAGTTTCTTATTGCAAATCAGCATATATTTTGTGGATTTTTAAAATTTTGTTTCTAGATGAACACAGTTCTTTCTGTTTTTGTCAATTTGTTAATTTGTACTTAGAATATAGCAAGATATTCTTTTTATATCATTTTTTTCTGCATAAAGCAATATAGTGTTTGTTATATATGCAGCAAGATAGTTATTTTTGTGTGTGCATTTTTTATTTAGCTTAAGAAAGTGTTGTTTGTTAGTATATACAGCAAGATATAGCTATTTTTGTTTGTATGTATATTTTTTTTAATAGAGAACAAGATACTATTTTGTGTATACTCTCAGTTTTTGAATAATCCTGATCAATCTTGAGACAAGTTTGTGTGATAGAGATTTCCTTGATTTTTCTTTTTTCTTTTTTTTTTAGGAAGCCTCGATTCAAACTTGATGAAAAGTTGCTTTGGCTGATCCACAGACAGTGTGATGCCGAGGGGTCAGCTAACAGAGTTCTTGTTGGCTCTCTCTCAGTGGATGATGGTATGTTTTTACTAATTATATCCATTACATTACATTTTTTTTTTTTACAATCATTTAGAGAAAGTGTCTTTGTAACTGTCAATTTATAATGAATGCTTTTGTCATAATGACCTAGACTAATTGTCTTACAATAATCACTTAAGCTGTGTCTTTATATCAAGCAATCTATTATGAAAGCCCTCATCTAAGTCAGTCAGATCTAAGTGCCTTTATAAAGTCATCCTTTATGAGAACTGATCGCAGTCAACTTAGATTAAGTGCCTTAGTTTTTATCATATATATTATATTTATATAATATTTTTCTTTATTGCAATCAACTTATATTCTGGTTGTTATTTTATTTTTTTTTATTTCCTATGGTTTAGATGCAATGGGGGTGAGTTTTCACATTGAAGGTCTGGATACCAGACAAACAGGAAGTCAAGCGTCATCAAACGTAGCTCTGGGTGATGTCATGATACCTGTACAGGTAGATATTTTTATTTAAATGCTGAAGTCATTTTCATAAGCTTTTGTCAGCTTCATATAAACAGGAGTACAATTGCTTATTTACCTAACTAAATTCTGTCTAATATAGATATAATCATTTTATTTGACTGGTGAAAGAAAAGAATGTTCTGAAATATCTAAACTAACTGTAAGAATTTCATTATTTAATTAAATAAATTAGATAAAAGTTGCACATTGTTACTACAAACTTACATATTACATATACTTGACATTATATACTGATTGTTGAACACAATCTTTTGATTTTCATTTATATGGCACAGTGCCATATACAGTCACCGAAGACTTTTAAAAATTTTTATTTTTTTATGTATAGTGAGTCTAATAGCACATTTGCTTATTTTACAGTGCTAAAAGTAAAAGGGAAAATAAATCATGAAAAGAAGTTTTTATTATGTGCTCAATTTAAGCCCAACACTGCTGTAGTCTAAGAATAAGTATTTATTGCACACAACATTTTGATTTTGGGCTGCCTGCACTCATTGTTTTTCTAAGAGATGAGGTTGACACCACTTAGTAATAAAAACTTCGAACTATTAAAATAAAACTGACTGCTCTTTTTTACAATGATAAACTTCAAACTGTCGTGAAATTCTTGATACAAAACTTACTGATTTTTTTGTGCAGTAATAAACTTCGAACTGTTATGAAATTCTCGATGCAAAACTCACTGATACTCTTTTACAGTAATAAATTTCTAACTGATATGAAATTCTTGATACAAAACTTACTGTTGTTGTTGTTTTTTTTTCATACAGTTATGAAATTCTCGATACAAAACTTACTGATGTAATTTTTACAATAATAAACTTCTGTTTGATACAAAACTTACTAATATCTATTACTAATACCATCTGTTATGAACTTGATACAAAACTTGCTAATAATATCTTTTTACTAATAATGAGCTTCTAAGTATTATGAATTGCAGGATACAAAACTCACTATTATAATCACTAATATTATCACTTAAAACTAATATTATTTTACTAATAATAAACTCCCAGCTGTTATGAAATGCATGATACAGGACTTTCTACTATAATTTTACTAAAACCTACTATCTTTTTACTAATAATAAACTTCTAACTGTTATAAAATGCTTGATACAAAACTCACCAGTGTAGTTTTACTAAACGCATACTAATAATCTTTTTACTACTAATAAAGAAAGAACAAGTGGGGACTTTTTTAATTTAGTTGAAATTTTAATTATCCATGTTTGAATTAATATGGTAATATCTCCATCTCAGTCAATCTCATCACTGCCCAGTTTGATCTTATTTCAAGTTTCTTTGAATTTGTACATGGACTGGTGAAAATATCAGTTATTTAATAATATTTACTTCCCTTTGATAGTTTCCTTCATTTCTAACAAATGGCAGTGGGTGACTAATAGTACTAAACACAGGCAAATACTTTGACATTTGTGTATTAATCAGCATTTTATGCATTGAGATTTCTCTGTCAGTTTCTTTAGCTGGATAGTCTAGCTGCTTGGTAGATCTGTTGATTAGCAGGCAAGTCTGAAAGTGTTTTGTAGATCCATTATTAGGAGCATACGCCATAGTCTGTCAGTATGTTTTATAGAGCTGTCTTGTGTTTGTAGTTATGATTAGCCAGGAGCTTGTTAGTAATGTTTTGTAGAGTTGTTTACAGCAAGGTAAACTTGTCAGTTTTTTTTTTTATATAGATCAGTTAATTATTAGGACACTTAGGTAAGGATGGTATAATATGTGAACTATAAGTTTGTTGTAGATCTGTTGAATAGTATGATAGTGATGGCTCTGTTATACTTTTATAACAAGTTTGTTGTAGATCTTTTGAATAGTATAATAGTGATGGCTCTGTTATACTTTATACAAGTTTGTTGTAGATCTGTTGAATAGTATAATAGTGATGGCTCTGTTATACTTTATACAAGTTTGTTGTAGATCTGTTGAATAGTATAATAGTGATGACTCTGTTATACTTTATACAAGTTTGTTGTAGATCTGTTGAATAGTATAATAGTGATGGTTCTTTTATACTTAATATAAGTTTGTTTTGTATATCTGATGATGGTGAGTTTTGTTTGTTCAGGTGTCAAATAGTAACAAACAAGATAGAATTGGCTCTGTTGAGGATTATCTTAATGCAATGAAGGTAAGTCTGAAAACAATTTGAACTGCTTGGTTGCTTGGTTCAATTTAATGGTGTTTATGATGTTTTATCTCTTTTAGCTATGACATGTTATGTTAAAAGAATCACTTAAGTAAATTATTTAAGTATTATGTTGTTGTTTTGGAATTATTAAATATTAGTCATTGTCTAGAAGAATTTTAATTCACTAGCAATCCTTTAAAACTCAACTTTGAACAGATTAAATACAAATACCACTTATAATTGGAAGACAGAAGTATTGTGTAATTATAATTCAGTACATTGATAAATAAATGACAAAATTATGACTAATAAATTTCACACGTTCAGTTAAAAAAAATGGAGTATTGATTATGAAATAAATTATAACTCAGAATGGTGTATGTAAATAAATTATTTTTTATTATTTAAAAAAATATATACTTATCACCAGAATTATTCCATTTAGGGAGACATTCTTTATACTGAGCACATTTATAGTTTCATCTTGAAACAAACCAAAATAATAGATCTCACAGTTAGTGAAGTAATTAGAGTCTTGAAACATTTATTTATAATTAAACACATGAAGTTTAAAAAAATCTTTATACACCACAAAATAACTTAGTTCCCATTAGTGAAATATTCATACACTTGGTTTTGTATTTATTGCTTTCTTATGCAGTTTTATTAGTTTTTTATATTTTTCAGTGTAGGATAAACATGAATAATGGCTGTATGTCATACATATACAAAAAATAATGGCTGTATGTCATATACAAAAAATAATGGCTGTATGTCATATACAAAAAATAATGGCTGTATGTCATATACAAAAAATAATGGCTGTATGTCATATACAAAAAATAATGGCTGTATGTCATATACAAAAAATAATGGCTGTATGTCATATACAAAAAATAATGGCTGTATGTCATATACAAAAAATAATGGCTATGTCATATACAAAAAATAATGGCTGTATGTCATATACAAAAAATAATGGCTGTATGTCATATACAAAAAATAATGGCTGTATGTCATATACAAAAAATAATGGCTGTATGTCATATACAAAAATTCCTTAATTCCACATCATTCTCTTCTACATTATATATTATAACAATCCAGAATGATTTGATTTTGGTAAATTCAAAATAATTTTGCTGCTGGCCTGTCTGAAAGCAGTGTCCAGCCTGCATTTGGTTTTTGTTTTAATTTTTAATAAAAATATGCTGAACATGCAGTATCTAATAGAAACATTTTAATGTTTATAATTTCAGTGATTTAGTTGTGTTATATAGTTTTCTTTGTGACATTTCCCCTTTCTTGCCACTACCTGCATTACAGACACTAAAAAAGCGATGCTGTAGTCGAGAGCCAGTGGAACTGAGTAATCTCCTGTTAGTCAAGGGCTGGTGTGGATTTTACAGTGGTGGCAATGCCGATAAGACTGTGGCACATCTTCAGCTTGACGTAGTTACCCTAGCTACTGTCTTCAAAGCTACCCCTGTGAATAATGTACCAATTGTGCCTACAGCTTTAGCAAAAAATCTGGCAGGTCCTCGTAGTCTGAGTCAAGTACAGGGTAAACCCAAGAGTGGGTAAGTGGAACTCTGCATTAGGTAAATTTGAATTTGCTTAGATGGGTTGTTAATGTAATCAGTTTTGGTTTATTTTAGTCTAATGGTTTTTTTTTTACTGCAAATACTTCGTTTTATGACAGCAACTCTTAAAGAACAATGATTAATGCATATCTGCTTTGTCCTTGCTGTCAGTATGTATGTATTGCTATAAATATTAAAAATACCTGTTATGAATGACTGATTTCAACTAGTTCTGTACTTTTGTAAATATGGAACTTCATCTAATGCAATGATGTTTTATGTTTATTATTCTTGGTGATTAACTACACTTTCTCAATTATACAGTATGCATCTATTGACTTACTATTAGTTATTATTTTTTATATGTACAATGCAAACTTTTATTTTGAACATTATCAGTCATTACATAAACTAAAACTAAATAAAATGTCTACAACAATAACATATTTAAAAATAGGGCATCACGTTCAATTGCCCCTCACTGATAGAATTTCATTGCACAGATTGCATTTGCTGTGTCATTATCCAATCGCTTGGCGTGACTCCACACAGACGATGTCTTCCCCATATTAAAAATATTACATTATTATTTAATTTACTGACTAGTTTGTTTACTGAAGTCTTATTAACATCAATAACATGCAGCACTTGTTAACGAGCACATCAACCACAAGCAAAAAGAAAGGGTGTGAGCAATGATGATTGGTGATCTTTGTCATAAATAATTAGATCTAGGTACAGCGGCTGTTCAGCACGTAAGTCAACCCACGACCAGCACAAGGGTGACCAGAGGGATGTGTGTGCTAATTCGTGTATAGATATAATGGCCGCATTACCACAGGTACCCGTGCTCAATTTTACTACCCGAGTATTAGCACGACAACGGGTACCCTTTGGCACCACTAATCATAAACATAGTGCAGAACAAAATTTTTATCTGTCCAAATATAAAAATAATGTACATTTAATTGATAAAAACATATTTATAATTTAGGGTTTATTTAATATTCCATAGTCCATTGAATGACAAATGACAGTAATGTATCACCATATTGTAAATTTTTATTTTAAACAAAATTAATTGCATGTCTTTTAACAATCATAATGAACTGCAGTAGATTTATAGATTTTATGCAATAGACCATGTTTGTGTGCGTAATTGTTTGTTTCTCTTTTCAGATATTTGACAATGGATCATACGCGAAAGCTGCTATTAGTACTTGAATCTGACCCCAAAGTTTCAAGCCTTCCTATCGTTGGAATGTAAGTAACTTCAGATGATCTCTATATAAGGTGTTGATTTATTTTGTAAGTGAAAAATAATCTACACTAGTAGAATAGTACAATAGACGTGATGGTGGATCTCTTTCTTACTTAGTTCTGAAGTTTCACTGAGTCTGCAGATCCAATATTGTTTCAATAAAACCATGATACACACTGTGCCTTCTCTTGAGGAGTAGCCATTTTGTACAGGGTTCATTTCACAGTACCTCATTCATCAATAGGGTACCTGAAATACACAAATGCACTGTGATTACAAACTTTGATAACCACTGAGTACATAGAACAAATCTGATGAAGATATCTCATCAGTTGTCTTTGTAATAAATTTTTGAAATTGTAAAGAGACTTTATGGACATCCTGTACAGATCTGTTACAGAGTTGAGTTTTGACATTTATATCTAAATGTCATTTGTTCCACCGTATCTTTCACAGCTGTCATGAGCAGATTGTAGGCATGAAGTAAAAGAATACAAAAAAGTTTACTGTTTAAAAACCTATCTCTCATGACCTACCTGGCATTGTTTACATTTTACCTGGAGAATCACTGAGCAATTAATTGCTGGGTCATGACGTATCAATACAGTTCAGTTATTTAATGTAATGGCACTAGGTGAAAAATGAAAAAAGTCTGTTGGGGCTGCACTCAGGGAAACCCAAGTACAAAACTCACTGACCAGGCAAAGGAATAAAACCTCTGTTTCTCATTATGCTCTTTAGAAGCAGTGCATCCACAATTACTAACATATAAACGGATATGTAGTGTGTTCTCATGGGAGAAAAGACCTTATTCTAGTCAACCCAGTTATCTCCAGATGCATTCACCTATTGCACAGACTTGTAAGTACATGCTAGGACACTGAAACATCTGAGCTTTGTAAGTACACTTTAGGACACTTGAGACATCTGAGACTTATAAGTACACACTAGGACACTGAGACATCTGAGACTTGCAAGACCACACTAGGACATTGAGACATCTGAGACTTGTAAGACCACACTAGGACACTGAGACATCTGAGCCTTGTAAGTAGGACACTGAGACATCTGAGACTTGTAAGTACATGCTAGGACACTGAATCTTAATCCGTGTGTTAAATAAACCTGTACTCTTTCTGCTCATCATCCCTAATATGAGAGATTACGGTTGCCAGTCAGTGAACACCCTGGTTTAATTAAGTTAATAAATGATTCTTAAAAACATCCTAGTGTGTCTGCCCAGATTGTTAGGCCTCACAACATTTGTCTACTTTGCTATTTTTTCCTTAGAAATGTGGCAAAGCAGTGCCGCATTGGTGGGTTGGAAGGTCTTATGTTTGCTCTGTATTCACATCTGTTGTGTGGTAAAAAGTTTTCCCTGAATACTTAACGTGTGCATATATACATAGACCCTCCCTAATGAGCATTAGTTTTACCTTACAAGTGGTGCTAGGGTAGGTAATTGTATGATTATTTTTCATGTCCTCTCTTATGCACATCCGGTAAGAATTCAGGAATAATTTATTTCATTTATACAGTACCTTTTAACCATAAAAAAATGAGCACAAACCAGATTAAGTACAGAATGTGTAACTGACAGGTGAACAGTTTCACAAGAAGCAATTAATCATTATTACATAAGGTGAAAAGCACTTGAGTTCATACTAAGTGAGCATATTACAGAATTTTGGATAATTTAAAAAAAAAAAATCCAAATTACATGAGTTGCAAATAAGAATTTTGCATTATTAAGATATAACTACATCATTTTTAATTACATTGCTGCATGATTGTAATCATTGTTATAACTATATATATTATTGTATTAATAGTATTCATGATTATACTTTTAATAGATCAAACATAATATATATTTTTCCTTATTTTTCTTTCAGATGGGTGTCGGGTGTAACATTGATTCATCATCCATTTGTCTGGGCTTCGTGTCTGCGTTATCTGCACTGTGACCATCTGCAGGACAGGTAGATAAAAGTTATTTTGATTTCTGTAAATAGTTTCTGTATTTAAACAGAAATAAGTGTTTGCTTTATTATTATTTTTATTTTCCTACTGTTGTTCAAGCATTTTTTTGTTGTTTATTTTATAAACTGTTATGTGGTATTTTAAGTGTTTTATTTATAGTAGCAGTACAGATATCCAACATTTGTGAGGGTTTGCTTCATCAAATGTAGGTTGTGTTTTCCTATTAGCTCTATGGTGTATTAACATTTTCTTATATTCACTTCTTTTATTTTTAAAATGTGTATCAGATTTAATTTTCCTTAAATAATTCTCTTTAAAACTTACTGGGTTAAAGTTAAATTTAAAATTACTCAGTTATGAAATTTATTTGCCATTACCATAATATAATAAATTATTACATTATCATTTTATTTTTATTTGAGAAATTGTTTGTTGTTACTAGCTGGTTATAATAGCAAAACTTATAAATAAATACATAATGATGCTAAATAAAGCAGCTTTAATTTGAATCACAGATGACATTCTTTTGCAATATTGATTTTTACTGTGAATAAGAGGTTTTCATTTGAGATCTTAGATCACACTCTTCTACTATATTGGTTTTGCTAATTTTGCTAATTTTTTGATTCAGGACTGTTTGTAAAATAAGTAAAATTATTTAATAACTTTTTACCTTTCAAAGGCTTTATGTTCTTTTTTTGTTTTCATAATTCATGTAATATATTTTGCATTCAAAATTCTATAGCAAAATATTGTGTGCTTGTAAAATATTTAAGATTTATAATTTCTGAGTATAAGGCATATAAACATTAATAGATGTCATATTTCAGATGTCCCCAAATTAAGTATTTTATTCACTGTATTCATAAGACTTAACAAACTGACTCAACTGTATTTGTCTTGTATCTTAGAAATGTGAAATGGTCAAAGCGGGCGTTGGTTACAACTATATATAGTAATTTGACAATCATGTATTACCTTCTCTTTCAATATTTAAAAAAATAGATAAGTTATTCTAGCTGGCATTATATAATCAGTCTTGTAGAAGTATACTGTTGTTTTCTCCTTTGCATTTCTCCATTATCTCATACTTTTTCTCTCTGTTTAATTTTTTTCTGTAAAGAGATATACATATTATTATATCCAGCAGCTTCCAAATTTTCCAGACATTTTTGGAATAAACTGGATTTTAGCCAGGAAATTTCATCTAAAGGAAACTCTTTATTAATGTTGTTCATCAGTTTTGTCTGATTGGCCTTTCTGTAATTCATTCCAGTAAGAGATTTTATATTATTTCAAAATATAAAAGAATGGGTGAAAAGATAATTTACTATCTGTTTCGCTGTTGCAGAGTGTGCATGCCTCCAGAAGGGTTCCTCCTTGTTCTATATAGCCCTCTGCACTCCAAACCTGAGTTCTATGAAGTGTGTACCACATCAGGCAGTACAATCCTCCAATATGATCTCTATACAGGATATGAGATTACAAACTTTTTCAAGGTATCAGTTGAACAGTCATATCTTAACAATTTTTTTTATAGGTAAGACTAAATAGGTAAGACTCTTAATAGATTGAATTCATAAGTTTGAAATATTTTTTGTTGTCAGTATGAAAAGCTTACTAGTGCTTTTATGGTTGTGTAATCTGTATAAGAAAATATTCTTCTTTATGATTAGTTGAACTAAGAGCTTAAGGTTAATTAGGCTCAGACAATCATTGCTTTACAAATATCTTTCTGTATAAAGCAAAGTTCAGTAAGTTGCAACTCAATTTCGGGCCACCATATCATTTTGAATGGGTTTCTTAGAAAGTCATTGCTGATGTTTCTATATAATTTCTTGCATCTTCACTGCAATCCCCAGTGAGAAATCAGCCTGGGCTGGAAGTGCAAGCCCCAGTGAGAAATCAGCCTGGGCTGGAAGTGCAAGCCCCATAAATTAAGTAAAATACCATAACCATGGTTATAGGAGAATTTTCTACTTTTGTCAGCAGATCATTTGTGTGAGCAGTAAAAACACATTGGAAAATCCCAAACAATTTTTTGTAAACAGATGACAATTTTTAGGACTAAGACAGTAATTGAGAACAGTGATAACTCTTTCTTGTAAAAAGAAAAGTAGTGATATCTATTGTACTGTGTATTGTATTGTTGAGAAATCTGCAATAACTATTAGATTTAAAATCAAAAGAAAACAGTGATAACTCTTACATGTTTAATAAAGAGAAATCAGTTATAACTATTGCATGTTTAATAAACAAGAGAAAACAGTGATAACTCTTACATGTTTAATAAAGAGAAATCAGTTATAACTATTGCATGTTTAATAAACAAGAGAGAGCAGTGATAAGTACTGCATATTTAATAAACAAGAGAAATCAATAATAAATATTGCGTGTTTAATAAACAAGAGAAAGCAGTGATAATTTTTACATGTTTAATAAACAAGAGAAAGCAGTGATAATTCTTAGATGTTTAATAAACAAGAGAAAGCATGATAATTCTTACATGTTTAATAAACAAGAGAAAGCAGTGATAATTCTTACATGTTTAATAAACAAGAGAAAGCAGTGATAATTCTCTCATGTTTAATAAACAAGAGAAAACATTGATAACTATTGCACTGTTTTTTACAAAATAAAGCAGTCAAAACTATTGCTCTTTTGTAAAAACAAGGGAAAACAGTGATAATTATTGCACTTTTGAATAATAATAGACGGCAATGATAACTATTCCACTGTTAAAAAAAGTAGGAAAAGCAGTGATAACCATAGAACTGTTTTTTAGAAACTTAATTATTCTTCTGCTTCTCAAATAAGAGGAAGTAGTGATATCTATGCCTCAGTTTTGCAAACGAGAAAGCTGAAAGTGAGTAATAGTTCTAAACACAAGTACATATTCCTTATGCATTCTATTTATGTCAAGATATCATGGAAGTAAATCTTATCTTTTTGCAATCACTGAAATCTTTTGCACTGTTTTTAAATCAGTGATATGTATTTTAATGCTTTGCAAACAAAATCTGTTTACTGTTCTGCAAACAGTGATGTGTTAATATTTTGCAAAAAGTATGAATGTTACTGCTTGGCAAATAGGAACATTGATAACTACTGCACCACTAAGACTACAAGAGGAATCTACAATAACTATTTTTAATACTCTTTTGCAAACAAGAATAAACAGTAGCAGTTGGACTTCTATGCAAAGAAGAGGGAGTAGTAATAATATTCCACTATTTTGCAAACAAGAGAAAATACTGATAATATTGCACTATTTTTTAAATGAGATGGGGGGGGGGGGCAATGGTAGTATTACACAGTTTTGCAAACAATAGGGAATAGTGATAAAATTGCATTTTTTTGCAGAGAAAGCTGATAAATAATATTGCACTGTTTTGCAAACAAAAGGGAGCATCGATAGCAGTTTCTATGCTTTGAAAAATGTAAATATAAATAAGTTTAGGCAAGCAGTAAAATTTAGAGCAGAGCGTTTTCAGTATCTATAATGTTTCGGATAAAATAATTCTTCCCTAAATTGGTCACCTTGTACATTGTATCCAGATGCATTTAGTTATGATACTTTGTATTTCAACTGGTCTGTTGTTTTAATGGCTTTACAGCAATCCAGTGGTCCAGACTCCTCAGGATGTGTTCACTGGGAGGTGTGCCCTGTGCAGAATGGTCCTAAACGAGGATTATTTGATGCTGCTATGGAGGACATGAAATCTCAAGGGTTTGTTTATTGATTTATTTATATGACAGTGCAAATACAAGCAAGCATCACATCAAGGGATAAAAGCAGCAACAAGAAAAATGCTGATTTAATAAATGGGTAATTCATTTGTCGGTATGTAAGAAAATAAATTATACTAATTGAATCAAACGTGTATTTTAAAAAATATATTTGCATCTGTCTATCTATATTTGTGTGTGTGTGTGTGGGGAGAGAGAGAGAGAGAGAGAGAGAGAGACTGTCTTAGTCATTGTTATTCATCCTGATGGGTAATGGAATACACGGACCAAATGACTGCATAATAACACTTCAGTAATGCTTGCTACATCTTTAACATATGCTGACTGCATTGCATTGGTATCATCTTTTGTTTTTAATTATTTCATTTAGATTTGTAAATATTAATACCACAAGTTCTGCGGCCATATCTTTCATGCCAGAAGACATTGTGCCACGCTCCACTCCAGCTCCACATCAGGCTAAGGTAACAACGCTTTTAGTCATCAAAGTAACAGAATACTTTTTGTCATCAAGGTATCAATACGTTTTGTCATCAAGGTATCTCTGCTTTTAGTCATCAAAGTAACAGAACACTTTTAGTCAACAAGGTAACAATGCTTTTACTTTTTAAAGTAACAGAACACTTTTAGTCATTGAGGTAACAAAATGCTCATATTCGTCCAGGTAATGGAACACGTTTAGTCATCTAGGTGATAAAACACTGGCAGTCATCAAGGTAACAAAAAACCCAGTTATTTTACAGTTATTTTAAAAATAATTGCTAAAAGAGACAATTTATACATTCATGATCTATTTATAATTGGTTAAGATTTGTTATTTATAGTTGAAAGATTTATATACTACATGCACTTGATAAGATTTAATATTTTAAAATAATTTCCTTAGGCATAAAAACATTTTCACACACTCCAATTGTATTAAAGGTATTTTTTCCTGATTAAACTGTGTTACAAGTCTAAAATAAGGAGTTCCTCTTAAATTTCACTGCAGAATTCTACGTTCAAATTGTCAATTCTCTTTTACTTAAACTCATCCCCTTGGCTAGTCTCATTCTCATAAATCATAATCATTGGATAAAAATAACACTGTTCACTAGGTTTCTACTAGGTCAGCAAATCTAGAATATTCTTCCCTTAGGCTGTTTACTTCAAACTCAGACACTTTCAGAATAACACCATAAGTAGTTCCCAAGTTTGGATCACTCTGACAATTTAATAATTTAAATAACAATTAAAATTAAAAATAGGGAGGGGCAAATTTACTTTGTCACAGATACTGATATCATTGAATAGCACTCTACAATTAGCATACAAAGTAGGCCAGTGCAATAATATTAAAATAGTGATATCGAATGGCGCTCTACAATTAGCATACAAAGTAGGCCAGTGCAATAATACTAAAATAGTGATATCGAATGGTGCTCTCAATTAGCATACAAAGTAGGCCAGTGCTATAATACTAAAATAGTGATATCATTGAATAGCACTCCACAATTATCATGCAAAGCCAGTGCAATAATACTAAAAATGTGATATCATTGAATATTATTATAATATAATATTACTACAATTAGCAAGCAAAGCAGGCCACTTAATCCTTTGAATGAAGATGAGATAATCACTATGCCATTTATAATGAAAGTAAAATGTTTGATGATTTTGTCAGTTAAAATCGGCAAATTATTCATGGCTATAATGTGTAGCCAAGATCAGGGCATTATTACTCTAATTCTGCATTGTCACAACAAATGGGCTAATTTCAGAAAAAATAAATAATATACTTATCATTCACTGAGCATCTTTCTTTTATTATCTGTTTTTTTAAAAAATTCACATCTACTCTGCCATGGCATACAACACTAACTGCATGTTTTTACATTAGTCACTATTTGCTGTGGGGTGGATTTCAGTGTTTCTTTGTGGTGCCATTTTTGTTTGATATAGTTCAAGGCCATTTTTGGACACTTGCTGCGCATGGCTGAAAATTTATTTTGTGAAATGTATTATAATTTGGACATGGCAGATTAATTTTTAATTGATGTGATTTTGCCAATAACATACTTGCTCCCACTTTGTATTAACAGCTAAAATCAGTATGTTGGTCATTTGAACTCAAATCAGTATGCTGGTCATTTGAACTCAAATCAGTATGATAGTTATTAGAACTAAAATCAGTATGATAGTTATTAGAACTAAAATCAGTATGCTGGTCATTTGAACTCAAATCAGTATGCTGGTCATTTGAACTCAAATCAGTATGTTGGTCATTTGAACTCAAATCAGTATGATAGTTATTAGAACTAAAATCAGTATGATAGTTATTAGAACTAAAATCAGTATGATAGTTATTAGAACTCAAATCAGTATGATAGTTATTAGAACTCAAATCAGTATGCTGGTCATTTGAACTCAAATCAGTATGCTGGTCATTTGAACTCAAATCAGTATGTTGGTCATTTGAACTCAAATCAGTATGATAGTTATTAGAACTCAAATCAGTATGATAGTTATTAGAACTCAAATCAGTATGATAGTTATTAGAACTCAAATCAGTATGATAGTTATTAGAACTCAAATCAGTATGATAGCTATTAGAACTAAAATCAGTATGATAGTTATTAGAACTCAAATCAGTATGATAGTTATTAGAACTAAAATCGTATGATAGCTATTAGAACTAAAATCAGTATGATAGTTATTAGAACTAAAATCAGTATGCTGGTCATTTGAACTCAAATCAGTATGCTGGTCATTTGAACTCAAATCATTATGCTGGTCATTTGAGCTAAAATCAGTATGTTGGTCATTTGAACTCAAATCAGTATGTTGGTCATTTGAACTCAAATCAGTATGTTGGTCATTTGAACTCAAATCAGTATGATAGTTATTAGAACTCAAATCAGTATGCTGGTCATTTGAACTCAAATCATTATGCTGGTCATTTGAACTCAAATCAGTATGCTGGTCATTTGAACTAAAATCAGTTTGCTGGTCACAACGTTTGTTACTCTTTACTCGGAAAGTGAATTAATTATTATTGTTATTAGCAGTTATTTTCAGTTTATTTCACTACAAAATTTAATCCTGCTTGCACAATTCTATTACTATACTGCATTTACATACATTTTGTTTGGGGCTTGTGTGATGTCTGAAAATTATTGAGTTATGTTGTGTTACGTATTTTGTTATGTATTTAAATATAATGTAGATTTTGCACAAGTCTTTACAAATGAACTACTCTAACAAAGTAACAAAGAGTTAATGGCAGAAGAAGTGTTAAATTTGGTTACATTTCAATTTATTCTGAAATGCTTGTGTTCTTTCCTCTGTGTTTCAGTCTGTATTTCACTGATGTGTGTTTCAGCTTGTTTTCTTCATTAATTGTTTTTCAAGCAGTTTTCTCTGTGTTTCATACTATTTTTACCCCCTTCACTGATAATGTGTTTCAAGTTGTTTTCTTCATTAAGGGATGTTTCATGCTATTTTTACCCCCTCTGTAAGTGATGATATGTTTTCCTCGCTAAACAATGTGCTTCATATGTTTGCCTCAGCAACTGTTATTTTTCAGTCTGTTTCCTCATTGTGTTGTATGTATTAGGCCAGTGGTTTTAAACTGTTGGTCCGCAGAAATTTCTTGCCCGGTCCATGAAAAAGTTATTGCCACTTAACACATATAGAGGCTATATACTGCTTTTGGACAACACATTTCAGAGGAGAACTGATGACATGGCTACTGATATCGAAGAGCAAGTTGTAAAGGGGATAAAGAAATCGAGATGTTTTACAACTCAACTTGACGAATCAACTGATGTGAGTAACCCTGCTATTACACTTCGCTTCGTGAGGTATAGTGAAGATAAATACTTTAGGGAAGGACTTCTCTGTTGCCGGAACACTAGTTCAGAGATATTTAGTGCTCTTGATGAGTATTTTCAAGTGAACACTAGTTCAGAGATATTTAATGCTCTTGATGAGTATTTTCAAGTGAACACTAGTTCAGAGATATTTAATGCTCTTGATGAGTATTTTCAAGTGAACACTAGTTCAGAGATATTTAATGCTCTTGATGAGTATTTTCAAGTGAACACTAGTTCAGAGATATTTAATGCACTTGATGAGTATTTTCAAGTGCAGGACTTAGACAAGGGTAAATGCATCGGAGTGTGTGTATGGATGGTGCTACAAGCATGACTGGACATCGTTCAGGTGCAGTTGTGAAAATAAAGGACGTTGCTCATCCAGAAATTTTGTCCACTCACTGTATGATCCACCGGGAGCACCTAGCTGCAAAGAAGCTTTTTACTGAACTAAACACTGTGATGAAGGATGCGGTGAAGATCATAAATGAAATTCGTAGTTGAGGTATGAACTCCAGGCTGTTATCGAACTGTGTGAGAATATGGATTCACAACTAAACAACATCTCCATGCAGAAGTGAAGTAATCAAGAGGAAGGGTTATTTCATGCCTTGTCGAACTGAGGGAAGAAGTAAAGCAATTTATGCGAGAGCAAAAGTCTGCCCTAGTAGAGCCATTGTTGGATGAGGAATGGATGGCTAAACTTGAAAATATGGTGGGCGTATTTAGCCTTCTCAACGAACTTAAATATTTCTCTTCAGGAGTTTTGTACAAATATTTTTACACTGAGAAATAAGACGGATGTGTTCAAAAAGAAGCTGGCTCTTTGGGATAGTCAAGGTACAAGAGGAGGATATAGAAATGTTTCCCCTTTTTGCAAGAATTTTTTTTATTGCTGCTGACGTCAACCGGAAAATCATATTCAATATAATAAGTCAACATTTAAGGGCATTAGCTCAAAACTTTAATCATTATTACCCTGACAATTAGGATCCTCATAAAGGTAACCTCTGGATTAATAATCTCTTCATTAAGATGTCAACTTGTGCACTTAATCCTCATGAAAAAGAAAACCTGATCGAGTTGTCTTCTGATGTCACTCTGGTGTCCAGACATAAAATGCAATCATTGTCTCAGTTTTGGATATCACTGGAAAAAGAATATCCATCTCTCACTTACAGAGTTATTAAATTGTTGGTTGTATTTTCGACTACCTATTCAGCCCTGTCAGTCATAAAAACCAAACGGATGTCAATG
The DNA here is from genome assembly GCA_028829895.1 of Sinotaia quadrata. Classification (NCBI taxonomy): domain Eukaryota; kingdom Metazoa; phylum Mollusca; class Gastropoda; order Architaenioglossa; family Viviparidae; genus Sinotaia; species Sinotaia quadrata. The sequence continues at coordinate 141,306,330 of CM054178.1, read as the reverse complement.
CAGCGCTTCATCTCTCAGAAACAACGCTGCAGCCATGGTTATCAAATATTCTAGCAAAGAAGCAGCAGTAGATTTCACACTAACTTTATTTGAATTTTCTTTATAATATTAGATTTAAAACAAATACACAAAATAAATAATGGTTTTCATTTCTACCTTAGTGGTCTGTGAAATATTTCTCCTATTTTCACCAGTCTGCAGGTGTAAAAAGGTTGAAACCACTGTATTAGGCTGTTTTCCTCAGAGTGTATTGTGCTTCAGGATGTTTTCCTCTTTAAGTGTTGTGTATTGCAAGCTGTTTTCCTCAGTAAGCATTGTAAAAATATTTCAGGATTTGTTTTCTTAAGTGTTGGTGTTTCAGGATAAGTTTTCCTTAGTGAATGTTGTGTGTTTCAGGATAAAGCTTTCTTCATTAGTGTTTCAGGACATGGTTTAGGATATTTTCTTCAGCAAGTGATATTTTATGTTTTAGGCTATGGAGGTGAAACATTTGGTACCAGAGGTGTCATTGCTGTGGACTGAGAACACACATACAGGTGTTTTCACACAACATCCATCATCACATTTTCAGTCTTCTGCTGCTTCACATACATCTGCAACTCCTGCTTTTTATCCACATGTGTCTGCCTCACAGTCACCTCCAACCACCATCCATTCTTCATTTCCGTCACCTCACGCTGTCACCGTCTCTGCTTCAAGTCACAACCACAGATTGGCATTTAGATCTGATATACCTGTTAACCTTAACACCCATAACTCTGTCCCAGTAGTGGCACAACATGGGGCTCAGGTAGTGGGTGAGCATAGAGCTCATTCTTCTTCAGATCGCTTCAATCAGCAGAACACTCTTGTATTGGATAAAAATGGATTTTCCCAGCCGTGCTCAGGTTCTAGTTTTCAAGGAAACAATATTCATACAATGAATCCTCATTTATTTTCATATCAGCCTTTCCCTTCTTCGAATGCCACTCAGTATACAAGTGCAGGAAATTTAGTGCCACAAAACTGCTTTACTCTAGCCAATTCAGTCACACAGAAGGAGTCACAACCTCATTTAATGCCACCACCATCAGCCATGCAGAACAGTTCACAGCCCTGCTTAATGCCACCAATTTCAATCATGCAGAACAGTTCACAGCCACGATTGATGCCACCAATATCAGTTAATTTTTGCAGACCACCAAGTTTAGTTGATTTTAATTTAAAGCATCAGGTACCTTCTGCAGCATATTACTCAGGCCCAAGTACTACTTCTCAGACACCTAGTGAACTTACACCAGGTGACATAAGTAAAGGAAACCAGCCAAACCATCAGTTTTTGTTTGGCAAGCAGCAGCATTTAGCTCTTAGCTCACAAGATAAATCCAGTCGACAAACAGTACAGTCAGTTAATTTAGGAAGTCAGTACCCACAGACTGTTACAGTCTTATCTCAAACTCCTTCAGTTGGTCAGCAACAGACTGTAGCACAACAGAGTAATACAAGCTCGGCATTGCAGATCACTAGCTCACATTTTCCTTTGACGAACAATGAGCACTTGCATAATCTTGAAATGAAGCAAGCTCAAGTCCTTAGAAATTCTCTCCACTTGACTGTCCCGCAGACCTGTAAATTCATAACTTCTACTCAGGTTGCCCCATCAGTCAGTACTGTTTCAGTTCCAAATTCAGCCCAGTTTGTCCAGTCTGCAGTTAGACAACACCAGGGGGTTGGTCTTGTGATTGCTGACAGCACATCATGTAGTGGCAAATCTAGTGATGACAGTGGACTTAATGTGACACCTGATCGATCCAATCCATCACCAAAACCAACCTTAAGTCCCCAGACTGCTGACAAGAGGAACTTTTCCTTCGGGGATGGAGGTGACGTGAGTTGGGATCAGGTGCACCCTCAAGTGCTTCAGCTGTTGGCTCAGCAGGATGCTCAGTTGAAGCTGCTTCAGGCTCAAATTCAGGTTTTACTCGCTCAGCAGCAACAAACAACTCAGTACCCAGCATCCTTTGCTGCCACCAGCACAGCACCTGCTACAATGGCTGCTGCATCAGACTGCACACCGTCATTGCCGAGGAAACCAGTGGAGACTTGCTCAGTGGCAGTCAACACCACTATTGTGTGCCCTGAGCCACCAAGTTTAACTTCCAGACATGCTCAGTGTGTCTCAGTGCAGACAAGTCCTTTGAAGAGTGTGGCAGCACCATTTCTTACCTCAGCCATTGATGATGGACCTAGTGTCTTTCAGGATAAAGTACAGAACTCTCCAGGATGGGAGATACATAATTCCACCAGAAGAAGCATGCATCTCACACCTGAGGAAATACACCACCAAGGAGTTGTACCATTGAACAGTACTTTGCAGGAAGGTGGCACCAGACTGGGTGAAGAAAGCTGTCATTCTCATGGAGGACAAAATAGGTAGAGTATTTTTATTTCAAATGAAATAAAAGTTGCCAATTAGAATATGTTCTTGATATTTCCATGTGTTTAACTTTTAATATTCTGATATTATTTCTGATCTAACATTATAAAGAAAATAATAATGTTTATGGTCGAGTTTTTTCTTTAAATGATGATAGATCTAATTTAAACCTTTCTATAAAAAGTACAAAATAAATGCATTTATAGAAGAATAATCGTTGGGAAGCCAATATTGTTTTTTTTTAAAAAATAAACTAATAGGAATTTGAAATATTTAATTTATAGTTAATGTTGTACATGGTGTTCAAACTTCCACTTTGTCTTAGAAGCTTATGAATTCCATAATGCTTATCAGCTACCATTTTGCAAGTGTTTGTGTTTGTATGCATACATCCATCCATGTGTGTTTGATCCCTGTGCAAATTGTTTTGGACAAAAATAGTATTTTTTTTAGTTTCAGACATCATTGAAATTTGAAGTCTATGAATGAGTACCGAAATATTCAATTTTGAAACTTTTAGTTTTACATATTTATAATGTATTGTGACATTTTCTTTCTTTGCGTCAAAGCGTTAAAACACTAATTACTATTTAAAGCACTAAATACTATTTAAAGCACTTTAATGAATACCTCTCACTGTCTAGTGTCTGCATCGTTTCCCAAAATACACTTTCTAAAAATAACTTTTACCATGTATGCATCTGTATGAAAGAGGTTTATTCTCAAGTTATCACAGCTTATCAAACCATTCATAAATATAAAATATAGTTTCTGGAAAACATAAATTACTAGGAGATAAAAACATACTTTAAAAAATCGTAATAAAATAATTTAAAGAAACAAATGGATTTTATTATTAAAATAATTCTTTTTGTATTATTGGTAAGATAATCAAGTGTGGTTATCATTTTATCTTTTGTGTCTGTGCAGACTGTGGGATTCTGTTGAACAAACCTCAGCAGCAAGTTCTAGTCCTCCAAGTGCCAGCATGTGTGTGTGTGCAAGTCTGGTAAGTTTAAAGGTCATAGAATGGCAGTATAAATTTCTGCTTCCATAGTAATCTCCTGGTTACATCAAAACCAAAACAACCTGACTCATTAAAGAGACATTAAAACAAATGAAATATTGAGCCACAATGACATTTTATATAGCTGGTTACCAAGTGCCTTTATGCATATATTTGCAATTTATCTCTGATCCTGTATTATACTTTAAAGAGACTTACCTATAAAATATAATAATGAGATGATGTATTTAGAATGTTATTTATCTCTTTATTTTTTTAATGATTTCTTAAAATTAGTTTTTATTTTCTGATGAAGTATTTTTTTCTCAGGAGAATGTTTTATTTTTATGAATAAATACATAAATTGCTCTAACTTTAAAATGAGAAATGATACAAGTATCACACACACACTCAACATTCAACCTTCTTTCATTCTGATAATTACAGTAAAAATTATGTTTAAAAAGTTCATCTTTTACGATTTTGATTATTACAAGCCAAGAAGAGCAAAATAAAGTACTTTAAAGTTATAATTAGTGATTAGAAAAAGGAATTTTACTACATGAAATGTAGGTTCTTATCAAATGAGCAATTGATACTAATGATAGAAGTATGAATAAATTACTTTCACATTTAAACCTAAGTCCAAGGATCCACACCACCATCCCTATAAGGAAATGAACAAAAACTAGCTGCAGATCTTGTAGTAGTCTCCCCTCTTTCATAGCTCTAGAGTGAAGTATGTGGGAATAGACAGTATGGCCATTAGAGTTTGTTGATGCTCATCTGGTAAAGTATTCAGGTCCAACTCGTACACCAGAAATTTAGTCACAAAAATATGTTTCCCATGTAAGTCTTGTTTAGATTGTGATTTACTGTATATGTTTATATAGTTGACTTTTGCAGTAGAATTGTAAACAATACAGAAAAGACAAGCTTGTCTGCAGTATTACGATGATTAAGATCTGTCTTCTTTACAAAATGCATGCTTTTCAAGATCTTTAAAGTGCCTGCTTCACGAGATCTTTACACAGTGCCTCCTTCACGAGATCTTTACATAGTGCTTGCTTTACTTTACCATAGTGCCTGCTTTACAAGATTTTTACATAGCACCTGCTTTACAAGATCTTTACATAGTGCCTGATTCACAAGATCTTTACACAGTGCCTGATTTACAAGATCTTTACATAGTCAGGCAGGCAGGCAGACTCACAAGATCTTTACACACTGCCTGCTTTACAAGATTTAAGCAGACTTTCATTTGGTTCAACCTGTCCCTTTGTGGTTCATGCCTACCAAATCAGGGTTTCTAGACTGTTTTGTCAAGGCTATGCATAGTAGAAATATTAGTTTTGAAAAAGAATGAAATCAGTCACAATGTGAAGTCTCCACTCTCCATATAGCGAGTAGGCTTACCTAGTAAAACAAACAAAAGCATTATTTTATGGTACGATTATTCCTGTTTTGCTTTGAAGCTTTGGCTAGGATGGATTACCAGTAAAAGCATATTCTAGTTAATTCTTAAATATGTACTGAGTATTAAAGTTTTTCTTTGAAAACAGAATGAGAAGAGTGCTGGGGAAGATATCACTCCAAACTCAGAATACTATGACCAACTTGTTGTAAGTATATAAATATATGTACAGTATTAGGACTTACAAGTGAACATAGCAAGTTCTTAACATTGGATTGCATTTCATTTATTCATGTGTTATCAGCTAATATTAACAAATTATTATACAATTATTTACTTCAAGTTGTGTAAACATTAACAAGTTATTTAATTAATATTTATTACAATTATTATAGACATTAGCAAGTTATTACAATATTATTTTTTCAAGTTGTGTAAATATTAACAAGTTATTATATTAATATTTATTACAATTATTATAGGCATTAGTAAGTTATTTTAAGTATATACTGTAGTAAAATTTGCATTAGTATTTATTTCAAGCACTTAAACTGTTGCAAGATATTATTATTTATTATAAATATTATAGACATTGGCAAGTTATTACATTCATGTTTATTTTTAAGTATTATGACATTGACAAGTTATTACTGTAATATTTATTTCAATTTATAAATATTGATTGTGATGGTAGCAGTTTAATTATTCCGTTAGTATTTATTTCAAATATTAAAAGTAAAGATAGCAAGTTATTGAATTAGTATTTACTTTAAATATTATAAATTATTGTCTGATTATTCATTAGTATTATTTTAAATGCTATAAAATTTGGAATGTTTTTAAATGTATTATAATTATTATAAAACTACAGTTTATTTCTTGATTATTTATTTCAAATGTTAAATTTGCTGCATTGTTATTTATTTTTAATACTTACAAAATTTATTACATTATAATTTATTACAACTGCTTGAAAAAGTAGGAAAGTTATTATATTATTATTTATTAAAAACATAAATTTAATGATTTATTTATTATTTATTTATTTAGTATTTATTTATTTAGTTTCTTTTTTATTTCATATAATGCTAGTTATGGTTAATCATTTATTATATTATTTATTAAAATGATTTAAAAGTTAACAAATTATTACAGTGTTAATGCTGTGACATATGCCACTTGACTGTTATTTTGTGTCACTAGATTACCGTACCCTTGTTTAGTGATTAATTATCTTGTTCTTGAAGCTTTACAAATAAAGTAGGATGTTAGCTGTTTCTTGGCATTCGTGATGTTAAAAGTCTGTCATTTCTTTCTAGACCAATATCCAGCTATTCTTGAACAACCATTGTAAAGACACAAACGTTTCTTGTCTTGAATCAAAAAAGATTGAGAATCCCACTTTGGAGGAGACACAGGTGCTTTTAAATCAGACAGATTTAACTTCACCAGGATCATCGAGACCAGCATCATGTCCCAGGTTAACATCATTTGTTGTGTTATTAATTCTGTGTATTGCATCATTTGTTTTGTTATTAAATCTATGTACTGCAGCATTTGTTTTGTTATTAATTCTGTGTACTACGTGTCTTTGCCATGGAAAAATGGAAAATGCTATTTTAAATATTCTTTTCACTTGCCATTCTTTCTTTGTCAACTCAAGGACCCTTCACTTTAAATGATCCCCAAAAGACAATTACATTATTTGTAAATATGATTATATTACAAAATTATTGTCATTTTTTTTTTTCTATTGACCAGGTAAGGGGAAATAACTCAAAACATCTTGATGGAAGTACTACCTTCTGCAAAAATACAACTTTAAGCTTTTCAAAATTTAGATTGCAAATCTTTCCTGTTCTGTAGATAGAATGTAGATTACAAATCTTGCTTGGTCTTTGGGTAGAGTGAGTATAGATTACAAATCTTGCCTGGTCTCTGGGTAGATAGAGTATAGATTACAAATCTTGCCTAATCTGTTGGTAGGTAGAATACTTTATCAAAAGGGTTGACAGATCAACCTTTTATCGTTTTTATCATTAAAAATAAAATGTTTATAAAAAGGGATCTGGCAGAGAAAAGATAGATGATACTGCCCTCTGAATTAGTTGCTTCCACTTGTACAAAGAATCCCTTGTTTCAGCTTTGACAGGACAAATCTTGCAGAGGTTTCATTGACAGTTTACTTTATCATCTGCTCAGGGATCTGATCAGCTCTGTTATTAATTTTAAAGCTCTTTGTTGTAATCTATATGAATCTGATAAGCTTGTACTATTTTTAAATCTCCGTATTGTAAAATATCTGAATCTGAAATATTTATGCATCTCTGATAAACTTTTACAATTTTAAAGTATATTAGTGCAATATGTGTGATTCAGCACTTACGTAAAGCTCAGCAAAGTATGTGTGTTATGCACAGAAGAATGCTATATTTAAGTGCCAGGTCAGAAGCTATATATCACAGTTACGTTAGTCAGACAGTGCTTTATTCAAATGACATTGATATATGTTTGTTTGTGTACAGTATTGAGGGCAGTTCTAATGCATCACTCATGCCATGCAATTATCTTCCCATGCTGATGGACTCAGAGTCTGATGTGTCTCTGGAGATTAATGCCATGGCTATGAAGTACCTCCGTGATGAGCAGCTCACCCAGATTGCTCGTCTCCGACAACTTTCATCCGGTTCCAACCGCACAGATCTTCTGCGCAGAGTTCTGGCTTCAGCCAGCATCTCCACTCCTGATGTTTCCCAGCTCGGAGTAACTCCAAACATGAGCATGGCCACACGAAAATACATGGAGAAGCATGGACTGCTTAATGTTGGGCAGTGTAATGAGAGTGAATTAGACTGTAATTACACCATTCACCTTAAGACTGATTTCAGTCTGGCAGTCATGTCGGAGAAATCACTAATGGCAACCAGTCATAATCAGGTGCCTTCACCTACAACTGGCAGGAGTCCCGTAAAAAAGGAATTAATACAGAGACTCTCTTCACCAGCCAGTGTTACTGAAAGCCCATTTAACACAAGTGGTCATGAAGGGAGGTGGAAAGGTGATGCAGATCTTGGGGCATCCCCATTGCTTCGTCCAGCCTCCAGGCAACCTCATAACTATGCCAGGCATATATCAGATCAGTCTCTTGATGAATCTCCCATTTTCCCTGAGCGATATCAGGGCATTCACACACGGGACATTAGAAGCAATGATGGTGATAGAATTCTAGACATTGAGAAACTGCGACAAATGCCTAAACTTCTATAGTCATTATTAGGAGAGATTTGTGGTTTATAAAAAATATCATAATTTATTAAATACAAACAGATAATTGCTTTAACTCTAGTAATTTTTGTTTAAATACTAAAAGATAACTCATACTCTACAGATATTCTGTAGTAGTATTTACCTCATAGAAAAATACTCATTATCTATCCGCACACTTTGTAAAATGGTTTTTGACAACTATGTTTAGAACTTAAGATTAAGAACTGGAAGCTGTAATTATACACTACACCAGCAGCATATATATATAAGTGATTATGTACCATAAGAACCACTTTATACAGTAAATTAGCAATGCATGCAAGCAAGCATTAGCACTACCATTGACTAGTACTTATTGACTCATATAATAGGTTTTAATTCTGGAATCCTTCTGCAAAGGTATTTATGCTTTGCACCAAAGGCTTTGGTAATCATTACCAGGCATTGCTCAAGATATATTTAATATCCTGTTCTTGCATTGTGAAACTAAGTTTATTAGATAGATAGAAAACTGGTACATGTAACTAATTGTGTTACAATTCACCTATCCTTTTTTTTTTTTTAATGAAACTAATAAAACAATATGCTTATTAAATCTTGATAGAAAACACACATTTAGTTAGGTAAACATTCATAGGCATACTTTGTGCCTAGTTTAAAAATTAACTTACCAAAGACACAACCGGTTCTGGTAATCCTACTATCTGAGCAATGATTCTAGTGAAAGATGATATTTTTGTAAATGATATAGTTATAAAAGATTACAATTTAATTTAATTAAAATGTGTTTAAGTAAAGCATTTGTGTATCAGAAACTATGTTTCTTGATGTAAACATTCTGTGGTGCAGATTGAAACTCAGACCTAATCAACATCTAGTACTAAGAACCTGCTTTTGTTTTTTATCCATTGTTACTATTTAGGGATTTTATTGTTGCTCAAGATTTGTGCTATTGTAGATTAATAAATGAATAATGAATAAGTACAGATACAAACAATATAAAACGGCAGTGAAATATTCAACTCACTGAAAAATATAACAGAATATTCTTTTAAGACACTCAATTTTTTCCTCCAAAAATACAAAAAAATTAAAAGTTGTCATTTTAAAATATAAATTATGGAATTACTTGCAAAGTCATATGATTAAAATGTTATATTAATCATCAGTTGCTGACTTCAATAAAACATAAATATTAATAATTAAATCTTATTTGAACGCTGGCTTAACTTACAGTCTTGAGCAGTATACAACTATAAATTAGTGAGCTAAAGATGCCCAACTACAAAATAGAAAAGAGACATCTGTTATTTAAATTTTAAAAGTCCGGGCTCATAAACCTCCTGCCAAATTTAACCAAACTTAATAATTCCATTATTGTTAGATAATGTAGTTGCTTGATTATGAGGCATTAATAATATTTTTTTGTTTTTATTTTAAATTTTGTTTCCTCTGGCTATGACAGTTTATGAAATTGGTAGTTGTCTTATGGCTAGGTGCATGTATTTTAATCTAGTAGACTGTATGCTGGTACATGTAGCAAATCTTGTATTCACATTGGAAGGTTACATTTAAAACGTTGAGATTTAATTTTATTTAATTGTCATGTTTGATAATTGGTGATTGTATGAAAATTGAGCTAACAAGTTTAGATGGTTGAGGATTTTATTTAAATTTGATGCATGCCAATGATGATTGCTTGAAACTGAGTTTAGATGGTTGAGCATGTTATTTAAAAATTTCTTTGATCATTTTCATAAAATTAAAATGCAATTCATGACTTTTAATACAAAATATAGCTGTGATAGATTTCTTATTTATTTAATTCCTTATGTACTGTCATTTATAACAATTAAAATCTGACAACTATTTCAGTGTTATTTTACAATTCTTTATATCTTTATAGCATCACTTGGAAAATCTGATGTGAGGAAAAAGATGCCATCAAATTTGATGCAGAATTTAAAGGTGGTCTTCACCACCTTTTCTGCTTTACACCATCCACCACTTCAACATAGCTTTAGCAGGTGGAATTCCTATAAATATCAGGAACGGACCTCTCTCCTTATCTCATTTATAAATTCATTAATGCTGTGGCAGTTTTAATTAAAACCTTGTATTGTGACAGTCAAGGTTTTGCAAGTGATGGTGGATGCAACTTTGAATTTTTACCACCTGCAACCTAAGAAATTAATGTCCCAGTAGTTGAAATGATGTCTCATGCTATGAATGAGTGAAAAATTACTGTTACATGGGCAAAGAGAGTTTACGTTATACCCCACTCTTACACCATCAAGCCAGAATATATTTAACAGAAATATTTTACAAACCATTTAAACATCTTTGCTTACAGTTTAATGTACCAATTTATTAAAGTACAAGATTACTAGCAAATTTGGAAATACACTTTTGGCCTTTTTAAAACAAAACATTAACTCGAAATGGGATTTACCATACATGATAACACACAATAACATTCTCTTCAGAATGTTTCTTGGTAATGGCTACATGTTTATGTATCAGTTAACAATATTTGATTTTGTCTTTTAGTGGGAAAAACGTAGATGCTGAAGAAAAAGTTGACTCTAGTTGAGATAGAATATATCATCTATGCCAAATTCTGTTATTTCCCTTACTCTCTTCAAAATGCAAGAATGTTGAACTAATTTAATATATTTCACCTAAATGACCTGCATCGTACGTAATAGAAAATCTTAATAAAGTGATTGAGTGCTTTAATTTAAATAATGTAAATTACCTAATTGATTTAAATGTTAAGTTTGATTAGATTTACTTCTAGTTATAACATTCCTGGAGTCTATTTTCATTTGAGTTTACAGGCACGTTGCCACTAATGCAGACCAGTCATTTTAGTACACATTCATGTGAAACACTAAACATTCCAGATTCAAGTGGAAATCATTTTAATATTAAAAACCCTTTATAGATAACATGATCATACCTACTGGCATATAACAATAGTTACATTAATTTTACAGATGGAAAGCGGCATCATTGTATTTCAAAATTTTGTATTTTCATTGGAGATAACCATTGTGAAGGTATTTTTACTAAATAATGTATTGGTAATAAGAAAAATAAAGTGAGAATATAACGATTAATTATCACACAAGTATTGTTACACAATACATTCTCACATTTGTTTTGGTGGAAACTGTGCAAAATTCAGTCATGGTTCTTCTAATAGATATTTTAATATGGACAATCGAAAGAGGATGCTTCTGTGAGATTTTTGATTTACCAATATAAACATGTGATGGTGCTAAGAATAGCACTCCGTTAACACAGTGATCCCCAACCTTTTCATCGCCGCGGACCGGTCAACGTCTAATAATTTTACCGCGGCCTGATGAGGTGGGGGATGTTGATTGTTTAAATTTTAGAATGTTTTGATTTAATAATTTTAATTTAATTGTAATTAAATGTGCCTTCAAAATAAAATACAGTTACATCAAAAAATGAATTTAAAGTGATTTAACATTTTAACTCACTAGAACGCTAAATCAATGAGAACCCTGAGCTTGTTTCTTTGCAACGAGATGGTTCCATCTGGGGGTAATAGGAGACAATGACACACGAAGTGTGCTGCTTATGTCCAGTTTATTCCGTCGTTTTGTTTTGTTTGCTGTCACTGCAGAAAACCCTGATTCACTCAGGATGTCGGAAATGGCAACAGGGATTTAAGTGCTGTGGTGACAGTCTCAGGGTATTCCACCATGACTTTAATCCAGAACACCAGCAGAGTTGTTGTCTCGTAGTTTTAAGGCCACCATCATATGCAATCTCCAGCAGTTGATCTTCTTCTTGCACAGACATGCTAGATTCGCCTGGTTTATTGACAAATGGGTCGCGGATCCATTCCTTACCAGTTCGTGGGTCTTTTATGGTTGGGAAGTAGCGCTCGAATTCTTTTAAAAGCAAAACAGGTGATCGTGCACCAACTGGGAGAATGAATGCTCAGGCTCGGTCTCGTCCATGGAAAATTGCACAAACCCAGGAGAAATACACCACAGTAAATAAAATTGGGCGGCCCGGGGGTTGGGGACCACTGCGTTAACACATCATGATTTTTATAAGTGAAAATAAATTGGAAAAAAAAGTGAATCTGTCCATTACTTGTTTATGTTCTAATTAACATTAACTGAAGACTATTAAACAAGAATCACTGATTGATTGTAAATATTTGTACTCTTATAAGGTTTTAAAAAACTATGAAAGTATGGTACTTTGGTAGTGTAACTGCCAAAGGTCCAACTGATTTTTAAGTGTTCATGCAGTACCAAGTACCATAATGTCAGTGGTGCTTTAAGCACTGCAAAGTATCATGTCAGTGGTGCTTGTGCAGTACAAGTATAATGTGATTGTCACTTGTGCTACATGTTCTGGATTCAACAATTTCTTCTTTTTAAATTAAAAGCATCAAACTTCTCTCCAATACAGGAAACATTTAGAGAGCAAACTTAGAACAATCCAATTATTTGCCTTGTCTGCAAGAAACCATCCTCTCTTGCTTAAGTTCTGTTTGAATAGTTATTGTCTTCACTGAAAATGCATGTAATTATATTTCTGTAGCTTAGGTCTAGCACTCTTTCATCCGGATACATACAGTAAGTTTTGAGTGTGCCTTTTACTTACATCTTGACAATATTCAAAAACAGAAAGGCAGATGAAGAATACTTAAGTGCTCAGAATGTCTCCTGTCAGCCCCATCCCCCATAATACAAAATGAAGCAACACCAACAGTTTCAATTAGTATACACAGCAAAGAAAATACACAAGAACTGAATTGCCACAGTAAAAAATTAGAAAGTTGCTTTCTAAAATTTCAAGGACCATCAATTTAGTTCATATGCACATCTGTGTGTTACATATGTTAAAAATCAAAATTAAATTACACATGTATGGCTACAAGTAAATGAATGACTTCTTTCCTCTAGGGATATACTGTTATCCCCTCTCCGGAACCTTTTTCATTTTATTTTTTTTGTTGTAAATCTGAAACAACTTTCCTAAACTTGACCTTTCTCACACACTGTTGAATTCCCACCCTTTTCCCTTAGAATAAAAATGTACTGGATATGTGAATAAATAGCGTTCATCTGACTTATTGAAATGTTTGTACTTGTTTTTGTGAAAATGAAGGACAAAATGATGTACAGTTAGCATGATAATAACCATAAATTAGTGAGATGAAAAGAAAGTACTCCATGGCAGCTACATAAACTCTTAACATTTGAGTACTGAGCATTTTTATAATTACATGTATATTAAATTTTAAAAACATGTTTTATAACATTTCAAAAATTAAACTTCATCTTGTAGTATAAGTACTATAACTGAAGGTTCTACTGGTAAAAATAAGGATTGAAAAGTTAAAACTATGCACAGATGTGATCTCTTATCTTCACCTTTGATAAAATGAATTTGTGAAGGTTTTAGTGGATCTAAAGTGTTTGAAATTGATACTTTTCAAATGCAAATATGAATAAACATTTTCTGACAATTTAAAAAAAACAAACAGACCAGACGCATATCCCATAACAAAAAGTGTGATGAAAGGATAGGGATTTAAAATAAGATTAACTCGTATACATGCCAAAATGAAAAAGTACATCACGCAACAAGGTAAAATTGCTGATTTTGAGTGCACAAGTACTGAAGTAGTTCTACGTGGCCAGTTCTCCAAGAATTTTACTCATAAATTAACTAAGAAATAAAATTTTAAAAGATTTGTGGTGCAGTTTTATAGGATGGTTTGTGGATGTTAGTTCATCATTTCAGCAAATAGTAAACAATTGCTAAATAAATAATTTATATGAAAATGTTTGAAATGGTATAAATCCAGAAGAGATCTGAATGAAGTGTTGTATAACTAGACAGCTATTGGCCTATACTGATCAAAATAATTTTAAAAAACTATGTTTATGTTTTTGCAAGCTAATCTCTGTGCTTGGAAAAAAGATCACATGGCATTTCTGGGACTAGATTGCTATTTTGGGAGTCATTGCAATGCGATTGTTTGTTGATTGAAATAAATGGTAATAGAGTCCTGACAACCAAGACTACACACAAAACATGCACTTAAATTTAAACAGATTTTGTATAACAATAAAATTTGATCTTGTATGTATTTTCTTTAAAACATTTTACTCTAGGTGCCAAGACCACCCTCCACGAAATATGCTTGACAGCACCACAAGTTTCTAATAATTTTTAAAATACTTTTTAAAGGGAAAAAAACAAGCATAAACTTCTGTCTTGACTAAAACTAATGAAAGTCGATTTAGGCAAATATGCACACTTTTCCCATATAATTAACCAATTCTTTCATAATGAAAAAGAATAAATTAATCAAAAATAATTTTTAGTGCTCAATTGTCATGCTACATAAACAAAATATTTATAAAAAAAAAAGAGTTGGACTAAAATAAGTTCAATCCAAAATGTGTTTTGAGTTTGAACTGCCAAGTTACACTTCTAAAAGTACTACCTTAACATTTATTTAAAACTATTCATAAAATAAATTATCAATAAGATGAATTTTTTCAGTTCTTTTATATATACACAAATACACTTTTCTTAATGAATGAGATAAAGGTGAGATTAATTTAGTTTTTCCCAATGTATGAAACTGCTTCAATTTTACTCAAATGAGAAAGGAATATATGTACCAGAAAATGATTTTAAAAACAAAACATTTATGATTTAGTTTGATCTGGAAGACAGGAAACTCTTTAAAAGCATACAATTCACAAGCTATTTAATTATGAACAATCTCTCGAGACAACATAGGTACACATACACTTTCACTCATAAATAAAAGAAAATGCATTACAGCACTATATTACACACCTCATATATTATTCAATGAAAACAGAAGCAAGTCAGATATCTTTATTAATGTTCTTGACAATTCCTGTTCAAGAACAAACCATTCATATCATTTTCATAAAGAGCATCAGCATTTTTAAATTTATTTTTTGTTGTTTTAAAGTTTCCTGTATGAAAATTTACACGTTAACTGACAAAAATATTTGGTAATTGATTACACAACTGAAAGAAAAACACATTCTTACATTTAAACATCCCAACCAACAACAACAGGAACAAAAACAAAAACACCCTCATCACCATCACAGAAAGAGAAACATAAATAGGCTCTCCTCTACCATATAACATCCACTCACACAAATAAACAAAAACCATCCCCATGTCAAAACAAAATATGAACCCAATCACACAAATGGCCCTAAACTTTTGTTCAAGTATCAACAAAAGAATTTAATCTGAAATTAACTGAAAATATGCAACTTTCAGTTTATTATCAACATAATAATCTTAATTAAATTGTAAACAAGTCACACACTCTCAATGGCATGGAAAGGAATGAATCACAATGCCAACACCACTCACACCACAACCACTGAGCCCTCTCAACAGCAGCACAGCACAGCAGACAAAGCACCCATCAGTTATCAAGATCCACATATGGCAGCACATGCAGCATGCTGCCCTCATATGAAAGCAAGCTCACAGTTTGGTGCCAGCCATGCCAGACACCATTTAAATCATTTAGACCATTGACACCGGCCCACTGCCTTGAATGTAATCGTTCTACCAGCTCATCTGTAACTGGCACAGGTTCTGGCAGCTCATAGAAGTCCACAGATTCCCAGTTGATGTCAGCATTCACAGGAGGAAGTTGAGCATAAATTTCCTCTATACTCAAACCAGTCCCCATGCGCAAAGAGCCTTCATGATTGGCAGTATCAACACTGCTTTCCTCATTATGAGCAGACTCATTTTTGTCTTGTCGACTAGTAGAGTAACTAGTGTCAAAATGATCCTTGACATATGGAAGGCGACAAGTTTCAAGATCTAAGCTTGAACCCAAGGCAATATCTGACCCTCTTGTCACAAGGTCATCTTTAAAAGAATTGTATTCTTCAAATGTGGAGGAGGGATGAGATGTTTTTAAGAAATGCTCCACCAACTCACTTTTTGCTTGACTTAGCGTCACATCTGACGGTGGGGCAGTTGGACCTTCATCCTCATCTCTAGACTTATTCTTTCTGCGACTACGTGGTTTTACCCCAGCAGGTAATACTGAACGAGTTAGGTCTCTTTCTTTCTGTATCTCATATGTTCGCAGTTGGTTGATAATTTTATTACCCACACTTGAACTGTTGTTTTTTCTTTGTAGGTCCACTATCAACTGCTCTGTAGTCTTTACTTTGTTCTTGTCTTTACTTGACCTGTCAAGGGTCAGGACTGACAGTCTGGAGTCTGAATTTTCTTGTCGGTGGAGACTGTTAGTATATTTACCATACTGACTGTCATCATGCCCTGCAGTCATTAAGTGTGGCGATGACACTCTAGCTGGTATGGAAGGGAGGGAACTAGAAGAGCTAACCCTTGGCAGATCTGTGGCCAGCTCTGAAGGTTTGTTTGATTTAACAAACCCATTTATAAATTTATCTTGTTTGTGGGCAATAAATGAAAGACTTCCTGAATCTACTTTTGTTTTCTTGGTGGATGTAGCAGTTGGTGATGATGATTCTTCACGTGCTCTTTTACGATTGGCTATGTTTGTTTTTGAAAGTTCTCTTTGATCTTTGCTTGATCCTTTGTCACTGGAATTAGATAAAGACACTCCAGTGGAATGGTTTGGTTTGTGAGCGAAATTTTTAAATACAAAAGAGGACTGTGAATCTGAATCCATCAAACAATTGTCCCGGTCACCAAACACCCTATCCTGACTGTTTTCACTGTGCACAGAAGTGGGTGTTAATTGACTACTACCATTGGAGTCTTCTCCGACTGCCAGAACTCCTGGCTTAGATCGGTCTTTAGGTGTAGCTCTACCTGATACATGAGCAGCCCTGCGCAAGGAGTCATCCTGCCTACATGCAGTAGACAATGAATTGGCATTTGGATGCAAAGCAGGGGACAAAGTTGAAGAGGCACGAACAGCTGGCGAATAAGGTGTAACTTTAAATCTGCCATGATCCATTGCAGGTGATGAAACACGAGCAGTTGATGATAACAGTGGAGTGCGTGGATGAGAACTAGATACTGCTGGTGATACAACCTTTTGCCCAAAACTAGGAACAGGGGTCAAAGGCTTGCCTCCAACCAATGCAGGAGAGGCCACCCTCACAGCTCCAGAGAGCAATGGAGTCAGCGGTTTTCCACCAGATAAGGCAGGTGATGCAGTCTTATACCCTACCAGTGGTGTTCGAGGTTTCACTACTGTAAGAGCTGGAGAAGCAATTCGCCCAGCAATAGTGGATGAACTGCGACCCAGTGCTGGAGAACAGGCCGGGCTAACTTGCAAACTTGATGCAACTGCCGGGCCAGGAGAAGGCCTTGAGTGTTCTCCATTAACTCCATTGCTCTCATCAATGAGTTTCTTCCAGTTCCGCACAAGCTGTTTGGCACGTTTTGCTAACTGCGTATCTTTGGTTTTCTTCCGAAGCTCATTAACAATACGACCGATGCGTGTTTGCTGCAATCAGATTTGCGTACGCATTTTAATTTTACGATACATGAATGTTAAATGAAAAGGCATAAAACTACTGTTTTGTTTAACTTTTAAAAACGACATTAAATCAAATTGCAAAACATCCAGATAAGCCTGCAAAATATTACAAAATGTTTTACAAGTCTTTAAAAAAAAACCTGACAAATGTACTGGTATAACTGGCATAATATATCTCAATGGTTGGTGTTTAAGACTATAATATTAAAAAGAAAAAGAAAGTTGTTTTGAAACTGTTAACCTTAAAAAAAAAAAAAATTAAAATTTATAATAGCTCTAGATAAGAAAGTATAATTTCATTATTATAATTATTAAAATTAAAAACGCATCAAGGTCACCATTCTGCTATAGGTTCCTATTAAAGAAATATACTGTATGCATAATAAGAACCAATTCAATATTCAAAAAGTATAAATATCAAATATACCTCCAACAGACTCCGAGTAACTGGATAGGTCTCCAATGTGGAGATGACTTCCAGTACAGCCTGTGCATTAATGACCTACAAATTAATGAATAAATATAAAACTGGTACAATAAAGTAAAAATAAATATATAGCCTTAAAATATAATTAATAATATTTTGGCAGTTAAAATGACAAAAATAATATCTGTAAAGTTATTTTATAAAAAAAAGTCTTGACTTAGGAACTGCCTGAACTAAAAAAGGAAAATTTAGTTCAAATCAAGATCACTTGGAAAGAAAATGAAAGGAAAAAAATGTATCACAATTTTATCTTATTTATAAGTCTGTCTTCCAGAAGATGACAAGGTTATATATAAAGGGTGATGGCAATGATACTAATCTGCCAAATATATTGTTATATTTCTTGTACTTCTGAAAGCAAATGTTTATTATTTCTAAATATTACAACACATTTATAATGATCAACAATAAATTGTGTCAACTGAAAAAGTTCTGCTCTTTACAAAAGCACTAATTAGTATGTACACTGTCAATATTGTACTTCAATGTGTAAAGATGTTATATAATACTACAGAAACTGTAATCTATGTAAGTTAATATAGTCTATCAAATAAATGATACTTAAAACAGAGGAGTTTAAAAAAATAAATAAAATGGAATAGGCACGATAATACTACCTTCTCTCCCGATGATTTGGCAACTTCTTCAAAGGTATTTTTTTTACTTTAAGTTAATCAAAATGTTAACATTTAAAACTAAAGTATATATATATAAAACAGCCTGAATTTTCTATTTACAATATTATGTGAACAGATTAAACAAAATATTTATATTAAAAAAATTATCTAACTATTACATTAAAAAACCCTTCCTAAACAACATGCATCAAATGGAAAGTATTCTTTTATAAAAATAAATCTTCAAAACTGTAGCTGAAACTTAAATTCAACATCATGATAATTCCAATTCATAAACTTGCCAAAGAAAAAAGTTACAAATAACATTTAATTAATGTGAGAATGGAGAAAGACAGAAATGTCAAAGTACATGTCTTACAATAATTTTTTTCCATTTATGAATGACCAACTCATTTTAAAATTTAAAGTATATGTGACTCATGACACCAACAATGAATTGCAAAATTATATATGCAAAATAAAATAAGTTTATCTTAGTAAGAACTTCAAGGAACAAGCAATGTACAATTCAACACAAGCATTAACATTTTAAAAATAAATGTTTGTACAAAGCATGACAGTGAACGAAGATCCTTGTAATCTGTATACAGCAAAAAGACTAGGTGGATGATATATGATACCAATTATAATGAGAATGTTGACATTTCTGACAGATTAAATAAAATATAAATCCTGACAGGAAGAATACAAATCATAGGGCTTTTAGTGTAAAATAATACAGTTCACTTGTGCTCAAAGGAGTTTACAGGTTTAAAATCAATTCAAAAGCAACTAGAGATGTGTAAACTTATAGTGAGGCCTATTCTTTAAAAACTTAGAAAAATGTATAAAATCTGCACACACATAAAACAATTAAATGTAGCATGCAATAATTACAAAAGTTATAAAACTGTCAACATCATATAGTGTCACATTAGCATGTAGTTTCTGAGGCAGGTATAAGAATAAGATAAATGCTATAGTTACTGACAGATGTTGAAATTATTCTTAACATTAGAAATTATCTTAACTCTGTTAGTGTTACTAATGGAAACAAATCTAATTTATTTTTTAAAATAATTATAATATCTTATCAAGTAATCAATCAGCATAATCACTGCTGTATCGATAATCATTTTCGCTATATAAGGAAGAAAACGGTGGACAAGCTCACACTCAGTCGTGTCAGCATGCACACCGCCCTGCCTTAGCGGTCACCTGCCAATGCATCTAAGAAATATATATACTATAGGTCTCATATGCGCACTTCATAATTATAAGGAGTACTAGTTTCAATATTTCAAATAACCGATCAAACCTGTCTAAATTAAATCGAGTAAATCGTTAATTTGTTACATAAAAATTGCGCGGTAACATTAATATTTGCATACCTAAGCAACATCTATATGCTTCTCACAGCCTACAGCAAGGAAAGACTTAGAACTAGTTAGTGTAAAAATAAATCCGTTCAAATAGATAAATGTAACGAATAATCATAACTTATTTTTAGTTTTAAAGATCATGTGTTCTTTCTCATGAGCAAAATTTCGAACTTTTGCATGATCGCGCAATTTATTCCTATATTCATTCAGGCTCTTTACTAAATCTGTTTACAACATCCACCATGCTTACAATCGCAGTCGGACGACAGGTCGAGCTGCAAAGTAAAATCAACTGTGTGTTATAATACCACAAATATCTTACATTGTTGTCCTCATCAAGTGCCTTCAAAAGTTTCTCCTTGATCTCGACTGGCGTTGGCAGCATGAGGAAAGCCAAAATTGCTTAATTTTGGCGTGTTTTGCCCGCGGAGTTCGAGACGTTGACCCACCAGAATGGCGGACGCCGTCCATACATTGTAAGCTAGCTCGTCGACGCACTGACATCTGGGAAACCTCTCCAGTGGCATGACGTCAAATGCCGAACGAGCGATCGGCGCAACTCTCGCTCACAATCTATGGCGCTGTTATTATGCAAATCTTCTAGTGCACCAAAATAAAGCCACCTTTGATTGGTCACATTCTTCACAGGTTTTCTCAACTGAAATTATATTGGCTTCAGTATACCCTCAGAAAAAAGGTCAAGTTGCTTAAGGGGAGATAAGTAAAGAAAACGAAATAGTCTCTACAGCTTGTAAAATCTTGTTTGGTTTAGTTATCCTCCTATAAACTGTGACAAGAAAATATTTCCAGTTATACTAACTTATACTGATTAAAAAAAACGGACCAGGCATTGCATTAGACTTTAATAGGTAAACGCATTTTGTTTTTATTTTATTTCAAAATATATTTTACTTTAAAAATTGTTTGCTTTTTTATTTTGCAAGGGAAATCACGAAGACAATAAAATTATTTTGTTGACAGTTTGTAATAATATGAAGAACACTTTGATTTTTCTGTTTCAAATGCGCATATTATTTATTGTAAATTATTAATATTTTGCATCAAACCTATATTTTCTAAGAAGTTGTTAAATGTTATCGTAGTATTAGAATATAAATAATAATCTATTTCAAATGATAGTAACAGTACTGCATGTGTTACTATTACTACAGCTTTATAAAACAAGTAAATAAATATCTGCAGATAAATTATCCATTAGACAAATGGATAATTTATCTGCAGATATTATTTACTGTTTTTGTTTTGCTTTTTTCTATTAAATAAATATATAATAATTTAGTTATTTTATGATCAGAAAGTTCATGGTTGCTGCAAGTATTTATATTCTGGAGAATTACAAAAAACGTTCTTAAATACTTGTTTTAACAAAATGTTTCGGATAATTAATTTCTGCATTAACAAGACCTGATTCAATTACAGCCTCATTACTTTAAGAAAATAATCCTTGGAAATTTGTCCAGAAATATACAAATATTCAAATAAACAAAGTGTAGCTGAAACATTTGTGATTTCATTCAGTTTGTTTATTGATGATGCAAAAGAAATAATGTTCACTGAAGCTGTTATGTAAAAGAGAACATTTCAAAATCCAACCATTTAAAGCTTGAAAATATTTCACAAAAGTATTCAACAGAAGATGCATTGACAGATAAGAAACTGTGCAGTTATTTGGGAAACTCTTTGGTTGTAAGCTGAAGATGTTACCCTCACATGCAATGTGACATGTCTTGAGAGTCCAGCCTTGATCAGCTGGGATTTTCTTAACCATCCTTTCCCCTTTCCCTAAATCTTAAATGTTGAGTTTATCAACCATGATTTTAAGAACTTAGAACTCTTTGAATAATTGGCACAAATAAAGATACATTATCATTATTTATCATATGTATAAATAGAAAATAAAAACTTTAATACACTTCTAAAGAGAATGTTCTTCCATATTCGTTTTAGTATAACCACAGAAGTTCATTCCTTTTAATTAATTTAAGATTAATTATTAAATAAATTAATAGTTGTTTTCACCCATGAACTTAAATTGTTTATATTTTGCAGTTCCAAGACATTGTTAGATAATGGGAAGCATCTACCGTCACTTACTGACAAAACAATGGCTGATGTTGTCATCACAAGTTTGTAGTCATAAAGCAATTTACCATAATAAACATATGATTGTTTCATATATAAAATTGGTAAGACCATTGTTGTCACATCACAGCATATCAGCATCTTCTGCATCTTGCCTTTTACAAAATTCAGGACTTTCATGTACATACTATGGTCCAGTTGAGCAGAAACGAAGATTTACAGCAGACCCCAAAACAACAGCATTAACAATATGGAAGGATCTGAAGCATTTGAAATCATCACCAGTGCCTGCTCTGACTCTTGGCATGTCTGGACTAATTCCTTTTGCATCAGTTCCTCTGTACATGCTATACACACATGCCTACAGTGAGCATTTTGCATATGCACAGCTAGCATATGGTGCTTGTATCTTGTCATTTATAGGTGGTGTGAGATGGGGTTTTGTCATTTCTGAATCTGAGGGGAACAATTTAAAGGCAGATTGGTTTAACTTGGGGTACAGTGTACTGCCTACTCTGGTAGCCTGCGGGGGTCTCCTTCTGCCACAGTCTTTAGCTATTCTCACTGTCATGGTAGGCATTGCAGGTGCTGCCTATTTTGACACCACTGTCAAAGAATACCCAGCTTGGTTTAAAGCCTTAAGATTTGTGCTGAGCCTTGGTGCTGTTCTCTCCCTGTGGACTGTATTTTTGTGCAAGTTCATTCTGAACGTTCCGCCAGAAGATGCTGCTCATATTTAATTTCAGATATAAATGTTTATATTAAACATCAGATTATAAGAACTCTTTCTGTATTTAATTAGACACACCTTGTTATAAAGCATATACCTGCAACACTTAACATGAACTTGCAGCTTTGAAGTGAATTATGGTTATTTTGATTGTCCCTTAAATCTTTGCCATATAAGTACATGTACATACATTTGGGAGTTGGAGATCTTGATCACTATTAAAAAAGCAATACTTTATAATACATTGCTAAAATGTTGGGATCAAAGGAAATAAAGATTGGCAATCAATTAGTGATCTGTCAGTTTTATTATTTAATTATAATTTTTAATTTAATTGGCTGGAGGGAGGAGTGGAGTTGAGCAGAGAATGCAGTTTAAAAAAATTTAGATTGATTGTTCATTCATTTATAAAATATAACCCCAAATATTTATTTTTTAATTACATTAAAGTGATATAATAAAACATTTCATTTTAAATGATGTTAAATGATGAAATACAGTATCCTCACTTTGCATGCATTATCTGGTATAATCTAGCTCTTGAAAAAAATTAATGAGGAGAATTATAGTACTGAATAGCATAAGAACTTTGAGGTATTCTTTTCTGTATTCAACAGGTGATAATTGTTGGCTAACAAATGGCCCATCACAACAGTTCTTCTATTTATAAGTATTGGATTTGAGCAACCTAAATGTAGTTGCTCAATATTAATGTGGTTTAGACAACTGCAGACAATTTAGCAGTTGTACAGTTCACACATACAGTGCTATTTCAATAATTCAAAATAATTAAATTAATGCAATTGGTGTTTCAAATATTAAAGTGTGAAGATTGCATTTACTTTTATTGTTTTAAAGTTGAAAGTATATTTTTTTACAATTTCAGATACATGTATTTATTTTATGTATATAGTCTAGATATGACAAATCATACATTTAGCCAATCTCATATACTGACAGTACAATTGATGCATTCATGTATATACATTTTTTATCAAGATTTTCATTGACAAAATTGTATATATATAATAAGTATTTTTCAATACCTTAATGACAAAAGTAGTATGTTAAATAAGTAATTTCAAGGGGCAAACAATAACCAAGCAAAATGTGCCACATCTGCATTGGACATCTCCACATTTCTTATATACATATGTATTTATTTTTATGTTTAATAGATACATTCTGATAATAAAAATGTGAATCTTTCAGTCACCATCATATTTAAAAATCCATGCATATACTGATTACAAACCATACAACATTGACACAAAACTTTGTGGCACGATGAATCACATACAGTTATTAGAGCATTTACACATGATCAAAAGTGCAAACCTTTATACAGAATGAGTTGTGGGACTGTTAGGATTACAGGGAATTTAAATTATCATGGATCTGGACTAAAGTAGTTAAGTAGCATAGTACAGTTGATAAATAAATGTATTATCTACAGAGAGTCTTAAAAATGACCATTCTACTATTCACAGGTGCATGTCTTTGAGTGGCATAGACAGGCCAACTGATACTCTAGAACAGGGGTCTCAAACTCGCGACCCGCCAGACGATATTTTGTGGCCCCCACTTGATATTAAAGTTAAGTGATAGTGCGGCCCGCACGTTTTTCTCATGCACCCTGGAGTTTTATAGTTTTTGTCACCTGTGGGCTACCATACCTCAGGATCTGCCATTTCCCAGCATGTAAGGCACTCATGGATTCTGGCACACCATTCAGTGGTGAGAAGTATGTTGCAGGAAAGAATTTGATCACAGGTTTGCAGATTTCAAGAAACACAGAACCACCTTTCAAATATTTGCTGACCCTTTCTTCAGTGTGGAAGATGTCTCTCCTGTGCTTCAAAAGGATATAATTGACATAAGTGTAATTCTGAACTCAAAGCCAAGTTCAGGGAGGTGAGTGGAAAAGCAGACAAGCTTGGACAGTTTTTGAGAGAATTGCCCTTTACCTTCCCTGAGCTTTCCAGGATGTTCAAGCGGACCAAGTGCCTTTTGGGGAGCACCTATCTGTGTGAATAGCTCTTCTCCACCATGAACTTGAATAAGTCAAAATTCAAGGACAAACATACTGATGAGCATCTTCAAGCCATACTGAGGGTCACAGTGGCTTCCTCCCTGAAGCCAAATGTGTCTGAGCTGTGTAAGAGGAAGTGTTGCCAGGTCTCTGGCAGCAGGGAATAATGATGCGGCCCATCTTCACCCAGATTCTACTTCCAGTGGCCCCCAGGCAAAATGAGTTTGAGACCCCTGCTCTAGAATAACATATTTGATTTGACTGCTTTAGTACACTTGGTAAATTATTTCTGTGTTGGTTTTACTGATTATAATGCAGAGCCATCAAACTCTGCTCAGTAATTCAGTGCACACAAGACACTCGTCAATAAAACAATGAAAGATGAAGATAATGTTCTTAGCCTTATTCATTCATTTATACTTCTGAAATTTAGGGTAATCACACAAAAGATATAAAAACAGTTGGTCTTGGAAGCATTCTAGTCACTCTTTCAATCACAGTATTTCTCACAAAGTTTGGGGTTTTTTGTTTTGTTTTTTGGAGTGATGACTGCTTTTGTTTAGTTTCGATGGCCTTAGGGTTTCTCTTTTCTACTAGTCATAACTAAGCAAATTTTTGCATAAAACATGTATAAATAGAAAACTGAATGAGGAGTGAAATGGTTGTTAAATGTCATATTACAGCTATGTGCAAATAAATTTGACTTTATTAATAAAATCAATGGAATAAAGAAATAAATACCATGTCAAAAAATGTAATCATTAGACTTATGAAAGCTGGAAATGTGGAATAATAGCCTGTTCCAAATTAGAGAGTATTAAAGGGAATTCAATTACTAATACACTGACATATTTGTTCACACAAATGATTAAATGTTGTTTTATTGCTTTTTAGTCTGTCTCGAGCATTGGAACAGTTTAACTACATCTGGCAAGTCTTTATTGTTATGAAGAGTGATTTTAATGTTATTTAATGTATTTATTTATTAATTTATTTCAATTAAAAAAAATGCTTGTTGAAAATCAACTATTGGAAAATATTATTTTATAACAGCTTTTAAATTAACAGTGATTCTAATCTACTTTCAGTTTGCACCAAAAAAAAAATAGATCTGAGTACAATGATATACCAGTGGGCATCTAGATAGGTAAACAGGATTTAAAAGCCCAGAACACTATTACAATGATGCTTAGAGCTAAAAAAATAATAATTATAATCTTTCGTTAATTTAATGTCCATTATTATTATAACTTTTACAAATATATACATATTGGAGTTTGTTTTTTCTTGAACCAATATTTTATTTCATTATAGAATGTGACCCAAAAGGTTAAAGAATAGTATAAAATACTGTGAAACCATACAGAAATGTTATTTATATTTTGAACTAACTATAAAATTCATGAAAATACAGATAAATCTCAAAATACTGAACCACATGAAGATGAATTTCTTGGTTTCTTTATCTCATGTATTTTTAATTTTCTTTGACTTTCTTTATTATACTTACTTTACTTTGATAATTTAAATAGTAGATAGTTGCTTTCAACAAATTGTATACTTTTTCTTAAATATATAAAAGATATGTTTTCTTTTTAATTATTGTTTGTATAATGTCACTTGTTCTGAAATTATGTCAGCTCTCAATGTGTTGATGCAATGCCCCTATTGGAAGCAGCAAATGTATTCAGAGTTATATATCCCATGATCATATGTGTGTCTATTTATTTTTATTTATATACATGTACCAAAGTTACTAAAAATTATGATGATAGAGTACTTGCACACTATAATGCATCTGTTAGTGTTTATTTTTATTTATAAATCAGATTAACTAAAACTGATGCTAGAGTACTTACACGCTAAAATGCACCTGTTAGTATTTATTTATAAACTGGTATTACTAAAAATAATGATGTTAAAGTATTTACACTATATGATATAATGTACCTGTTAGTGTAACTGCAATATGTTACTAAAATTCCAATGGGAAAGGATTGCATGATGCTATTATTTTGTTTTAAAGTTGGTATATGCTTCAGTACACATTCAAAGAAAAGCAGTATAAATATATTTAGCCTGTTGACACATAATTTAAAGAAATACTTCGCAAGTATTCTTTGATGCTGAATTGTACAATGTTGTTATCAGTCTGCTTAAACTAAAAAGTTAATAAAATAAAGTGTTCTTGAAATAAAAGTGTGTTCATTTCCATGATTTCTCTATAGCTCCAATTTTCAGTAACCCCATCTTTTTTCCACTACCTTTTCAATCGATTAAAAATTGTTAGGTTGTTAACTCCCAATGGGATTATTTTTTAATGTGGATTGTTTAGGAATGCTGTCTTTATTTTGAAGCTCGCCCGGGGAAATGGGGCGTCCCAGAGCGCTTGGGCCCTGTTTAAGCTTAGCATGAACAGATTGTATACATTTGTACACAGGCTATTCATTTCTAAAGCTTAAGTTAATCAATTATTCTACTAATTTTTGGTATGCTTTTACCGGAGCTACCAAAGCAAGGATACCATGCATTAAGCTACAAATAACTTATTTTACATAGAGTTTATACGTCGAAATCAAAAAAACACTAGCCTCGCTTAAATATAGTTAACTCTATTAGTGCAGTAGTATAGTTATTTCCCTTTTTGAACTGTTCGTAAACAAATAAAAGTTCATTTTTAGAAAATACCTTAATTTTAAATAGCACAGCAAGTCACGCTCAAGTATATCTCAACACCTAAGCACGTATTTTTTTAAGCACACAGAAAGTACATTAAGCTTCCTTGTAAGTGTTCGCTGCAGGCATTCCAATTTTAATCGGGTGCCTATCAATGCTGGCCTCGCTTTTCATTTTATGACCCATGCAGTTGCATGCTCGAAGATGTTAGTCTCATATTAAGACTGAAAGACCTAAACTTCCAAGAGGTATTTTTTTTTTAATAATTACGTTAGCGAATTATATAAAATGTTGATTTTCATAGTGCTACTGCTAGCTATATAGTTTGTTAAATTACTGATAAGTGGCTGTTGTTCAGCGGTCTAAAGTCCTGTAGGTCTAATAAAATAGTAATATTATTTTCAATTCTCATGTTGTTTTGCCATGCGCTCGTTGTGGTGGTAATGGGTGTAGATCTAGACAGACTGAATAACGAGGCGCTTTCTTCGTGGACTTTAGAGATGGTAGGTCAGTAACGTTCTTGTTTTACTAAGTAGGCTAACACGGTTTGTTTCGTTTTTTTAATTTTCAAACTATTGTGAAAAGAGATACGGGTAGACGTCACGTTATTAAAACTTATATAAAAGTAAGTTCAATGTATATGTGTTTTCCTCCACACAATAAGACTAGGTTTCAATAGCCGCAGTAGAAGGTGTGTATCATTATATGATGACATTAAATAGTTAAAATAAACTATTTCCCAAATTCTTATACTTTAAAAGTATAATACATTCATAACTGGTTTATAACCTGTTCAGATATTAGAACCTCTTATCCATCATTTATTTTTAGAATATTGGATAAAGTATTTCTAGATCCACATTAAAATATAACTGTAGAGAAGACAAAATTTATTAATATAAATAGATTAACTCATTAAATTTAAATTTAAAGGGGATTCAGCAGTAGACTGATGCATTGATATTTTACTTTAAAATATAGCCAATGTGTAAGAATACATTGCACAGTATGTAACTTAAAAATAAAATGTATGCATCAAATTATAATCATTTTGTAAAAGTAATGTTTTATATGATATCATTTAAGTTGTTATTGAACTGTTTGATGCATGGAGTTGGTAGTGGCTGTGTTGCTTGTTTTATTTTGTTTTTACCTGAACTTTTTCTTTGAAATAACCAAGTAATTTAATTTTTAATGTAGACTCTAAATCTTTAATTTATGGTTTTGTTGCATAAGATTATCTTTTCTTCAGTTAACAAAATTTCAAGCTTTATACATGTAAACAGATATACTATATAGCTATCTGGTAGTAGAAATCATGAATACGTGCAACAAATTGAACAATAGCTTCAATAAATCTTGAAACTTTGAATTTAAATTTTTAATAGAAAAGTTGTGAGTGTGTTCTTTGTAAGGTGTGGGTTTAGTGTTGTGCATCTCAACATGCAAGGGAACTAACTTTGCTTGTTGTGCTGTGAAAGATCACAGCATGCTATTTGTGCGTTGCATTATTTGCAATACCCAATTAAATATGCTTTTTAAAAAATATGTATTGCATTCCCATGGACACACAATTATGGCATTTAACACAAAGGAGCAGGTGGTGTTACGTATATAATAAAGGCATTTAACATAAAGGAGCAGGTGGTGTTATGTACATAATAATGGCATTTAATGCAAAGGAGAAGGTGTTGTCACAAAGCTAGAAAGCACTTTTGCTCAAGAGCCCATTTTAAGCCCATCTCATGGCAAGAAAAAAATAGTTGATTTTTAATTGCTCCTCATAGTGGATTTATGTATGTGGGGTAGAAGCATACATTATTATGCTATTTTATTATTAAGTGTGGGTTACACAATTTATTAATAGAAACTTCAGTTTTCTGGAAACAAATTTAACACAAGTATTAATATAATAAATAATCTGTAATAGAACTCTGTGGCTTAGAATTACAGGTGTTTGTTTCTATGTAGGAAGTCGTGTTTGTTTCTCATGTAAGAAGTCATCGTTTGAGATATGCCCTTGTCAGTGAATATTTCCATCAAATTTATCCTATTCCTGGCTTGGAATTGTCACAGATTTTAAAGCATTTAGAGATTTCATTTGTAATGCAGCATTAATAAAAATCATATTATTACTTAAATACAATTTAGTTTTAAGAAATAAACACATGAACAGTCATTAAAACATACAAGATTATATTTCAAAAGTTCTAAATCAAAACATTTCCAATATATCTATTAGTAAACATTATTTTTGGCATATTGTCATATACCCTAACACTTTCATTTAAAATAAACAATATGCAGAACTTTGAGACTTTTTTAAAATTAAAACTTTGTTTTAATTGAGCCCCAAAATACTTTATAATTATATTTACCACTTTCTAATTGTTACCAGCATTAATTATTCAGTTAAGAATTATAGCTAAGTCTAAATCAGGATAGAGACACTTGAATAATTAATTAAATATTCGCTACTTGCATTTGATAGTAACATAGTGTAAAATAAAATTTTCACACACTCTCGCAACACACGGTATATTTTATTACATGTATCTACTTTTTTTTTCATTGTTTTTAACTATGTCCATTTAAAATTCCTTGCCAAGTGTAAAAGAAAAACATGAGAGAGATTGGATGTTGTAATTTGTGCTAGTAAACTAAGACAATTTATTCATAGTAAGCAGAAGAAAGTTGTTAGAAATTGGAGAAAGTTGTTGCTGGCAAACTGACCAGGTTGTTTCTAGCAAGCTGATGAAATTGTTGCTGAAAAGTTGAAAACAGCTGTGCTAGCAAGTTAAGGCAGGAGATACTGGACAGACTTTGAAGATGGCATCAAAAAATGCAATCCCAGAAGTGGAAGATGATGAACTGAAGACTGGGGATGTGATTTTTAAAAGCAAGACCCACACACTGAAGCTTACCAAGAAAAGCATGAAAATGTCTTTGAGTGAAATCACACAAACACACAATAGCCGTAAGTAAAAAGGAAAATTTATTAACAGTTGTTTTATTTTAATTTCAAAGCATATTCATTCAATGTTTGGCCCTTTTTCTTATAATTAAAAATTTTTTTTTTTTTTACACTTTAAAAAAAAATTGCATTTTTAAAAGAAAGAAGTGAAAAATATTAATCCATTTAGTATATATGCATAGAGCAGGAGAGGGCAGTTGATGTTTGTTATGTCTGCTTAAGTGTGTGGGGAGGGGATTTAAAACTAAGTAGTATGCCAGGCAGATTAAACAAACCGTAGGTAGGTTTGAAAATGTGTAGTGTATCGGTTGCTTAAATCTTCACCTGTCAGAAGAGACATAAGCCTTTTTTACACACTTAAGTGCATAAATTGAATACCCATACATTGAGTGGAAGAGAGTCACTCTCTGTGTGAAAAAAAAAATCGCAACTCATCAAATGCATTCTGATAAAATGCAGCCAAAAAACTATTAAATATTGATACAAATATAAACCCTGCCACTTCAGTGTTTAGCAGCATTATATTAATCATTAATAATTATACAATTAATACATTTCTGTAGCAAACTAGCATAAATATTTTTAATTCATATTTTGATTTCAATCTTGTTTTTATAAATGTTCTCTGACTATAAAGTAAAGAGTTGAAATCGGAAATTTTAAATGGAGAAAGTACTATTGAAGTGGGTATTAATGTGTACAATTATTATTTGTAATAATATAAACATACTATTGAAGTGGGTATTAATATGTACAATTATGATCTGTAATAATATAAACATACTATTGAAGTGGGTATTAATGTGTACAATTATGATCTGTAATAATATAAACATACAATTGAAGTGGGTATTAATGTGTACAATTATGATCTGTAATAATATAAATATACTATTGAAGTGGGTATTAATGTGTACAATTATGATCTGTAATAATATATAAACATACTATTGAAGTGGGTATTAATATGTACAATTATGATCTGTAATAATATATAAACTACTATAGAAGTGGGTATTAATGTGTACAATTATGATCTGTAATAATATAAATAAGTAAATATCTTTTAACATTAATTACATAGAAATTTTTCCCAAGAACGTGCACTTACTATAAAAAATTAGTGTGCTGCTTTTTCATTAGTTTCAAAATCATTATTTTTTTAAAATATCAAAATTATATTAATAAAATTATTATATTAATATATATATTATATATCAATAATAAATATAATCAACACCTTAATAAAATGTTAAACTTTCTTTGATTAATGTAATGTACAGTATTTGGATTATATCATTTTGTTATTATTAATATTATATAAGTGCAAAACTTGTTCACTACTTATATCACTATCCAGTCAACTGTCACAATTAATCTCTTCAATTAAAATATATATAAATGAATATTAACCCTACAGAAAAGTTTGGTTTAGAGTACTCCAAATTGACAACAGAGATAATGAGTGTCATGCATTAGCATTCTAGGTGTTCCAGAGTTTGAGACTGCTGTGAAAGAAACTGCCTTTATAAGTCAACATGTTAGGTGTTCCAGAGTTTGATACTGCTGTGAAAGAAACTGTGCCTTTATTATAATTATATGTCAACATGTTAGGTGTTCCAGAGTTTGAGACTGCTGTGAAAGAAACTGTGCTTTTATATGTCAACATGTTAGGTGTTCCAGAGTTTGAGAATGTTGTGAAAGAAACTATGCCTATATGTGTCAATTCAGCTGAATTTGAGATCAAAGTTGACTGTCTGAAATTTCGAACACAGTTTTCTACATGTCAAAATTTAGAATGGTTTTTGCTGTGACTTAACAATTAAAGTTATGGCATCAAAGAAATAATTATTTTGAAAAAAAATTGTGCATCAGTTTGCATGTTCTGTGTCACAATATTAATTTACAATGTACTTTAAGACTAATCTAATTTGTAATACTTGTAGTTCCAAATATGCCTTGAGTAATATATTAATATGCAATGTGTTTTGATAATAATGTAGGTTGTAATGTGCATTGAGTAATTTATATATTTATGCAGAGAAAGTTGTGCTTGATGTAGGTTATAATGTGCATTGAGTAATTTATATATTTATGCAGAGAAAGTTGTGCTTGATGTAGGTTATAATGTGCATTGAGTAATTTATATATTTATGCAGAGAAAGTTGTGCTTGATGTAGGTTATAATGTGCATCAAGTAATTTATATATTTATGCAGAGAAAGTTGTGCTTGATGTAGGTTATAATGTGCATCAAGTAATTTATATATTTATGCAGAGAAAGTTGTGCTTGATGTAGGTTATAATGTGCATCGAGTAATTTATATATTTATGCAGAGAAAGTTGTGCTTGATGTAGGTTATAATGTGCATTGAGTAATTTATATATTTATGCAGAGAAAGTTGTGCTTGATGTAGGTTATAATGTGCATCAAGTAATTTATATATTTATGCAGAAAAAGTTGTGCTTGATGTAGGTTGTAATGTGCATCAAGTAATTTATATATTTATGCAGAGAAAGTTGTGCTTGATGTAGGTTATAATGTGCATCAAGTAATTTATATATTTATGCAGAGAAAGTTGTGCTTGATCTGCCTTGGAGAGATGTTGTCTGTGCCTATGAAAAATCCTCCAAGTCCAAATCTGTTCAAGACACCAGTCTAGCACCAAAGCAGAATCGAACCTTTATCATTCATTACATTGTGAAGCATAAAAAGTCTAACAAACTTCATTGCCAACATGTCTCTTTGGAATCTCAAAATGATGTTGCTGATGTATGGGTTTCCCAGATTGAAGACAAGCGTAAAGAAGGTATTAAAGACTTGTTTAAGTTAGGTTTAAGGTTTGCTCTAAGTAAAATTGTTTTGCTGTTTACAAATACGTCGAAAATGAACACATTTATAGTTCACAAATAAGTTATTTATTTTTTTCCTTTTCAAAAGTTACTTAATTTTACACTGTTTTTTGGGGGGATTTTTTACTGGGATTTTTTGTAAACCATTAGCATCCTGTGTTTCCCCAAGGTTCTTCCATCGTACTTCACACAGTCCCACTATGGTCCAATGGTATTTGTTCATTTCAATGTCAGTTCCTCTGCCTTTCCAGGTGTTCTTAATGTTCTTATGTTCTACATACTGCTGCTGATGTTTCTGGCACGAAACTTTGATGGTGATTCTGTTTATGCACCCCAAATCTGAGCAATTTCTTCCAGCTTAGCATTTTGTAGGAATGTGACCATGAAGGAGATTGTAGAAGCAGTGGGTTGGAAGACTTCTATTTCCTTTAGATTTTATCTGCATGAAAGGACATTTTTGGCCTGGGTGCTTGTCAATGGCTACTGCAGCAGTTCCTCAATCAGCCACTGTCCTCTCTCCTAATTAGGAAGTAGTTTTACATTTTTCACTTTTGTGACTTCTCTCACCAGGGAAGTAGTCAATCTCCTTATTCTTCTTCGGTACACCGTCTGTCTGTATGGTGGAAAAAGGAAAATTTGGAAATTATCCAAGTAAAACGATCTTTTCCTGACTATTTACCAGATGAACATTCACATATGCCTTCCTAGTCTTCCCGATTTTTTTAGCCCATACTTATGGGTACTAAGGGACTTCACTCAGGCAACACATTACTGGATAAGCTCTTAATCATGTACACTGTATCTCCTCTTGGAAGTTTATGTGGATCTCTTATTGGATAAACTTTTTATCATGTATCTCTTCTTGGAAGTTTATTGGCTCTGATTTGAATGCATTAGGAAACAGTACCATCTCAAATATTTTCATATTGTAAGTATTCCTAAAAAACATATATTTGCTAGAAAATTTCACAACTATGAACATTCATTGATTGTGTTTTTTATTTAACACATTTCTTTCTTAAAACAGTGGATTTCTTTAGCCATCTGAAGGGTGTTCTTTTGGTTAATTTTTAAAATCCTCTATAAAACCACAAACACACACATTCATAATGGTTTCCTTTATAACTTTAACTGAAGTACAGCAAATTCCTATTTATGCTTGCATTTTTTAATTGTTTCTTATGCTTCTTTCTTTAGATTTGTAATATTTTACTTTAAAAATACTTTTAAAATACTTTTATTTATTTTATTTATTAATTTATTTGAGTGTTTAGTTTGTGTTTTAAAAACTCCAGATATTTTTTATATTCACAATGTATATATATATTCTTCTTTCAAAGAGAATTTGTTTGGGTAGTCTTATTGTAATCCCAATATCTGTAGCTTGCTGCAGTCATTAATACATTGCTTTTGTGTAATTCTGCAGTTTAAAAATGTCTGTTTATGTGTTAATATTTAATTCAATAATACATCACAACTTTCACACATATTTCAATTTATTTTTTATTAAAACACAGGAAAGCCACAGAAAGTTCTTGTTATTGTCAACCCTATTGGTGGTAAAGGAAATGCACGACAAATGTTTGAGAAGAAAGTGAGACCATTGTTTGTGCTAGCTGGCATTGAGCTTGTGGTCAAAAGTAAGTAAAAGGAAACAGTTAATATTTATATCAGAAGATAATGTGAGAAGAAATGAGTGAACTCTTCATGTATTCTATCAGTAGAGTGGTTGTTTTTGGTCCTATAGAAAACTCCTATAGATGCCAGCCAAATTTTAAAGATTTCTTGCTTACCAGTACACAATATATGGCATGGTGCAGATGTATATGGCATAAAGGAAATTATGAAAATATTTTTAAAAAATGTATTGTTGGTTGTGTAGCAGTATAAGTACCACATGAATAGGAAATGCACTTTTTGTTTCGCCACTATTGGCATACATCCATTGCCTGCTAATCCAATCAATGGCTGTGAATTAATATAATTATATTTTCATTTCTTGTACCACTATTGGCAATTAACATTGGTTGTAAACTCAGTCATTTGCTGTGAAAAAATATGATTACATATTTATTTCTTGTGCAACTGTGGGTTGGTTGCTCAGTCATTTGCTGTGATAAAATATGAATACATATAAATTTCTTGTGCCATTATTGGCAGTCATCATTGGTTTCTACCTCAGTGAATTGCTCTGAAAAAAATATGAATATATTTTTTATTTCTTGTGCCACTATAAGCAAACATTCCTGGCTTGTTAACTCACTCATTTGGTGTGAATTAATATAATTATGTATTCATT
This sequence comes from Sinotaia quadrata, assembly GCA_028829895.1. Taxonomy (NCBI): domain Eukaryota; kingdom Metazoa; phylum Mollusca; class Gastropoda; order Architaenioglossa; family Viviparidae; genus Sinotaia; species Sinotaia quadrata. The sequence goes on along the minus strand of CM054178.1, from coordinate 141,270,513 downwards.
CAATAATGGTAAAGCACATGGGAAAAATGTATTTAAATGTATATAAATGTGAATAAACCTGCTGTTGCTACATATAGTTTGAAGTTTTATCATTTATTTTAAATTTGAATTGCAGTAACAGAAAGAGCTAAACATGCTTTGGAAATTGGTAAAACATTTGATGTTTCTTCAGTTGATGGGTAAGTAGATAATAATAATAATTATAATTATGCATTCATTAATCATATCTAATTTCCTGTTTTTTCTTAAGCATTTTCTTCAGTGTCTGTTGATACTTTGCATTGTGTATCACAGCACAGAAATTTATATTTTAAAATTAAAAGGCAATTTTTAATTTGTGTGCATATATATTGATTATATTAACAGTTAATAATTGTGGTCTTGATGGTTGTGCCTTTTTAAATTATTATTATTTTGCTTTTGGATGTTTTGAGTACAAAAAAAAAGTTTTATGCTATTTGGAAATGAATGTAGCAATAAAGGGAGATAATTTCTTAACTTAGAATTCTGAATTAATTTTAGTAGACTTGCAGACAGATGTACTACCTTGTCATTAACAGATTATTTTTTATTTTAGATTGTTCTCTGACTTTGGAAAACTTATAAACTTTGGAAGACATATTTTTACTGGAATAGTAGAGACTTTTCAGTTGTTTTTTATTTTGTTTGTTTTTTTAATTTATTGTTGTTTACAAAATTAAAAATGTAGCATAACATTGCTTAAATTTGCCTGACATGTATTAATTCCCCCAATTGCCATAAAGCACCTGATCATTAGTTATGTTTCATTGGTCATGCAAAAACCATTTCATTTGACACTGTTTGAATTTATGTTAGTGTTAACTATACAGTTTTACAATTTTGATCTACCTCAACATAATTTCTACAGACTTATTATAATTTTAAACAAAATGTCTTGGGAATTTAAATGCAAAGACTATTCTGATGTTTTCAAACACTTACTGTTTCTTGTTTTAATTTTTAATCTGATTATTTTTCTTACTTAGCGTTGTCTTGGTTGGTGGAGATGGACATTATATGGAGTTCTTGAATGGCCTGGTCATAAGAATACAAGAGGAAAATGGGGTTGATGTTAACAACCCTGATTCCAAGCTAGTGCCACCAAATGTTCGCATAGGCATAATTCCAGCAGGTAGTGTGCAGAGAAATAAGATGATTAAACAGAAATTTTTCAACTTAAAATTTTAGCAAATGTGGTGATTTATTTTATTTATTTATTTTTATATATCTTTATTTGCTTCTTAATTTTAGGACTTGGTGTTTACTTATTCTTATGATGCCAAATCATTACTAGACTTATTATGTCAAACCATTACTAGACTTATTATGCCAAACCATTACTAGACTTATTATGCCAAACCATTACTAGATTACTGATTATTTTATCAATAGTTTTTTTATTTCTTTGCCTAATTATTTTTGCCAAATTATTCATTGCCTAAATTATTTTTGCCAAGTTTGTTGCCTAATTATTTTTACCAGGTTATTCATTGCCTAAAGTTTTATTAAATTATAGACAGTATGATATTTATTACATTGTATCATAATGAGCAGATGATTATGAGTAATATGATATTAATTACATTATCTGATTATTAGCTTGTGATCACGTTGCATCATTTTAATGTAGACATGTGACTAAAGAACCTCAGATCAAACAAATCAGTCTAGACGTCTGTAAGAAAATGATAGAATTGTGAATGTGTACCTACCTCAGATCCGATGCACTAACCTTTGGATTCCTTTAACTGATATTATATGTCGATGATCTTTATCCCCTAACTCACCCAAGTCCTCACTTTGCACTAAACAGTCTTTATTATCCATCTTAAAGGAACAGCTAGAAGTAATCGTTTTATTTCAGAACATTTCTTAACGTCCATGTCTTACATTTGAAACTAATATCCTACATTTATTTATTTGCCTTTCATTGCGGAGTTTGTTCTAAACTAAAACTAATATTTCAGATTGAAAATTGAAGACTTTTTTAATTTTTAAAGTAATGATAACTTTGTCATTTTGAGAACCAAAGAAAATATATTTTTTATCTAGTCTTTTAGATTAAACTAGTTAGTATGTCTGATTTTGTGATTGGGATAAATAGCATTATTTACCATTCATCTGATGTCTCATATCTCGTTTTTGTATATATAATTTTATTTCTTAATTACTGCCAACTTTGTGATTTGAAAGCAGGTGTATAATTTTTAACATATTCTCAGACATTTATTTTATTTCTTAATTGCTGTCAGATTTGTTATTGGAAAGCATGTGTATAATTTTTAACATTCTCAGACATTTATTTTATTTCTTTCATATTTTTAGGAACAGGAAATGGTGTCACTGGCTATATAAATGGCGTAATAGATGTGATAACAGCAACTCTAAATATTATCAGAGGTATTGATCACATTTCTTTCTCACGCGCTAAAGAATAATTAACAGCCCAAATTACTGGTTATATAAATGGTGTAATAGATGTGATAACAGCAACTCTAAATATCATCAGAGGTATTGATCACATTTCTTTCTCACGCACTAAAGAATAATTAACAGCCCAAATTACTGGTTATATAAATGGTGTAATAGATGTGATAACAGCAACTCTAAATATCATCAGAGGTATTGATCACATTTCTTTCTCACGCGCTAAAGAATAATTAACAGCCCAAATTACTGGTTATATAAATGGTGTAATAGATGTGATAACAGCAACTCTAAATATCATCAGAGGTATTGATCACATTTCTTTCTCACGCACTAAAGAATAATTAACAGCCCAAATTACTGGTTATATAAATGGTGTAATAGATGTGATAACAGCAACTCTAAATATCATCAGAGGTATTGATCACATTTCTTTCTCACACACTAAAGAATAATTAACAGCCCAAATTACTGGTTATATAAATGGTGTAATAGATGTGATAACAGCAACTCTAAATATCATCAGAGGTATTGATCACATTTCTTTCTCACGCACTAAAGAATAATTAACAGCCCAAATTACTGGTTATATAAATGGTGTAATAGATGTGATAACAGCAACTCTAAATATCATCAGAGGTATTGATCACATTTCTTTCTCACGCACTAAAGAATAATTAACAGCCCAAATTACTGGTTATATAAATGGTGTAATAGATGTGATAACAGCAACTCTAAATATCATCAGAGGTATTGATCACATTTCTTTCTCACGCGCTAAAGAATAATTAACAGCCCAAATTACTGGTTATATAAATGGTGTAATAGATGTGATAACAGCAACTCTAAATATCATCAGAGGTATTGATCACAGTTTTTTCTCAAAGCTAAAGAATAATTAACAGCACTAATTAATTTATTAACAAAAAAAACTCGCAAAGTCTAAATTAAAAGTCTTAAATTTATATATGACAGCCATTTTTGTACTTATGCATTTATAATTCATATTTATATAAATTTACTGTAAAGCTACATTACTACACACCAAGAAGGAAAAAAATTATTTATGAACCTACAGTGTTCAAATTTGGATTCTACATTGCCCTTATCTAAATTTACTTTAATTTTCTATATTACACAGTCTGCCTATCACAGAGTTCCACACTGTTTTATATGGTTTCTAAAGCAGTCTGTCAGTCATGATTTTTCACCTTTTCATCTTGTTTATTAGGTGTTTGTCTAATTATGGTCTCTCACCATTTGTTAGGTGTTTTAACAGTCATGTTTCATGAAAGTTTTTGTTGTTCTGTTCAGTTATCAGTCATGATCTCTCAACACGATGATAGCTCATTTGTTTATCAATCATGATTTTTTATTATGTTTGGCAGACTATTCAACTATCCACTAATGATTTCTCATTATTTCTGTCAGACTGTCTGTCGTTGATGATGTCAGTGTGTGTGTTTGTGTACCAGACCTTTCTGTTCTTGTTGAGTAAAACCAAATAATAGCATTGTTTTACAGATCCTTTTTTTGATAATTATTAATTTTCATAAGGTAGTTTAGTTGGTAATTATTGCTTGATCATAAAATACAAAATTAAAACAGCCTTTATTATATACATGTTGCTTTTGAGTAAGCTGAGACTGTTTTCAGTATTTTATCTAATGTCAATTTTTTGAGAGATTTTATCTTGAGTTTTGAACATGGAGATTTTTTATAATTTTTACTTTGAGCTGAAACTCAATTTGTAAACAAGTTAACTATTCATGAGGTGTGGAACTGATTTTTTTTTGTTTACTCTGCAGGTGAAACCCACCTTATAAATATATTTGCTGTTCATGAGCCAAACAAGTTGATACATTATAGTGGTCTTTTGGTGGGCTATGGGTACTTTTCTGACGTAATTAAAAAAACAGATGAGAAGCGATGGATGAAGAGAGCAAGATACCCATGTAAGTGTGACCAAAACATTATCAGCATACACATGCATAATAAACAGCCAAGGGGAACTCACCTTTAGCTCAAGTTGTCTTCCTGTGCTTGAGTGGTCAGACTGTATATTCACAAATTCTAAAAACTCACTTGTATATAAAGCACAACTGATATGATATTAATTTCTGCTAGAATGTGTTGTATGTTTCAAACAACATTGTATCACTTTTCATTTTTTACATTGTTACATTGGCAATTCTGAATTGTTGAAAAGTAGTGAAAATTTGTGACAACCTGGATTATAGAAGATATGTTATGAAAAAGTACTGACACTTTTCCTTAAAATGGTTTTCTTTTAATTAAATACTGTAGATAAATAGATAGAACATTCTCTTTTGCTTGGAGCTTCATACTATTAAATCAGTGCTTACTTAATTAGAGTGAAAACTCATAATAATTATGATACATTAAGCCAATCTGCCTGGAACTTGTGGGGTCTTAAAATTTAAACACATTATACTTGTGTGTATAGTTCCTTGTATTATTATTAGTAGTAGTAGCACCAGCACTCTGCTGTAATTTCTGTTATTAGAAGTATTAATATTATCATTGTCATATTTTTTCTTCTTAACGTTATTGTTATTTTGTTCAGATGTGTTCTTGACCACATTGATGGCCAAGAAACGTGTACTGGAAATTGAGGTGGAAATATTAGAGGCACCATTCCCCAAAGGGTAAGTTTTATTCTCTTTAAATGGCTGAATTATTTTAACATTTAATGCATTGTTTTATACTATTGAATTTGTCTTTTATATCACTGCATTGATTTTATTTTACTGCATTGTCTTCCAGTTAGTGTTTTATCTTTTCTTTATTGTCTGTTATTATTTGTTTTTGTATATTTTTCAATATTAACTAGTAGTTTTTAATTTATCACAGGAAAACTATGAAGTTATTTGGATTTTTCATATATAGAATTATAATGTTTTAATATCAATAAGCAATTGTGATGATTTATTTTCCCTTTCTTTATCATTATTTAATTTCTCACTTAGAAATTTCCATACAATAATCAACTGTAAAATCTGCCTTGTTCACACTTAAAGACTAAATTTGTTTTCAAAATGTAATTTCCAGTCATATATTGTATTTTCAAAACCAGCTTTGAAAAGCATCTACATCTGTAATTCCTCTAGTTCATGACCTGATAATAAACTGCTCTATCTTTTAACACACACATTCTAGCATGAATGTGTTGATACACAGGTCTCTCTTTATTTATCTTTAGCCCTGACATCAACACTTTGATAAATGAACATTTATAAATATGAACTTTTAATTTTATTTATCATTAACCCTGACATCAGCATGAACCATTTATAAATATGGACTTTTCATTTTATTTGTCTGGACAGCAACACTTTGAATCTTTTATAAATATGGACTTTTCATTTTATTTATCATTAGCTTTGACATCAACACTTTGATAAACAGAACCATTTATAAATATGGACTTTTCATTTTATTTATTTATTGTTAGCCTTAATATCAACACTTTGATTTTTTTTTAACCATACATATATGATTTTCATAATTAGGTATGTAAAAACATGTGCCCTGTTGTTTTTCAGATGTATTAACTTATTATATCATGTCACAAAAATCAGCACATCTCATCTGTCAGCTTGCTAATATATCATTCTGTTTGTCTCCATGCTAGCAAAGTTATGATAATTTATTTTATTTTGACTATACTTAATTAAGATTTCTAGTATTTAAAATTATTTTAAAATTTGTGTTTTTATCACTAGTTTTCTTTTGTTTTTTTGAGTGATGATTTAGGTGTATTGGTCAAGATTCACATATTTCCAATGTGCTTATATCATATATGATTTCTTTGAAAATATGACCAGCTTCTATTAAATTTATCAAAAGTTTGCATAAGGAGAACCTGACATCTGGTCAGAGAACCAGAAGAGAGGAAGTCATTGTTAGTAAATCTCTGAGCAGTTGCTGAACCTCAAACAGTACTGCTATGGTCTCACAGTCCTAGACAATTCATCTACCACTAGACCTAGACTCACCCTGCACTAGACCCTGACGTGGAATTCGTCTAGTACTGCTACTGAGCTAATCTAACATTAAACCCTGCCACTAAACTCATCTAGCACAAAATTGCAATAAACCCTGCCACTGAACTCATCATATACTAAACCCTGTCACTGAACTCATCTAGCACTAAACCCTGCCACTGAACTCATCTAGAACTAAACCCTGCCACTGAACTCAACTAGCTTTAAAACCTGTCCTGAACTCATCTAGCAATGAATCCTGCCACTAACCATTTCTGAACCACTGATGCAGATCATAATATTAATGTTATTTAATAAAATAATATTATGTCTGGTTGACCACTTCTGAGCCTTTGATGATTACTTGTTGTACTGTTTTCATGTATGTTTGGTGATAATCATTAGCTTTGCAACCATAATATGTTTGTTGATAATCATTAACTGTGCAGTCATGGTATGTGTTTGGTGATAATCACTAGCTTTACCTTCAGAGGGGAAGAAGATAAATGATAAGGAGTGTACCCAATAGTGATATAAAGTTTTTATCCAGCAGTGATATTCCTTAGTACTTAGAGAATTATGACATTTTGTCAAGCCAAGTCAGTGCATTTTCCGGGGTGGGGTTAGGGGTGTCAGTTTCCTCCCACATATTTTAGTATTTCTTTCTCATCTGTCATCTTGTTATTTGCCTATACACTAAGTAGAGCAAATTTTTCCCTCACTTTTGTTAGGAGTTGTTCGTTGTGAGGGCTAATAACTGACTTTGTTTTCAGCATAAAGAATATTTCAACACCCACCCCTCTTATGCAGTACATACTAATTGTAAGAGAGAAAGAGCGTGCATGTTTTGAGAATGATTGAATGTTTACAGGGAGAAAAAAACAGAGACACTGGCTACCTATGTCTTGTGACAACAGTAAATATAGTAGGAATTGTAGCAACCACAGGATGAGTTAGACACCTGCCTTGCTTGATGCACAGGCAGAATCCATGGATGTAAACTCTAGCAAACTATTCACTGGGTTTGATCAGAGTTGACTGTATTCCTGGCACTGTCTGAAAGAAGTGAGAGTGACTTAGACAGAGTGGGTTGATAGTTTGTCTGAGAGTGCCTTTGGCAGTTCATTGGGTGAAAATTTTATTATACAATGCCTTGAACTGAGTACTAAATGAACTTGTGCAAAATATGCAATATACACACAAGTGGACAACCTATGAATTTAGGTTCTAGCAACAAACCTCTGGATTTGCTGTTGCCTGCTGAAACCTAGAGGATTTAAGTGGCTTGAAAGAAATGACAGTTATTTAACTGCTTATCTATATGCCGATGTATATGTCATAGTTTTAAAGGGTATTAGATAAGCCTGCACATAAGTCTTCCCAACCTTCCAGCTATTTCAGCCCATTCCTGACTTGTGGAGTAGTAAGGGACATCACTCTGGATTAGCTCTGTATGACTTTTGACCCCAGTATATTATGTGGACCTTTTATGGGCCCTGGTTACCTGCCTTAAAAACCTGCATGACCTCCTTATTTGTACTCATCTAGTCAGTATTCTGGTAAAACATTTTGTATGTAGAAGAACTTTTTTCTGTTTCAGAACAAATTCTGAAGCAGGTGGTGAGCCTGCTGGAGGTATTTTACTTTTAGTTTGCTTTTACTTACAGTTTCATCTTTAAATCCTTTTAATTTTACCCATTGTTTAGGCATTCAAGCTTTTTAATTTTAGTTTTATCTATCACTTAGTTATTAAAACCTTATAATTTTGTTTTTAGTTTTACCTATCACTTAGTTATTAAAACCTTATAATTTTGTTTTACCTATTGCCTAGTCATTAAAACTTTTTCATTTGGGTATTTTTTACATTTACAGTTGCAAAAAATCCAGCAAAGCTGTTTATAGATTTTATAATGGTTGATTATATACAGTTCCTGTCACACTATCTCATTTAGTACTGTTGTCATGACAGTAATTGTTCCGATAAAGTGCAGTTTTCTTAACACTAATGCAGTTTATGCATCATTAATTTTTCTGATTAAACACAGTTAATGTGATATGACTAATTTATCCAATTAAGATCATTAGTGTCATAAATTGTCTGAGTAGATGTAGTTTACATAACATTAATTTAGCTGATTAAATGCATTTCATGTGACTCTTATTTAACTGATTAAATCTGATTTACATGGCACTCATTTATCTTATTAAGGTCAGCTTGTGACAAGAATTTATTTGATTAATTGTACTTTAAATTAAAGTGCAATTCATTTGACACTAATTTATATGATTATTGCAGTTACTTGTTAATAATGTTCCTAAGTATAGTTTTTCTGCCAGTAATTTATTGATTAGACATATTTTAAAATACATACATCTTTCATTTGCTCTCAAAAAAAAAAGGAGAGATAGACTAAGTCTCTTTACTGGCATCTTTTCTGGCAGACTGTTAATTTCAGGTACTTTAAATGCAACAAATCTTGATTATTCAGATTAAGGTGAGAAGTAATTAATATTTTCCACTTTTCATTTTCTTGCAGGATGGTCCAAAGTTGGCATTAAGAAACTGACCAACATTTTGTCATTTGTTGCCAAAGTAAATGTTAATGGTGAAAAGTTAGTCATGGATCCCTTTGCTGACTGTGTTGACTTAGCATTGTTTGGTGAATGCGGCCGCTTAGACTACATGAAATTCCTTATAGACTTCGCCACACAGAACAAAGAAATTGTGAGTTGTAATGAGCGAAATCAGTTATTTGTGTCTACAGTCCCTCCCACATTATTTTACATGAAAGATGTCCCAAGAATATCTTGGAATTAGAGAACAAGGTGAAAGAATTTAGGTTTCATGTGGTGGGTAATAAAAATTCTTTTTTATTATGAAAGAGTGCAATTTTATTATATATTATTACAAGATAGTGCCTGGTACAGAATGCAGCAGCATTTTATAGAATACTCAACACTCTCTGTTTCACTTTTTAGGATCATGATTTTATAGAGCTCTCTACACTAATTTACAATATGTTTCACTTTTTAGAATCGTGATTTTATAGAGCTCTCTACATTAACTTATAAGTTGTTTCACATTTTAGGATCATGATTTTATAGATCTCTCTTAACTAACTTACAATCTGTTTCACTTTTTAGGGTCCTGATTTTATAGAGATCTGCATTTTAACTTCAATTTGTTTCACTTTTTAGGATCATAATTTTATAGAGCTCTCTCTCTCTACACTAACTTTCAATTTGTTTCACTAGTAGGATCATGATTTTATAGAGCTCTCTACATTAACTTAAAATTTTTTTCACTAATAGGAGCATGATTTTATAGGGTGCCCTACATCATTATATTATGTTTCAATTGGTATGCTCATGAGTTAAAGAATATTTCAGTATTATCATAAGACTTATATTTCACTTACTACTATCTGAGTCAGTAATTGTGATATGTGACTATCCAATACTGTCATAAAATTTATATTTCACTTATAACCATACAAGTCAGTTATTATTTTATATTTTATAGCCTGTTACAAATGCAAAAGGCTCTACTTAGTACACAGAATCTATAATTCTTTGTTTCAGCTGGGCCTGGATTTTGTAGAGTATTACCACAATATCAGAGGTTTTAGGTTTCATGTGATGCAAAATGAGTCAGAAGCAGATGCACCTTCGGGAGCACAAGCAGTACCAAAAGAGGTTGACAAAATACTTGACATTGATGGAGAGGTTTTGTACTGCACTGTACCAGACATTGATATCAGGTAAGATTGGACAGTCCTAGACCACAAGAACTCCATTTCCATTGAGATAGGGTTACTGAGGAATGATTTCTTTTGAAACTGAAATAAAAAGTTTGAACGGTGTTAAATACAAACATTTGTATCTTAGTTTTTGATGTCATTATTCATGTAAAAAATTAAAACCTGCTGTATATGTGAGAATGATAGTCTAGTATATCTTTTTGTCTGTTAAAAATTAGTCTGGTGAACATTTCTGTTAAAAATGAGAGTCTGGTGTTCCTTTCTGTCTGTTAAAAATGAGAGTCTGATGTATTTTTCTGTCTGTTAAAAATGAGAGTCTGGTGTATTTTTCTGTCTCTTAAAAATGAGAGTCTGGTGTATTTTTCTGTCACTTAAAAATGAGTCTGGTGTACTTTTCTGTCTGTTAACAATGAGAGACTGGTGTACATTTCTTCTCTTAAAAATGAGTCTGGTGTACTTTTCTGTCTGTTAACAATGAGAGAGTGGTGTACATTTCTGTCTGTTAAAAATAAGTCTGATGAACATTTCTGTTGAAAATGAGTGGTGTATTTTTCTGTCTGTTAAAAATGAGAGTCTGATGTATTTTTCTGTCTGTAAAAAATGATAGTCTGATGTATTTTTCTGTCTGTTAAAAATGAGAGTCTGATGTATTTTTCTGTCTGTTAAAAATTATAGTCTGATGTATTTTTCTGTCTGTTAAAAATGAGAGTCTGATGTATTTTTCTGTCTCTTAAAAATAAGTTTCACTAAACTTCTGTCTGTTAAAAATGAGAGTCTGATGTACACTTCCATCTTATTTAAAAGTGGGAATATGGCATAAATCTCTGAGAGCCTCCTGTATACATTTCTCTCTGTTACAACTGGTATATATTATGTGAGAATGAGAGTCTTGTATGCATTTTTCTTTTCCAAGTGAGACAGTGTGCATTCCTGTCTGTTCAAAATGAGAGGCTGACTTTGGGTGTCATAAGTTAATGGTCAAAATGAGAGGTTGATTTTGGTGGTCATAAGTTGCTGTCAAAATGAGAGGCTGATTTTGGTGTCATAGAGCCTGTTAGTTTATAGGTGTTCCTTGTAAGAATAAGATATACCAAGTTCAAGTTACAGTTACTTTTGTAAAGTTATGTTTTTTTACTTAAAAACAAATGTATAATTTATTATAGCCTATGAATGCTTATAGTCTTAATTCACTGAAAAGATGGCTGATTTAACATTCAAAATGTTCGTTTGATTTTTGCTAGTTTGAAACAATTCAGTACATTTGGATAAGCATATTTTATAAGTAAGAGTCACGATATATCTCTGTTTATTCTGATAAATGCATTATTTTGCAAATTTGCTTCAATATTTACTGAAATTATTTTTCAGGTTACATCCACACTTTCTTCAAGTCTTTTCTGTCAAAACCTGACAGCAATATTCTGCATGGTGACATGAAATATATCTAGTCTACTTTGTACATATTGTAGAAAAATGTAAATAAGGAAGTTTAGTATCATGCTCTTTAATGAGTGTTTGCCTATATAGTACATTTTATTAATGTATGTTCATTGTTTCTATGACCCAAGATGTGTCTGTATTGAAATAGTCACACATTGTTTTAGTATCGACATTCGTTTTGGCCAAAAGATTTATTTTTCATTTTCAAAACTCAGGACCATGTCATTTATACAAATCTAATAGTATTTACACATGTCCACTGTATCTCCCATATTTTACAATTTGACCATGAATATTGTATCAATGTATTTAACTCTCAATAAATGACATAGCATATTCATCAATGGTGTTGTCAACACTTAAAATATCCTTAATATTTCTATCCATACCTTCAGCACTTGACAACATATTTACCAACGTCATCAACATTTAATAGTGCCTTCATTATTTGCATATACCTTTCAAAGTTTAGCGATTGACATTTAGCAGTTTCTCCAACATTTCAACAGTGTCCATAATATTCCTTCAGTAGGTTTAACACTGGACATAATATATTTAGCAAAATTATCAACTCTTATCAATTGACATAATATATTTAGCAACTTCATCAACACTTAACAATTGATACAATATATTTAGCAATTTTATCACATTTAAACTTTCTCCCACAAATTGTTACTAAGATTTTCTGATTGCCATAATATATTTACCAATTTCATCATTTAAAAGTTTCCCTTCAACAATGCACGATACATTTACTGATTTCATGAACATTTCAAAACTGTTCTCTAGCTATAGTATAACATATTGACTAATTTCATTGACATTTCAAAACTGTAGTGATAGATATATCATAACATATCGACCAGTTTCAGTGATATTTAAAAACTGTCCTCTAGATATAGCATAACATATTGACCAATTTCATCATTTCAAAACTAGCATAACTTATTGACCAGTTTCATTGACATTTCAAAATGTCCTCTAACTATAACATAACATATTTACCAGATTCATTGACATTTCAGAGTATAGATATACCATATTGACCAATTTCATCAACATTTTAAAACTGCCTTCTACATTTAACAAAACATGTTGACCAATTTCATTGGCATTTTAAACTGTCCTCTAGATTTAGCATAACATATTAACCTGTTTCATCAACATTTCAAAACTGTCCTCTAGATATAGCATATTGACTAACTTCATTAAAATTTCAAAACTCCCCTCCACCTACGCATATTTCCTAGTTTTAACTAAATTTATGAGCACCTACCCCCTCCATTATTTGTCTTTATTAGTGATTGCCATCATTCTACAGCAAACTAATTGTACCTATTTATTTATTTGTTCAGTGGTAACATATCTTCCTAGTTATAGCAATATGTCTTAAATTTTATTTAATGGTTATAGCTGTATGCATTCCTATTATTTCAGTGCATATATCATATCTTCCTATTTCTTTAGTGATTATTGAACATTGACAGACCTTCACTATACTACACACATGTATTGACAGACCTTCACTATACTACACACATGTATTGACAGACCTTCACTGTACTACACACATGTATTGACAGATTTAATGCACATGTCATTGGCAGACCTTAACTACACTAAACACCTGCATGGACAGACAATACTTTCATAACATTGAACACACTTGAACTGACAGACCTTAATGCACACTGCATTGACAGACGTGCACTACACTGTACACCTGATTGAGAGACCTTCACTGTACTACACTACACATCTACATTTACAGACCTTCACTATACTAAACATCTGCATTGATCTCCACTACACTAAACACCTGGCAGCCAGCTTATGGTAGTGTTACTCATTTTAAAAGTGATATTTTGTTACTGTCCAGAGTATAATCAGAAAGAAAAGAAAATTGAAAAGATGCTAGGTTTTCAACCTTTCAGATATAAACACCCTGATTTCAACTTTAAAGTTTTCAGATTTGTTATCTCAGTTTTGTTGAGCTTGGCATAATAGCTGTTATTCAAAAGTCATTCATACAATAAATACTTCAAAAGTCATTCATACAATAAATACTTCAAAAGTTATTCATACAATAAATACTTCAAAAGTCATACATACAATAAATACTTATGCAGCTTTCAATACTAGAATCACACTCAGTTTGGTCAGAGGCTGACACTGTGGCAGGCACACAGGGACTGAGGAGACCATATTAGTCACATCTTTAATCCCACCACTCACTCCAGTTTGTGAGCATAATTGCTCACACACTCTTTTTGTTGTTTGTTTGTTGCTGAGCTTATATAGTTGAACACATATAATAGAATGAAGGCTGGTTGGATAACTAAATGTGTAAGTTGCATGAAAGTCTCCAAGAACAGTAACTGCATGTATGGGAATGAAGTTTGAATATGCCAGTCTCAGGAGAAATGTTTACGACATTCTAACATATATTCAATGTAATGCCTCCTTGAAGGAGTCCTTATCTGTGTGGCATTTGGGAAATTTATTAATAGATAAAGGTACTCTTTGACCTTTAAAAAAGCCCATACATTATGTAGTGTGTGTGTGCACAAGCTCAGCTTATTGTTACAGTAATAGCATCAGCATAACAGGACAATGGCAGCTCTGTTAGCAATAAATTGGTCAAAGACTGTATGGTATTTGAATACTTTGTATCAGAACTTATAGACCCTTTTTAAAAAAAAATAATTTAAAAGACACTAATTTGGGATGGTAAATTGACTTTGAAATTTGTGCTGCTTGTATGAGAATTCCAATGCTTAAGTTTCAAATAACTCTCAGTTTAGTGCTGTTTTTATTTTTTTGAAAGACATTTAATACTTTTCTAACAACTGTCTTTTTTTAATAAAAAGATTTTATGAAAACCATAATTATTTTGTTTGGAAGGGTGGAGTAGTATTGTTTTGTAATTAAGTGCCAGGTATGATTATTCTTTGTGTGTGCTAGCTTTTAGAAATATCAGTATGCATTGGTGATAAATTCCTGTTTATGTGTTAGATTATTTGTCTTTGCTACCTGTGAATAACAGCCAGTTTTATTAACTTGAATCTATTTGCATTTGCCTTTTAGCTTTGTATACTTTGTGATTATCTGCCATTTCTATTATTATATCCCAGTACTTTATTATTTTATACATTTGTGTTATTAGTAATTCCTGTTTGCCGGCCCTATTATTGCTTCATACATTGTGTCTTTTTGTAATTACTATTTGTTGAAAGTGATTTTTAATGATTGATTTTAAATTATTATTTTAAGTAGTTTTCTCAAAGTTTATGGAATTTTGACAATTGTTTGATTGAAAATTGAATTGGCAGCTATATAAATGAATATAAATGGAGTCCTATGATTGTTTTTAATTTTAGCTAAACATATCGCTTTCTTGTGGCATTTGGTCATTACCTCTGTTAGAAGTGAGCACAAAGTTTATTTTGTCTTATTCAAAGCATTTCTTTGGTTTTTTTCAATTTAAAAAAAAATTCTGACATTTTGTAATTAAAAATGTTTTAATAAGTCCAGACTTGTGGGTCAGAAATTTCACTTTCATATGTTCACAACTTTTTATCCATCCATCTTATTTCATTATGCTTTCTCATATTATACTAAAGTGTTAGAAAGTTTAATATTAAAAGAAAGAATTTTTATGGTTCATAGTTTTTTAAGTTTTTAAAAATAAGTATAGTCTTTATAATTTCTTTTTACAAATGTACTAGTCATATATAAATGAGAATGTTAATTTGTGTTTTAATATTCAAATTAAAATGCATGTCAAAAATATACTGTACATTTTAAACATAATAAAAATGGAGTTTTTATTTTATTTTTTTAAATTGAGTCAAGACTTGAATGAATGTCAACTATTCCTACTAACCACAAGTTTTTGTAATGTACCAACACTAACAGCAAGATAAAATTTTGTGTTTAACACCAGAGAGTCTTTTAGTATATAAAGATAAGTATATAAAGATAATCTTCAGGCATTTTAAATTGTCAAAATATTCTTTAGGCCTGTCAAGATAGTCTTCTTGTGTGTAAAGATAATCTTCAGGTATATAAAGATAGTCTTAACATATATCAAATCTATCTTCTGGATTATAAAGAATAATTAAAATAGTCTTCAGATATGTAACATTTATCTTTTGGATTATAAAGAATTAAAATACACTTCAGGTATGTAACATTTATCATTTAGACTTCAGGTATGTAAAGATGTATGTAAAATAGTCTCCTGGATTATAGAGAATGTTCAGGTATGGAAAAGTAGTCTTCAGGTCTCTAAAGATTGTCTCCAAGTGTGTACAAATAGTTTTCTTCGGTTCTCTAGAAATTGTTTCCAGATATGTTTCTTCAGGTCTCTAAAGATTATCTCCAGATATGTACAAAAGTTTTCTTCAGGTCTCTAGAAATTGTTTCCAGATATGTACAAATAGTTTTCTTCAGTTCTCTAAAGATTGTTTCCAGATATGTACAAATAGTTTTCTTCAGGTCTCTAAAGATTGTTTCCAGATATGTACAAATAGTTTTCTTCAGGTCTCTAAAAGATTGTCTCCAGGTGTGTAAAAAAAATGTAGTTTTCTTCAGGTATCCAAAGATTGTTTCCAGGTGTGTAAAAGCAGTTTTCATGTTTATAAATATAGTCATTAGGAATGTAAAATGAATCTTTAAGGTATAAAAAGATATCTCCAATGAATAAATGCTTAGAGTTTATTGTACAAGTCAAACTTAATAACTGTGAACATTTCACTGTTAGAGTTTATTGTACAAGTCAAACTTAATAACTGTGAACATTTCACTGTTACAGTTTATTGTACAAGTCAAACTTAATAACTGTGAACATTTCACTGTTACAGTTTATTGTACAAGTCAAACTTAATAACTGTGAACATTTCACTGTTACAGTTTATTGTACAAGTCAAACTTAATAACTGTGAACATTTCACTGTTACAGTTTATTGTACAAGTCCAGAACACAAAGAAGCTCCTTTGTGTCTGTTATTTTCTTTACAATGTGAAGATTATAATTGTGCAGTAAATATTAAAATAATGCTGTACATGTGAAGTATGAGTACATTTCTTTTGAAAAATATGCACATGACTGTAGGTCAATATAGTGATATTTTCAGCCATCATGTTTTAATTATAGGATACTGTGACTGTAGGTCAATATAGTGATATTTTCAGCCATCATGTTTTAATTATAGGATACCGTGACTGTAGGTCAATATAGTGATATTTTCAGCCATCATGTTTTAATCATAGGATACTGTGACTTACTTTTCATTAAAATTTATTTTAGACTTTGCCTAAACCAGATCCATAGCCCATACTTGCATAATTTTTCCAAAATGTCTCATCTTGCTATGAGTAGGACATGCAAAAAAATAGTTTTCTCATTTTGTTTGAAAGTGCATATTTTCCTACATTTGATAGTTTTAGGCTTCAACAAATTATCAAAATGAAACATCAGTCATTTGTTTTTTTATGATGGTTCTTACATTTGATACCTTTGACATTAACAAGTTGTTGAAATGGAATATCAGACATCTGATATCATTATAGCTGTTGTATTTATTGTTGTTTGTTATGATAGTTATTTTAAAATAAATGTGGAAATATTTGAATGAAATATTAATCCTAAGCGTTTGTTAAATTTTAGTGTTTTTAGTAAAATGTTCTAATTCAAATGTTAAAAAAGGATTTTTCAATTAAAAAAAAAATATATTGTAAGTACAGTTTTAGATTTCTTTTGTAATTTAAAATTAAATAAATAAAATATGACTGTGAAATTTTTATTACAATTTGTCCCTGTATTCCACAACAATTTGTCTTGCACATGACTCCTATAGTACTAATGTTCGTTGTACATTAGAACATAATTGACTTGTGCATGACTCTTTTAGTATTACTGTTCGTTGTACATTAGAACATAATTGACTTGTGCATGACTCTTATAGTATTACTGTTCGTTGTACATTAGAACATAATTGACTTGTGCATGACTCTTGTATAGTATTATTGTTTGTTGTATATTATAATATATTGACTAGATACTGGTATCAACATCAGGTGATTAATGAAAATATATTTTTACAGGTTTCAACTTGCTTTAGTTTTATAAGTATGGTATGATGCAGTTTTTAATTTTGCAAAGTATTTTATGTGAACATGAATTAATTGTTCTCCTAGATTAATATAAGTGCTATTCTGAAAATTAAACTTAGTGATGTTGTCAAAGATTCAGTGGCATAGCTAGGATATTTTGCGCCCAGGGACGAACTATAAAATTGGTGCCCTCCTCCCCGTTTAATCCCCCTTAATTACCCTTGTTCACTTATTATAATGTAATGTTGTAAGCCTCATTTTGGCGCCCCTGTACCTTGGCGCCCGGGGACATATGTACCCCCCTGCCCCCTCCTTAGCTACGCCTCTGCAAAGATTATAATGCTGCACAGATCGCTCTCTAATTTTATTAATGCTGCATTCATACGTCTTGTCAAAGATTATAATGCTGCACTCAGCCTGCTATTAAGATTGTTAGTGATGCACTCCTATTGCTCTGAAAGATTATTAGTGCTGCATTCACACCACTGTCAGTGAATATTTGTGCTGCACTCAGACCACTTGCAAACATTAATGCTGCACTCAATCTACACTCATAGATTATTAGAGCTGCACTCAGACTGTTCTCATTAATTAGTGCCACACTCAATCTGCTCTCAAAGGTTATTAGTGCTGCACTCAAACTGCTCTCAAAGATTATTGCTGTACTCAGATTGTTCTCAGAGGTTATTGCTGTACTCAACTTGTTCTCTATGATTATTAGTGGTGCACTCAAACTGCTCTCAAAGATTAGTGCTGCACTTGCTCTCAGTGATTATTAGCAATGCACTCAACTGCTGTTAATGATTATTAGTGCTACATTCTATCTGCATTCAAATTGCTCTCAAGGATTGTTGCTGTGTTCAGATTAGTGCTGCACTCTTACTGCTCTTAAATTACAAGTACTGGACTCATACTCTTAGATTTCTAGTGCTGCACTCTGTTCTCTGAGATTATTTTGGTACTCATAATGCCCTCAAAGATTGTTAATGCTCCACTCAAACTGCACTCAGGCATTACTATTGCTGCACTCTTTTACTCTCAAAGATTACTGCTTCACTCATACTGCTCTCAATAATGCACTCAATCTGCTCTGCTGGTGCACTCAGTGGTTACTAGTGCTGCACTCACAATGTTCACAAAGATTACTAGTGATATGCACTCATACTGCTTACAAAGGTTACTGGTGCTACACTCATACTGCTCACAAAGGTTACTGGTGCTGCACCCCTACTGCTCACAAAGGTTACTGGTGCTGCACTTGTACAGCTCACAAAGGTTACTGGTGCTGCACTCTTACTGCTCACAAAGGTTACTGGTGCTGCACTCCTACTGCTCACAAAGGTTACTGGTGCTGCACTCCTACTGCTCACAAAGGTTACTGGTGCTGCACTCCTACTGCTCACAAAGGTTACTGGTGCTGCACTTGTACAGCTCACAAGGGTTACTGGTGCTGTACTCCTACTGCTCACAAAGGTTACTGGTGCTGTAGTCATACTGCTCACAAAGGTTACTGGTGCTGCAGTCATACTGCTCACAAAGGTTACTGGTGCTGCACTCCTACTGCTCACAAAGGTTACTGGTGCTACACTCCTACTGCTCACAAAGGTTACTGGTGCTGCAGTCGTACTGCTCACAAAGGTTACTGGTGCTGCACTCCTACTGCTCACAAAGGTTACAAGTGCTGCAGTCGTACTGCTCACAAAGGTTACTGCTGCTGCACTCCTACTGCTCACAAAGGTTACTGCTGCTGCACTCCTACTGCTCACAAAGGTGACTGGTGCTGCACTCCTACTGCTCACAAAGGTTACTGGTGTTGCACTCCTACAGAAATCAATGATAAGATCAACCCATTTGCAACAAGATCCTGAAGAACAATGCCACTAACAAGACGTGGAGAACATATTTTACTACTGAAGTAACATAGTCATTAAGACATGACAGCTACATGTCCTACATAGTCATAAGACATGTAACAGCTACCAGATACTGATTTGGTAACAGTTAACAGCTATATGTCCTACATAGTCATAAGAGATGTAATAGCTACAAGATACTCATTGATTTCTGTGATTGGTTTTACTCCTTCAGGTAGGGTCATCCTTGGTATACACAATTTATGCCATCACTCAGGACCCCATGAAAGCGGTTTTATGATTTTTTTAAAAAGTTTATTTCATTACTTCAATAAAATTTGATCTGAAATAGCTCTTTATTGAAATAATGGTCCATGAACACAATGCATTACAATGTGTTTAATTAAATTAATATTTAATTTCCTATTTTCTCAAATTGCCAGTTTAAACAGTGCTGCACAGGGCCCCATAAATCATATGGAAGGTTGTACCTGTATGTACATGTACAAAGTGTTTTAAGTTTCATGTTACATTGGTAATATACCAGCTACTTTTAATAGGATGGCTAAAACACAAAACTTGTTTAAAATAAACATATTGTTTTGTAGGCCTTCCTCTTCCCATTCAATCTTTTTCTTCTTTCAAAATGTCGTTGAAATAAAACTAAGATATGAGGAGACATACGTTGCTGTTAATTAAAATTATTAATATACAAACATGGCAGTCTACATGTATCATTTTCAGTTTTTGATCACTTAATTTATTTATTTTATTTATTAATTAATGGTTTGGGCTTCTGAACCCTCAAGGCAAATGACAATTAGTAATGAAATACCAAATTCTACAAAACGTTCAGGGATTGAATAAAACTGGTAGAAAGTACAAAACACTGTATAAAAAGGATTTAATCTATATTTATAATGATATGTGTGTAAGCATCAAGCTTGGACAACTAAAGTCTACTGGTGTCTTCACTTAGAGAAATGTTATGATGGTCTAGTTCTTCAGACTTGATGAATATAGAGGCTGTGGCCAGCAAACTTGATGAATCTGAAAAAAAGATGTATGATTTGTTTTGGAAATTGCAACAAAATGAGCAGCATGATTACTAACTATTACAAAAACATTAAAACATCACAATTCATAAAGCTTAGTTGATATGCAATACAAAAGCACATACAAGAATTAAGCTTTTGACTAAATGATCTTTCATCAAAACAAGTAATTGAAAATTTTCATGTTGTATTAGAAATTATTTCAGTGACCTTTTTAAATAGAATTATCAGCTGGTAAAAATTATTTTTAGGTTAAAAAAACTTCAATTCCATTACCTATGTCAGAATATATTAAACAAATTATGCCTATTCTGAATATATTCTTCATAATTTTTAATCGTTTATTATATTAGCAGTTTCTACTGTCCGTATAATTATCGAATAGACTTCCGTTAAGCGATTAAGTTGGCTCAAGCAATAAGTTGTTTACATGTTAGGGAAATGTAGAGTAAGCTAGAGGTGAAGGACACTTTGAGAAACGGATACTAAATACCCATATATGGTCATTTGCTTTCCGCTCAGTGATGTAGCGCTAAGCCGCTAGCTGACCTCCATTCATTCATATCACCTGATTGAATTTGTCAGACATGCCGACCTTGATATAGTGTGCCCATCTACCAGGGGTAAAGAGAGTTGTGTCCACCTATTATGACCGCGCCTAATTTTACATAGTGCCGGTCTCGAGTCTCGAATATCAACTCTTAAGTCACCAGCTAAATGTCAGGATTCAAGCCGAGGAATCGTCTCATGGAGACGGGAGCCTAGAGGTAACCTGACAACTCTACTATCTTCTATGCTGGAAGCACCATCCGCAGTCTACGCCTGAAGCCTTAAAGAATTACGAGGGGCCACCAGAAGATTTGTTACTTGACATCAACGCCGCATCAAACGATCGATGACAACGTACAGCATATTCAACTGGTAAATAAACACTAAGTTAAGTCAATGGTCCAAACAAAGACAAAACTCTGAGACAGTGTATGTTAGTTAATTAATTTACTGGGTCGCGCACTAGTTCTCTATTGTTAATCGCGAATCATAATTGTTCATTTTTCTTTTATTTTAATTGAATTGTTATTAAATTTATTGTTATCTTACCCATTGTACATAATTGTTTGTAGCATGACAGAGCTACAGAGATCCAATTGATTGGGGGTGAGCCATAATAACATTATCAATCGGGGCAAGTCAACTGATTTATCTGGCGAGGTGTCAGAATAATTGGCCGAATATTGTGGCATTCTGTGGAAGATAAGTCAGGCCATCCGGCTGTCGCTATTGTTAGGAATTATTCAGTAAACCAATATTGATAACTGGAACCTAAAATAGAACAGGGTCGTTAAACGTAGACCGGACATTCATCTTTCATCTGCAAGGAAAGTATACAAGAAAAAGTAATGAACATTGAGACTAAAGTCTAGATCTATGAGTATGATTCTTAAGTAGTGTGAACAGAGGACTGAAGTACAAAATGGTTTACTAGTATCATATCACACAATAAAATTGTAGCTGTAAATTGAGAGACACTTTTCACATGACAGAACTGTAAATGTGACGACACTTATCACCTGACAGATCTATAACAGTAAATCAAGGAAACTCTATGTGGCAGAACAATATGTGTAAATTGAGAGACACTTTTCACATGACAGAACTGTAAATGTGACGACACTTATCACCTGACAGATTTATAACAGTAAATCAAGGAAACTCTATGTGGCAGAACAATAGGTGTAAATTGAGGGGCACTTTTCACTTGACACAATGTAGGTGTAAATGAAAGGGCACTTTTTATTTGACAGAATTGTAGCCATAAATTGAGGGGCAATTTTTACTCGATAGAATTGTATGTATAAATGAAGGGGCAATTTTCACTTGACAGATTTGTAGCTATAAACTGAGGGACACTTTTCACTTGGCAGAATTGTAGTTATAAATTGATGGGACACTTTCACTTGACAACTGTAGGTGTAAATCAAAGAATATTTTTCATTTGACAGAACTGTAGGTGTAAATCAAGGGACACTTTTCACTTGGCAGAATTGTAGCTATAAATCCTGATTAGGATCCATTCAGTCCAGAAAGTTGTTATTTGCAATGTATGAGATAAATCTGATATGTGCATACAACAATGGATTAGAGAGGATTTATTTAAGAAGCAAATGGACATGCATATATGTGCTGCACACTTTCAGTGATCTGGACTCAATGTTTCCACTATTCCAGTGATACATTCAATCTGTGATGATGAATCATTTAAATTTATTCAGAACTCTTTAAGTACTCATAACTCCATTCTACACAACCTAAATAAATGATGTGGCTTACAGGATATAGACATATCCTAACACCTAGCGGGTCCTACCCTTAAAGTTAAAACAAACTCCTTAACACTGAAATTTAAAGTACCTGTAATTAAAAAAAAATGTTAATCTAGTTTGAGTCAAACCTGGTGTACAAAATAAAAGTGGGTGGTTCTATTTTAGTACATAAGATATAAAGAGTAAATAAACATTATTTGTTAAACAAACAATTATTCGATTAATCACAGAAACAATTTATAACAACTGTTCCTGAAGATGAAACATATTTCCTTCTGGAATCTGGCACAAGATGTTTGTTAAATAAGCAGAATCACTAAAGAAAATTACAACTCTTGTAGTTTGATTCCAAGTCGGGTCGCTCCATTGTTTTGCTTATAATAATATAGTGAGTGATCTACTTTGATTTTCTAAAATATGTTTGACTCAATTGGATTTTTAAAATAATATTTTCTACTTTTTAAGTGCAGTGTTAAACAAAAGTGTCTGCACTGAAAAAAAACTTTTCTAACAATTGCATTTTATTATATGGTTAAAATATATCAAATTTGGATGGTTTGCACATCCCCCCCGCCTCCAAGAAAATTTACAGAATGAACATGTGTAGTTCATGAATGCCCCACCCAAGACTAACGATCAAGACTGGTACATAAAAATGTCCCACCCAGCAATCCTGAGATTTACTGCAATCTTGAGACTTACTTAAGTTTAAACTGTGCCTAGATTTGTAAGATTGAATTTATTTGACTTCATGGAATCTACTTTGACCACAAATGGCAGTATTCTTTGTCAAATGAATAAGTTTTAATTGTTTTTTTACAACTCTTGTTTATTTTTTTCTTTGAAAATAAACATACAAATGTAGTAATTGGTATATTATTTTTTTTACTTCGGCTTTATTTGTAAATTTCCAGTCAAGGAGTGGGGTGGGTATTTTGTATTTAATATGATAACAAGTGATGATCTCTTACCAAGTTAAAAATTACTTATGAAAGACAGTTTAAGAAAGGTTTATTAACTGTACCCTCTATACTCTATGCTTGCATTTGATTTAACTCCTCAGAATATTACGTTCTGATAGTTCCTTTACATATATTTTCTTTTCATACATACAGTGTTGTAATCTGCGAATAGTTTTTTAATCATGTGTCAAAATTGCCAAGTTTGTGAAAAATAAATTCACAAAGCAGTTTTTTTCAAAAACATATTTGAATAATTTGTTTGTACACACAATTTTGAATTATTGGTATTTACATCAGCATATATACAAATACATGCTTCTGGCATGAACACAAGGAAGATACTAGTGACAAGAATTGTAGTTATCTCCCTTGCATTAGAATTTCTGCTCGAAGTACCATATTATTGTTTTGCTGATGTTGAATGTTTGGTAATTGCTTCTTATTAATTAACCTATATTTTTCAGTTCATCCAAAGAATATTTATTTTTTTATTACGCAAAACATTTTACACAGTTCAGTCTACTGAGATCGGCTGCTAAGTGCTATATTTTTTATCTTTGAGATACTAAATCAAGATAGGTGTTCAACATCCCTTGCTTGGGGCTCTCACATACGAATCCCAAGAAATGGAAGTCTGAAACAATGCTAAATAAGTCAACATATACATAGTTTTGAGTGTGTTTTGTAGACAATCCTGACAATTTAACATGCAAGTTTCAAAAGAAAATTATTTACAAATAATCACTACAAATTATAAAACATTAATATATCGCTCTTCGTCAACATAACTATCTCCCGGTACTTTTACTTCATTTTAGTTTAAGTATCAGACTCACTAAAAATAATAAATACGTGAATCTAGTTTTGTTTTTCTTATAGGCCTACCTGCTGAAAGATCAATATACTTTCTTCATGTTTACTTGTAGTGGTTACGTTGGTTTCCTTGCTTGGGCCCCGTTTTAGCTTCGCAAGAGAAGATTGTATAAATTTGTACAAACGCTGTTCATTTCTAAAGCTTAAGTTAATCGTTTATTCTACTAATTTTTGTATGCTTTTACCAGCGCTATCAAAGCAAGGATACTATGCATTTAAGCTACAAATAACCTTTTTTTTACATTTTACTATAGTTTATATGCTGAAATCAAAAGCACACACTTAAATATAGTTAACTCTGTTAGTCTAGTTACTTTCCTTTACGTACCTTTAGTAAACAAATAAAAAGTTATTTAAAAAAATACTTGTATACTAATCTTAAAATAACAAAGCAAGTCACGCTGTTCATGAATCACTCAGTTACACGATTTGTTTGTTGTTGTTTTATATTCTAACTATTGTGAAAAGAGATACGGGTAGACATCACGTTATTAAAAATAAGTACAATGTAAATGTGTTTCCACACACACACACGCACACAAAACGAACGTTTAAGATGATGTTTCAATAGCCGCAGTATGTATAAAGTGTGTATCATAATTTATATGATGACATTAAGAGTAAATAATTAAAATAAACTATTTCCCAATTTCTTATAATGATAAGTAATCATTCATAACTGGTTTATAACCTCTTCAGATATTACTTATTAGAACCATTTATACATCATATATCTTTAGAATATTGCATAAAAGATTTCCAGAGCCACAATAAATTATAATACAAAATTTTATTTAATACAATTAATATATATATATAAAGTTAAAATTTAAAGGGGGGTTCATCTGTACATGAATGCATTGATATTTTACTTTAAGGTGTAAGAATATATATTGCATGGTATTTCATTGATGGACCTGGTCATTCTAAACTAAATTGTATGCAACGAATTATAATCAGTTTGTAAAAGTAAAATCTTTAATTTCATGGTCTGTCTGGCAAACTGACCAATTTGTTACTGGCAAGCCAAAGAAAGTTGTTGCTGGCAAAATGACCAAGTTGTTAGTAGCAAACTGACCAAGTTATTACTATAATACTAGCAAGCTGACCAAATTGTTGGCAATTGAAGAATGTTGTAATTGTAGCTAGCAAACTGACCAAGTTATTACTACATGTACTATACTAGCAAGCTGTCCGGATTGTTGGAAATTAGAGAAAGTTGCTGCTGGCAAACTGACCAGGTTGCTTATAGCAAGCTGTGAAATTGTTGCTGACACTATAAAAAGTTTGTTGCTGACAAGCTGTGCTAGCAAGTTAAGGCAAGAGATACTGGACAAACTTTGAAGATGGCTTCAGAAAATGCAATCCCAGAAGTGGAAGATGATGAACTGAGGACTGGGGATGTGATTTTTAAAGGCAAGACCCACATGTTAAAGCTTACCGAGAAAAGCATGAAAATGTCTTTGAGTGAAGTCACACAAATGCACAATACCCGTAAGTAAAAACGAAAATGTATTAACAGTTGTTTTATTTTAATTTCAGAGAATATTCATTCAAAGTTTGGCTCTTTTTGAAGTTTTTCTTATAATTTTTTAAAATGTGATGATTTTTTTTTGTTTACATATTTTTAAAAGTCTAAAAAAAAAATGCATTTCTAACAGAAAGAAGTAAAAAAAATATTCATTCATTTGGTATATGTGTGTAGAGTGGGAGAGGGCATTTGATGTTTATTATCAATTATGTCTGCATAAGGGACAAGTGTGTATGTGTGGGAGATTTAAAACCAAGCAATAGGCCAGGCATATTAAACAAAACATAGATAGATTTGTAAATACATGGTGTATCAATTGTTTAAATTGACAAGATAGAAGAGCATTTGTACACTTAAGTGCATAAATTGAATATTTTCATATGAGTGGAAGACTGTCATTCTATTTGTGAAAAAATCGCAACTCATCAAATTCATTGTGATAAAATGCAGCCAAGAAAACTATTAAATATTGATACAAATATAATAAATCCTGCCAGTTTATTGTTCAGCAGCATTATATTAATTAATAATAATTATTAATATATTTCTGTGAGATGATGAACTGTTGAAGTTTTTTCATATTGCTCCAGAGGGGTTTGAGTGTGGATAACTAGTGTTGAATGGCTAAAATCATTTTCATAAACCATTTTTGTCATACTTGGGGAATGTACAAGAGTTATCATCTTCAACAAAGAACATCAACAAGATCAGTTTTGCTTTTACAGAACCTAAAATGAGTGATGAGAAGTTTGGTGGATCAGCCTTTGAACAGAATTTGCACCACTTTTTTTTACACCTCATCACAGATGTTTATAAATGCCTTGACAGGCCCACGGCGCCCACGGACACCACATAGGGAACCACCAATGTAGAATGTCTTGAGAAATATGATAATTTGTAATAGTGTACAATATATCTTGAGATAATGGTTCAGAATATACTTTGGGTAATATATTAATTTACAATGTTCTTTAAGACCAATCTAATTTGTAATACATGTAGTTCCAAATATGCCTTGAGTAATATATTAACATGCAATGTGTTTTGATAATAATGTAGGTTGTAATGTGCATCAAGTAATTTATATATTTATGCAGAGAAAGTTGTGCTTGATCTGCCTTGGAGAGATGTTGTCTGTGCCTATGAAAAATCCTCCAAGTCCAAATCTGTTCAAGACACCAGTCTAGCACCAAAGCAGAATCGAACCTTTATCGTTCACTACATTGTGAAGCATATAAAGTCTAACAAACTTCATTGCCAACAAGTCTCTTTGGAATCTCAAAATGATACTGCTGATGTATGGGTTTCCCAGATTGAAGACAAGCGTAAAGAAGGTATTAAAGACTTAAAGTTTAAGTTAGGTTTAAGGTTTGCTGTAAGTAAAATTGTTTACTGTTTGAAAGTGAACACATTTATAGTACACAAATAAGTTATTTATTGTTCTCCTTTTCAAAAGTTACTTAATTTTACACTGTTTTTCTTTCTTTTTTTTTGTGGATTTTTTACTGGGACTTTTTGTAAACCATTAGCTTCTAAATGTTTATTGTATATTTTGCTGATTTTACAGTCGATGACATTTTCCTGCTCATTAAACTGTTCCTCACATTTAGTATTGTACAGATGATGCACCATTGTTTGTTCCTGAGACTCAGATATATAGGCAAGATCTGTAATTCCTCTCCTGTCCATATTTAAAGGGAGACTTGCCTACTCCATGTCCATATTTAATGGCAGGCTTGTCCAGACTTTGGACGTGCCCACTCCATGTCCATATTTAATGGCAGACTTGCTCAGACTTTCAACTTATCTACTCCTGGTCCAGAGTTAATGGCAGACTTGCCCAGACTTTCAACTTATCCACTCCTGGTCTGTATTTAATGGCAGACTTGCCCAGACTTTGAACTTGCCCACTATCATACATAGTTCAGTCAGATTAAATTACTGTTGATGCAACTTCAGTTTAGTGTTCAAACAGTTTACTAATTTTCATTTCTAATTAATACCAGACTTTAATTGTATTCTTTAATCATTAGATTTTGTTGTGTATGATGTCAGCAAGGGCAGTAGATGCATGAAAGGACTTTTTTGGCCTGGGTGCTTGTCAATGGCTACAGCAGCAGTTATTTGATCAGCCACTGTCCTCTTTCCTAATTAGGAAGTAGTTTTACATTTTTCACTTTTGTGACTTCTCTCACCAGGGAAGTAGTCAGTCACCTTATTTTTTGGTACACCGTCTGTCTGTATGGTGGAAAAAGGAAAATTTCCAAGTAAAATTATCTTTTCCTGACTATTTACCAGATGAACATTCACATATGCTCTCCTAGTCTTCCTGATTTTATAGCCTGTACTTATGGGTACTAAGGGACTTCACTCAGGCAACACATTACTGGATAAACTCTTTATCATGTATCTCTTCTTGGAAGTTTATGTGGATCTCTTATTGGATAAACTTTTTATCATGTATCTCTTCTTGGAAGTTTATGTGGATCTCTTATTGGATAAACTTTTTATCATGTATCTCTTCTTGGAAGTTTATGTGGATCTCTTATTGGATAAACTTTTTATCATGTATCTCTTCTTGGAAGTTTATGTGGATCTCTTATTGGATAAACTTTTTATCATGTATCTCTTCTTGGAAGTTTATGTTGAACTCTTATTGGCTCTTGATTTGAATGCATTAGGAAACAGTACCATCTCAAATATTTTCATTTGGTAAGTGTTCTTAAAAAACATATATTTGTTAGAAAATTTCACAACTATGACTATTCATTGATTGTGATTTTTATTTAACACATTTCTTTCTTAAAACAGTGGATATCTTTAGCCATCTGAAGGGTGTTCTTTTTGTTAATTTTTAAAATCCTCTATAAAACACATACACATC
Organism: Sinotaia quadrata; assembly: GCA_028829895.1. Lineage (NCBI taxonomy): Eukaryota > Metazoa > Mollusca > Gastropoda > Architaenioglossa > Viviparidae > Sinotaia > Sinotaia quadrata. Next base: position 141,241,258 of record CM054178.1, on the reverse strand, counting down.
ATAATGGTTTCCTTTATAACTTTAACTGAAGTATAGCAAATACCTATTAATGCTTGCATGTTTAATTGTTTCTTATGCATCTTTATTTAGATTTGTAATATTTTTGTAAGAATACTTTTAAAATAATTTTATTTATTTGAGTGTATAGTTTGCATTTTAAAAGCTCTAGATATTTTTTATATTCACAAAATATATTTATATTCTTCTTTCAGAGAAAATTTGTTTTGGTAGTCTTATTGTAATCCCAATATCTGTAGCTTGCTGCAGTCATTAATACATTGCTTTTGTGTAATTCTGCAGTTTAAAAATGTCTGTTTATGTGTTAATATTTAATTCAATAATACATCACAACTTTCACACATATTTCAATTTATTTTTTATTAAAACACAGGAAAGCCACAGAAAGTTCTTGTTATTGTCAACCCTATTGGTGGTAAAGGAAATGCACGACAAATGTTTGAGGAGAAAGTGAGACCATTGTTTGTGCTAGCTGGCATTGAGCTTGTGGTCAAAAGTAAGTAAAAGGAAACAGTTAATATTTATATCAGAAGATAATGTGAGAAGAAGTGAGTGAGCTCTTCATGTATTCTATCAGTAGAGTGGTTGTTTTTGGTCCTATAGAAAACTCCTATAGATGCCAGCCATTACACAATATATGGCATGATGCAGATGTATATGGCATAAATTATGAAAATATTTTAAAAAAATTTATTGTTGGTTGTGTAGCAGTATAAGTACCACATGAAAGGAAGTGCATTTTTTTTTCGCCACTATTGGCATACATCCATTGCTTGCTAATCCAATCATTGACTGTGAATTAATATAATTATATTTTCATTTCTTGTACCGCTGTTGGCAATTATTGTTGCAAACTCAGTCATTTGCTGTGAAAAAATATGATTACATATTTATTTCTTGTGCCATTATGGGTTGGTTGTTCAGTCATTTACTATGAAAATATATGAATACATATTTATTTCTTGTGCCACTATTGGCAATTATCATTTGTTGTAAACTCAGTCATTTGCTGTGAAAAAATATGAATACATATTTATTTCTGTGCCATTATTGGCAGTCATCGTTGGTTTCTAAATCATTTGCTATGAAAAAAATATGAATATATTTTTATTTCTTGTGCCATTATAGGCACACATCCATCGGTTGTTAACTCAGTCATTTGGTGTGAATTAATATAATTATGTATTCGTTCAATAATAGGAAAAACACATGGGGAAAATGTATATATATATATATATAAATGTGAATAAACTTGATGTTGTTATATATAGTTTGAAGATTTAAATTTTATTTTAAATTTTAATTGCAGTAACAGAAAGAGCTAGACATGCTGAGGAAATTGGTAAAACATTTGATGTTTCTTCAGTTGATGGGTAAGTAGATAATAATAATAATTATTATGCATTCATTAATCATATCTAATTTCCTGTTTTTTCTTAAGCATTTTCTTCAGTGTCTGTTGATACTTTGCATTGTGTTTCACAGCACACAAATTTATATTTTAAAATTAAAAGACAATTTTTAATTTGTGTGTAATATATATTGATTATATTAACAGTTAATAATTGTGGTCTTAATAGTTGTGCCTTTTTAAAATTATTATTATTTTGCTTTTGGATGTTTGGAGTAAGAAAAAAAGAAAGAAAATAGTTTTATGCTATTTGGAAATGAATGTAGCAATAAAGGGAGATAATTTCTTCTGAATTAATTTTAGTAGACTTACAGACAGCTTAATTAGATTGTTCTCTGACTTTGAAAAACTTTAAAAAGAAATATTTTTACTAGAATAGTAGAGACTTTTCAGTGGTTGCTTATTTAGTTTGGTTTTTTTATTTACTGTTGTTGACAAAATTAAAAATGTTGCATAACATTGCTTAAATTTACCTGACATGTTTCCCCCAATTGCCAATAAAGCTCCTGATCCATTAGTTATGTTTCATTGGTCATGCAAGAACATTTCATTTGACAATGTTTGAATTTATGATAGTGTTAACTATACAGTTTTACAATTTTGATCTACCTCAACATAATTTCTGCAGACTTATTATAATTTTAAACAAAATGTCTTGGGAATTTAAATACAAAGACTATTCTGATGTTTTCAAACACTTACTGTTTCTTGTTTTAATTTTTTTTTTTATCTGATTATTTTTCTTACTTAGCGTTGTCTTGGTTGGTGGAGATGGACATTACATGGAGTTCATGAATGGCCTAGTCATAAGAATACAAGAAGAAAATGGGGTTGATGTTAACAACCCTGATTCCAAGCTAGTGCCACCAAATGTTCGCATAGGCATAATTCCAGCAGGTAATGTGCACAGAAGTAAGATGATTAAGCAGAAATTTTTCAACTTAAAATTTTTGCAAATATGGTGATTTATTTTATTCATTTATTTTTACATAGCTTTATTTGCTTCTTACTTGTAGGACTTCTTATTATGCCAAACTAGTACAATACTTATTCTTATTATACCAAACCATTACTATACTTATTATGCCAAACCATTACTAGATTACTGATTATTTTATCAATAGTTTTTTATTTCATTGCCTAATTATTTTTGCCAAATTATTCATTGCCTAAATTATTTTTGCCTAAATTATTTTTGCCATGTTATTCATTGCCTAATTATTTTTATTAAATTATAGACAGTATGATATTTATTACATTGTATCATAATGAACAGGTGATTATGAGTAATATGATATTAATTACAGTATCTGATTATTAGCTTGTGATCACGTTGCATCATTTTTGAAGACATGTGACTAAAGAACCTCGGATCAAACACATCAGTCTAGATGTCTGTAGAAAATGATAGAATTGTGAATGTGAACCTACCTCAGATCAGATGCACTAACCTTTGGATTCCTTTAACTGATATTATATGTCGATGATCATTACCCCTTAACTCACCTAGGTCCTGATTTTGCACTAAACAGCCTTTATTATCCATCTTAAAGGAACAGCTAGAAGTAATCTTTTAATTTCAGAACATTTCTTAACATCCATGTCATACATTTGAAACTAATATCCTACATTTATTTATTTGCCTTTCATTGCTGAGTTTTTTCTAAACTAAAACTAATATTTCAGATTGAAAATTGAAGATTTTTCTTTTTTTTTTAAAGTAATAATAACTTTGTGTTTTGAGAACCAAAGAAAATATATTTGGTATCTAGTCTTTTAGATTAAACTAGTTAGTATGTCTGATTTTGTGATTGGCTAAATAATATTATTCATATCTCGTTTTTGTAAATATAATTTTATTTCTTAATTACTGTCAGATTTATTATTGGAAAGCATGTGAATAATTTTTAACATATTTTCAGAATTTACTTTATTTCTTTCATATTTTTAGGCACAGGAAATGGTGTCACTGGCTATATAAATGGCATTGTAGATGTGGTAACAGCAACTCTAAATATCATCAGAGGTATTGATCACATTTCTTTCTCACACCTAAAGAATAATTAACAGCCCAAATTACTGGCTATATAAATGGTGTAATGGATGTTGTAACAGCAACTCTAAATATCATCAGAGGTATTGATCACATTTCTTTCTCACAGCTAAAGAATAATTAACAGCCCAAATTACTGGCTATATAAATGGTGTAATGGATGTTGTAACAGCAACTCTAAATATCATCAGAGGTATTGATCACATTTCTTTCTCACAGCTAAAGAATAATTAACAGCCCAAATTACTGGCTATATAAATGGTGTAATAGATGTGATAACAGCAACTCTAAATATCATCAGAGATATTGATCACATTTCTTTCTCACACCTAAAGAATAATTAACAGCCCAAATTACTGGCTATATACATGGCATAATAGAATCTCTAAATATCATCAGATATTGATCACAGTTTTTTCTCACAGCTAAAGAATAATTAACAGCACAAATTAATTTATTAACTATAAAAAGTTGCAAAATCTAAATATTAAATTTATAAATGACACAGCCATTTTTGTACTTCTATATTTATAATTCATATTTATATAAATTTACTTAATTTTCAGTATTACACAATATGCCTATCACAGAGTTTCATACTGTTTATATGGTTTCTAAAGCAGTCTGTCAGTCATGATTTTTCACCTTTTCATTTTATTTATTAGGTGTTTGTCTATTAATTATGATCTCTCACCATGTGTTATGTGTTTCAGTCATATTTCATGAAAGTTTTTGTCATTCTGTTCAGTTATCAGTCATGATCTCTCACCATGATGATAGAACATTTATTTATCAATCATGATTTTTTTTTGTGTTTGGCAGATGTCACAGGAAATGAGGGACAGAAATTATATTTTATTTCATTTTAAAAAAAACCGCTAACAAAACTAGTTGAAGTAACCCGAGTTTTGTTATTTTTCATATGTAGCATGAAATTCCAGTAATGGTCACCTAAGATCTCTTTAGTAGACAGACGTTCGTGACGCAGTGTGTGTTATTATATCATATTGAATATATATATTAGTTTATGAAGGATATGTATATTAAACAATTGGGACAATTGCGCATTACTGGCCACATGTTGTTTACGAGAGAAAGGGCCAGTGCGCATTAGAATTGTCCACAGAAAAGCGTGCAGCACGTACAGCACTAGATATCCAAGGCAAAATTGAGTCACAGGACATAGCTTTGGAAGTTTCTGGAAACCTTCAGTGAAGCTATATAAGAGGCAAAAGGAAAATTTTACTCTCAATGTTGAAAACGTCGATCCGTCTGAAGCCAGTCTAACTTCACGTATGAATTATCTCCTGTACAGAGATTTCATAAAGGAAAGCTGCAATAATCTCTTTCCATCCGTTTTCCATCCGTCTGATGCCATATATTGAGTAACGAGGCAAAATTACTCAGTATAATTTTTGGCAAAGTGGAAAGTTCACTGTCAAGAAAAACCGATGTATGCGACGCTGGTTGTATGCAGTTAACGACACGAGGGACCAATTTGTTCTCCCCCCTGTCTGAGTTTGGTTTGACAGATCTATCCCGCTATTGAGAAGGCTAGCACCGAGATAATCTTACAGATATCCGGATTTCTACACTCAATGTAATGCGACGACACATCCCACTGGACGACTTCATCCGATAATGCTAAACATCGTTGGGGTGTCCGTTTCCACGACAACCAAGAAACAACGACAGTTATCGAGGCTGACAACAGTCAGCTAGATTTCAGATTTCTCCCCAGTGATAATCTGAAAGTGGTGCCTAGATTCTGCAGAATCTTCACCTGTAATGCAGACCGCAATTGCGTCGGTCTTCACTTTGAAGTGCCCCTTATAAGTGACGTGTGAGATTACGTCATCTCCTTGGAACTCTGACATTAATAGTGAGTAATAATTAGCACGGCTAACGCGCACATACTTAACTCTAGGACTCTAAGAAAATGAACACTATTATATCGTTTGCGAAATAAGAACTTTAATGTTAAAAGTAATGCTTATTCTATATGTGAACTATTGTTAAAGCGGCCCCATTTGCCGCATAAGAATTGTGTAATTAATCTTTATTTTATATTTTGAATTTCATCATTTTCATCTCCCCTTATTTCCCACAGAGTGTATGACATTGGAAAGTTGAATGAATGATTAATCACTGTGCGAAAGAGTAGTGCCCCTTTTAAATCGGGAAATAAATATCCTGATTTAACCATCTTTCAACTCTCTTGTTATTCATAGTTTTTGAGAGGGACGAAAGAATTTGTACTAGTGTTTTGCACCGTTCGTCTGTTCGTCCATTTATTCACATTCATGACACTCACTCACAACACACACCGCCAATAAAACGTTCCTTGGCATGACATAAATAAACTGGGCCCCACCCAAACATCAATGGTGTATGTCATGTGTGTCTATGTAACAACCTGACGCGACGTAGTACTGGCATACGTCACACGGGCTTTTCTTGGAGGTGCACCGGAGCAGGCCAAAAATAGACTTCACCCCTTGCATCTCTAACTTCTGCTCGGGTCGGCTTGTAACGAGCCTTCCAGTTTGTGACAGCAGACTATTCAACTATCCACTAATGATTTCTCATTATTTCTGTCAGACTGTCTGTCGTTGATGATGTCAGTGTGTGTGTTTGTGTACCAGACCTTTCTGTTCTTGTTGAGTAAAACCAAATAATAGCATTGTTTTACATATCCTTTCTTGATAATTATTAATTTTCATAAGGTAGTTTAGTTGGTAATTATTGCTTGATCATAAAATACAAAATTAAAACAGCCTTTATTATATACATGTTGCTTTTGAGTAAGCTGATACTATTTTCAGTATTTTATCTGATGTCAATTTTTTGAGAGATTTTATCTTGAGTTTTGGACATGGAGATATTTTATAATTTTTACTTTGAGCTGAAACTCAATTTGCAAACAAGTTAACTATTCATGAGGTGTGGAACTGATTTTTTTTTGTTTACTCTGCAGGTGAAACTCACCTTATAAACATATTTGCAGTTCATGAGCCAAACAAGTTGATATATTATAGTGGTCTTCATGTGGGCTATGGGTACTTTTCTGACGTAATTAAAAAAACAGATGAGAAGCGATGGATGAAGAGAGCAAGATACCCATGTAAGTGTGACCAAAACATTATCAGCGTACATATGCTGAAAAGTAGAGAAAATTTGTGACAAATTGCCTGGATTATAGAATGTATCTGTTATGAAAAAGTACTGTCACTTTTCCTTAAAATGGTTTTCTTTTAAATGCTGTAGATAGATAGGTAGAACATTCTCTTATGCTATAGTGAAAACTCAATATAATTATGGATACAGAGCCTCTCTGCCTGGAACTTGTGGGGTCTTAAAATTAAACACATTATACTTGTGTGTATAGTTCCTTGTATTATTATTAGTAGTAGTAGCAGGAGCATTCTGCTGTAATTTCTGTTATTAGAAGTATTAATATTATTATCAATGTCATTCTTCTTCTTAATATTATTTTGTTCAGATGTGTTATTGACCACATTGATGGCCAAGAAACGTGTACTGGAAATTGAGTTGGAAATTTTAAAGACACCATTACCTATAGGGTAAGTTTTATTCTCTTTAAATGGCTGAATTATCTGTACATTCATGCATTGTTTTATACTATTGAATTTTCTTTTATTTCACTGCATTGTTTTTATTTTACTGTATTGTCTTCCAATTATTGCTTTGTCTTTTCTTTATTGTCTGCAGTATTGTTTTGTCTGTATATTTCTAAATATATAGTTTTTAATTTGTCACAGACTGTCTTTACAATACTGGATTTTGATTTTGCAATGATACAAAACTGCAGGTGATGTTCCTGAATTATCTTTAATTTTCAATTATTAAACATATGTATATATGGTAGTCAGAAGGTACCGCTGCCCTGTTTATAATGGGGAATCATGAATTTATTTTATTTATTATTTGACATCAATGCAAGAACATGAAAATTGTTCGTAAGTTCACATGATATGCAAAATAGTTTGACTGTAGATGTTACTTAAATTAATAAACTAAATTAGAATTACTGTAGAAATATAAAGACCTAGGTGTGATATGAGGTTTTTGATAATTATGTCTTGTGTTGAATGAATTCAAACGGGATTGCTTGCATTGAGTTTCTCCTCTGCTATAGGGTGTGCTCTAGCCTTCCTTAGAAATAATATTAAAAATGTGACTTTGAATGTAGCAGGTAATATTTCATAAATATGGAGTTTTCATTTTATTTATCGTTATCCCTAACATCAGCATTTTGATAAACAGAACTATTTTTAAATATGGACTTTTCATTATTAGGTTTGCATAACATATGCACTGTTGTTCTTCAGATTTGTTAACTTACTATATATTACTGTCACAAAAAAGCAGCACATCTCATCTGTCAGCTTGCTAATGTGTCAGTCTGTTTGTCTGCTTGCTAGCAAGGTTATGGTAATTTATTTTATTTAGACTAGACTTAAGAGTTTTAGAATTTAAAATGATTTAAATTGTGTTTTTATCACTAGTCATAGTCTTCTTTGCTTTTTTTTTTGAGTGATGATTTAAGTAGATTAGTCAAGATTCACACAATTCCAGTGTGCTTACGTTAAATATGATCTCTTTGAAAATATGACCAGCTTCTGTTAAATTCTATCAAAGGTTTATATAAAACTAACCCAACATCTGGTCAGAGAGCCAACAGAGAGGAAGTCATTGTTAGTAAATCTCTGAGCAGTCACAGAACCTCAAGCACTACTGCTATGGTCATCACAGTCCCAGATGCTAAATTCATCTACCACTAAACCTAGACCCTGACATGGAATTCATTAAGTACTAAACCCAGCAACGGAATTCGTCTAACAATAAACCCTGCCACTGAACTCATCTAGCAATAAACCCTGCCACTGAACTCATCTAGCAATAAACCCTGCCATGGAATTCATCTAGCACTAAACCCTGCCACTAAAAGAATCTCAAACTAAACCCTGCCAATTAACTCATCTAGCAATAAACCCTGAACTCATCTAGCACTAAACCCTTCCACAGAACTCATCTAGAACTAAACCCTGCCACAGAACTCATCTAGAACTAAGCCCTGCCACCTATCTAGCACTAAACCTTACCATTGAACTCATCTTGCACTGTACCGTGCTACTAACCATTTCTGAACCACTGATGCAGATCATAATATTAATGCTGTTTAATAAAATAATATTACGTCTGGTTATGACCACTTCCAAGTCTTTGATGATCACTTGTACAGTTTTCATGTATGTTTGGTGATAATGACTAGTTGTGAAATAATGGTATGTGTTTAGTGATATAATCACTAGCTATGCAGACATGCTATGTGTTTGGTGATAATCACTCGCTGTTTAGTCGTGGTATGTGTTTGGTGATAATCATTAGTTATACAGCCATGTTACTTGTTTGATTATAGTCTTTGACGTTACTGAATGTCATATTGTAGATATGAAATAGTGTGAACAAGATAATGCTTAATGATATAATTTAGATTTTTTTAAGGGTATATGTTAGCAAAACAATGCAGTAACTTATGGTTTAAAAAAAATGGAGATTTTTTTGGTGATGATAATTAATGAATATTGAACAGTACTTATACCCCAGACTTAAAACGATATAGTTTTTGACAATAAGGACTATTTTGCTTCTCATTAAACAAAGCCTATATTCTTTGATTAAGAATTGTACAACAAAAATTTCATTGGTTTATGTTTTGTTTTGTTGTTTGTTTGGGTTTTGTGTGTGCATGTGTGCACACAGAAAATTATACTAGCAGCATTAATTTTATGATTGATATTTTCTTTTCTTTTACACTTTGTCAGCTTAATCATAAGAATTCTTAATGCATTCAAGCCATGTGGGCTTGACATTACCTTCAGAGGGGAAGAAGATAAATGATAAGGAGTGTACCCGATAGTGATATAAAGTGTTTATCCAGCAGTGATGTTCCTTAGTATATAGATGATTATGACATTTTGTCAAGCCAAGTCAGTGAATTTTCCGGGGTGGGGTTAGGGGTGTCAGCTTTCTCCCACATATTTTAGTATTTCTTTCTCATCTGTCATCTTGTTATTTGCCTATACACTAAGTAAAGCAAATTTTCCTCTCACTTTTGTTAGGTGACACTTGAGTTGTTCATTGTGAGGGCTAATAACTGACTTTGTTTTCAGCATGGCTGCACAAAGAATATTTCAACTCCCACCCCACTTATGCAATATTACTAATTGTAAGAGAGAAAGAATGTACATATTTTGAGAATTCTGATTGAATGTTTACAGGGAGAAAAAAACATATAGACACCTGGCTATCTCTGTGTCTTGTGACAACAGTAAATATGGCAGGAATTGTAGCACCCTATCAGACAAATGCCTTGCTTGATGCACAGGCAGAATCCATGGATGTAAAGTCTAACAGACTATGCACTGGATTTGGTCAGAGTTGATTGTATTCCTGGCACTGTGTGGAAGAAGAGAGAGGACCTTCTTAGACAGAGGGGGTTGATAGTTTGTCTGAGAGTGCCTTTGGCAGTTCATTGGGTGAACATTTGAGTATACAGTGCCTCGAACTGAGTACTAAATGAACTTGTACAGAATATGCAATACACACCTGAGTGGACAACTTACGAATTTAGACCGGCAAGAAACCTCTGGGTTTGTTGTTGCCTATTGAAACCTAGAGGATTAAGTAGTTCGAGAGAAATGATAGTTATCTAACTGCTTATTGGTATATGCTGATGTATGTGTCATAGTTTTATAGGGTGTTGGATGAGCCTGCACATAAGTCTTCCCAACCTTCCTTCTATTTCAGCCCATTCCTGACTTGTGGAGTAGTAAGGGACATCACTCTGGATTAGCTCTGTATGACTTTTGACCCCAGTATATTATGTGGACCTTTTATGGGCCCTGGTTACCTGCCTTAAAAACCTGCATGATCTTATTTGTGCTCATCTAGTCAGTATTCTGGTAAAACATTTTGTATGTAGAAGAAACTTTTTTTCTGTTTCAGAACAAATTCTGAAGCAGGTGGTGAGCCTGCTGGAGGTATTTTGCTTTTACTTACAGCTTCATCATTAAATCCTTTTAATTTTACCCATTGTTTAGGCATTCAAGCTTTTTAATTTTAGTTTTACCTATCACTTAGTTATTAAAACCTTATAATTTTGTTTTACCTTTTTCATTTGGGTATTTTTTACATTTACAGTTGAAAAAGATCCAGCAAAGCTGTTTATAGATTTTATAATGGTTGATTACATACAGTTCCCATCACATTAGTTTATCTCATTTGTTGAGGTTTTCATGACTAATCATTCTGATTAAATGCAGTTTTCTTAACACTAATTTAACTGATTAAATGCAGTTTATGCATCATTAATTTTTCTGATTAAATACAGTTTATGTGATATGACTAATTTATCCAATTAAGATCATTAGTGTCTTAATTTATCTGAGTAGATGTAGTTTACATAACAGTAATTTATCTCTTTAAATGCATTTCATGTGACTGATTTAACTCATTAAATTTGTTTTACATGGCACTCAATTATCTAATTAAGGTCAGTTTGTGACATGAATTTATTTTGATTAATCGTACTTTATATTAATTTATCAAAGTGCAGTTCATTTGCCACTAATTTATATGATTATTGCAGTTACTTGAATTGACAATAATGTTTATAAATGCAGTTTTTATGACAATAATTTATTGATTAGATTTGGTTTAAATGACATACATGTATAATCTTTCATTTGCTGTAAGGACCAAAAAAAAAGGAGATAGATTAAGTCTCTTTTCTGGCAGACTGTTAATTTCAGGTGCTTTAAATGGCAACAAATCTTGGTTAAGATAAAAGTGAAAAGTAGTTAATATTTTTCTTGCAGGTTGGTCCAGAGTTGGCATTAAGAAACTGACCAACATTTTGTCATTTGCTGCCAAATTAAATAATGGTGAAAAGCTGGGCCTGGATCCTTTTACTGACTGTGTTGAACTAGTAACATTTGGTGAATGCGGCCGCTTTGATTACATCAAATTCATGATAGACCTTGTCACACAGAACAAAGAAATTGTGAGTTGTAGTTAGTGAAATGAATTATTTATGATTACATTCTCTCCCACATTATTTTACATGAAAGATGTTCCAAGAATATCTTGGAATTACAGAACAGTCCTCAAGGTGAGAGAATTCAGGTAATCACCATTTTTTTTTTATTACAGAAGAGAGCAGTTTTATTTTATATTATTACAATATAGTCCTCAGTGTGGTACGGTATTCAGTTCTACTACACTCCATAATGTGAGATAATTAAAGTTAACAGTGTTGTATTAAAGTATGGTATTGAATTATTTTGTACAGTTCTGTAGCAGTCCATAATGTGAAATAATTAAAGTTTATAGTGTTGTATACAGTATGGTGTATTATTGTTTTGTACTGTACTACTAAAGTCCATAATGTGAAATAATTAAAGTTTATAGTGTTGTATACAGTATGGTGTATTATTGTTTTGTACTGTACTACTAGTCCATAATGTAAGATAATTAAAGTTATAGTGTTGTATACAGTATGGTGTGTTATTGTTTTGTACTGTACTACTAAAGTCCATAATGTAAGATAATTAAAGTTTATAGTAGTGTATTACAGGTTGCCCTCTAGCTAGTGAATAATCTAGGGCAACACAATGAGTTCGATCACGTGTTGGTTCACGTGTAGATTCTGCTAGCCTGCTCTTTTTCCAATATTCTCGTAATATGGACATGGGTCCCCTAATGATCTTACCAAATAAGAGTTCAGAGGTGAAAAATTACTTGAATCCTATGGTACTTTGTGCAACACAAACAAAAGTGCTGGCAGATACATATCCCAATCATGTGTCTTTCCACACAGTTTTCTCAAGGACTTGGTAAGAATAGAGTTTAGTTTTCGACTAAACCATTACACATAGGGTGGTAAGGATTAGTTTTAAACTGCTTTACTGTCAGTAGTTGATTAATTTCTTTCATTAACTCACTAGTGAATTGAGTCCCCCCTATCAGACAAGATTTCTTCTGGAAATCATACACACAAGAAAATTGTGAACAGTGCATTTGCTACTGATATGGTACTAATGGAGCTAAGTGCAACTGCCTTGGTATCATGTAGCATAATCAATGACAGTAAAAATCCATTTGTGGCCTCCACCCAATGATGGGCACAAATTCTCTAATGAGATTAACGGCTACATATCAAAAAGGAATATCAATCATTGGGGTTTCACCTAGGGGAACTGGGCATTCTGTTTTTCTATTCACTTGCTGGCAGATATCGCATAACTGACAGTACCGAATGATCCCCCCCCCCCAATCATACTTGGCCAATACAACTCAGCCTCCACACTAGCTAAAGTTTTGCTTGGTCCTAGATGACCTAGTGGGTGGGTCATGAGCCAAATGCAGCACGTTTGCTTGATAGCTCAGAGGTACCACCAGATGACTACTATCAGCCCCTTCCTGTTTACGAATCAAGAGACCCTCCTTCCAGTGAAACTCGGTAGCTTTACTGGAAAATTTAGATACGTACAATCTTGAGAGTTTGGTCTTCTCTCGACATTTCTCTAGAGAATCATCTGTCAATTGTGCTGTTCTGGTCAAGCAGTTTTTAACAAAAGCTGTACAGCGAAGCTTATCTGTGTATCACATAAATCAAGCATTTTCACAAAAGCTGTACAACAAAGCTACAAAGCTTATCTTTGTGTCACGTGAATCAAGCATTTCCACTAAAGCTGGTCAGCAAAGCTTATCTCTGTATCACATTGTGAATGTGCGTGTACAGGCCTTTGTTTCACTATAGTGACAAAACTAGGTCATCGTTCACTTGTTTCGAATCATGCAGCCTGGTATATTGCATTTTGTATTTTAAGATTTATTCATGTGAGAATGGTTTCTACATGACACATGAATATAGTTATTTAATTTATTTTGTATTTTATCTTTTAAATTATATGGTAGGAAAGAGTTGGATTTAAAGAATAATTAATATAGTTTCTTTAGATACTATAAGCATTATATAACTGTTAGTAGTTTAGGGGTAAATTATATGTAAACCAAAGTAAGATAGCACAGAAGAGTCAACACCAGTTTCACTCCTCTGTGTCTGAATTGTCTGCTGCGGTTTTCTTTGCAGTCAGGGCTTTCAAGATATATTGCATGCTAGTGATGTATGAGAGAGAGTTAAACAATGTGTGGGCATGCAGATCGACAGTGTATGATGTGGCCATGAAGCAGATGTTTTGGTTGGCTGTATAGACAGAGAATGTGATCAGAGGGACAGAGAGTCTGCTGGTGGGCTGTCATGAATAAAGGCCTCTTGTAAGCTGTAAACATGGGGTTTGTGTGTTGTGTACATCTTTCTGCTGTGGCTGTTGTGGAAGGTGTGATGTATGGTCCTCCTTCATCATTGTTGTTTTCAACTTGCATCTTGGGGCGACCCATAACAAACACTCTACACCAGAGTACACCCCATCACAACATGAAGTAGTTTTTCACAAAAGCTGTACAGCAGAGTTATCTCAATATCATGTGAATCAAGCAGCCCCCCCCCCAAAAAAAAAAAAAAAAGTTGAATATGTGAATGTAATAACACAAAGATCTAAAAGAAAGTTGAATGATATGTGAATGTGATTGCAGACCTTAAAGAAAGTTGAATGATATGCAAATGTAATATATCAAGACTTAACAAAGTTGAATGGTATATGAATGTGATATGCAGACCTAACAGAAAGTTGAATGATATGTGAATGTGATACACAAAGTTCTAAAAGAAAGTTAAATGGTATGTGAATGTGATTGCAGACCTTAAAGAAAGTTGAATGATATGCAAATGTAATACATCAAGACTTAACAAAGTTGAATGATATATGAATGTGATATGCAGACCTAACAGAAAGTTGAATGATATGTGATATGATATACAAAGACCTTAGAGAAAGTTGAATAATATGCAGCTGTGATTAAAAGAAAGACCAAATAAAAAGCATATGTGATAGAGACCTAAAATCCAAGTCAGAATGACAGAAATATTGTATATAATGAAATGCTTGCATCACTGTATAAATGATAAAGCAGTTTTTGTACTTATTTACATTTAATGAATAATAATCTCTAAAATTAAAATTCTGCAGTTGTCAAACAGGCTAAAATATAATGCAATAATTTTGTTCCTTTTAAATCAGAGTTTTTAATGAAGCCATACTTTGACTTGCCTGCCTATAGAGGAATTATGTTCAGTTATGAGATGTCATATGATACAGTAATCACTAATATTTTAATAACCAAAATTATAGATCATAGTTAACAATTAAGTCATTAACTTCATATATTAAAGACAGCTGTAGTGTTTTATATTTTTTTGGAAAATTTTGTGAAGTTCACTGACAAGACAGGCAGCATTTCTGTCGGTTTGTCACCTTAGAAATAGTGAAACTGATACTGGCCTGCTTGTCCAAAATAGAACCAAGCAAACCCTGTCAATCAGAGGATGTTGCATGATAAAATTGCTGTACAGCCGCGCAGTGCAACTTTTGCTTAACTGTCAAATGTATTTGCATGAACTGATTTCCTTGTTAGAGTTGGGCTATGATTTTATAGCCTGTTACTGAAATACAAAAGGCTCTACTTAGTAAAGAGAATCTATAATTTGTTTCAGATGAGCCGTGATTTTGTAGAGTACTACGACAATATCATAGGTTATAGGTTTCGTGTGGTGCAGAATGAGTCAGATGCAGATGCACCTTCGGGAGCACAAGCAATGCCAAAAGAAGTCGACAAAATAATTAACATTGATGGAGATGTTTTATACTGCACTGTACCAGACATTGATGTCAGGTGAGATTAGACAGTCGTAGATCACAAAAACTCATGTCCATTGAAATAGGGTACTGAGAGGTGAGATTCAAAACTTTCATGTCTGTTGAAACTGAAATAACAACTTGAATGCTGTTAAATACAAACATTTGTATCTTAGTTTTTGATGCCATTATTCCTGTTAAAAAATAAAACCATTCTGTACATTATGTGAGAAAGATAGTCTGGTGTACTTTTCTATCTGTTAAAAATTATAGTCTGGTATACTTTTCTGTTAAAAATGATAGTTTGGTGTACTTTTTTTCTGTCTGTTAAAAATGATAGGCTGATGAACATTTTTTCTATTAAAAATGAGAGTCTGGTGTACTTTTCTCTCTGTTAAAAATGAGAGTCTGGTGAACATTTCTGTAAAAAATTAGAGTTTGGTGCATTTTTCTGTCAGTTAAAAATGAGAGTCTTTTGTATTTTTCTGTCTGTTAAACATAAGAGTCTGGTGCATTTTTCTGTCTGTTAAAATGAGAATCTGGTGCATTTGTCTGTCTGTTAAAAATGAGTCTGGTGCATTTTTCTGTCTGTTAAAAATGAGAATCTGGTGAACATTTCTGTCTGTTAAAAATGAGTCTGGTGTATTTTACTGTCTGTTAAAAATGAGAATCTGGTGAACATTTCTGTCTGTTAAAAATGAGTCTGGTGTATTTTACTGTCTGTTAAAAATGAGAATCTGGTGAACATTTCTGTCTGTTAAAAATGAGTCTGGTGTATTTTACTGTCTGTTAAAAATGAGTCTGGTGTATTTTACTGTCTGTTAAAAATGAGAGTCTCTCTATGCTTCAGTCTGTTAAAAGTGAGAATATGGTATATAATTTCATCTTTGTTAAAAGGGGCTCTAGTATATATCTGTTAGTCCCTGTAAACTAATTAAAATCTAGGACAACACAACAATTTGAGGTCAACTCTTCCCAGTTGCTCAATGAGTATTCCTCACAAAATATAAACAAAAAAAAAGAGTCAATACATTACAAGATAAATTTTACATAAAGATGATAAGGAATGACTTTCAGATGAGTGAAAAATTAATAAAAAATTTATAAAAATAAAAATAAAAAACAACAAAATCAAAATTTATATAGTTACAATTTTAAATCACTAATCTGGCTATCTCAGAGATATCTAGCCTGACCTTAAAAGTCAGTCTCTCTATCTTCCAGTTTTTCCCCAAAGAAAGTTTATAGTTCTTCAAAAGTTTTTCCTGAAGTCTTGTCACAAAAATCTGGCAGTGGGTCCGCCAGAGTTAAAAATAATTAGATTTGGTCATGTGTGGTTTTCCCCCGAGTTCTGTTCTGATAATTACAACTGTGTAATTACACATTAGTGTTACGCCAGACACGGTATGTCTGCTTACAATACATTTCTTCATACTTGCTCATAATTTAAAAGCTATGTTGTATCTGTTATTAACACTGTTTTATTAAATATGTGTATACCCTAATGCTAAGGGTAATAATTTAAAAGCCACGTTGTATCTGTTATTAACACTGTTTTATTAAATACACCTTCATTCACATATACTTACGGTTAAGGCTACCTTTCTACACCCATGCATGTTTACTACAACTGACCACAACAATTCCCAACCAAACAGAATAGAATAGAATGGAATAAGTGATTAAGTATTTGTTACAATTAAATTGGTTTCTATCAAGGCCAAGTCCCTCTGATCACAAAGTCTACTAAACTTTCTTTGGGGAAAATAGGAGGAGACAGGAAGACGACCTTTAGGGTTGGCTAGAGATATCCAGATTAGGAATTGAAAATTACAATTGTAAATTTGACTTTTAAAAATTATTTATTTTTATATAAATTCTTTATTAATTTCACTCATCTTCATTCATTCCTCATCATCTTAAAATTCATATTGTAATGTTTGTGTTGTCTGTGTTATTTTTTATATTTAGCAAGGAATCACTCAGGGGCACGTCAAACACTGGAAGTGTTGACCTCAATTAGTTGTGTTGTCCTGGATTATTGATTAGTTTACGAGCGACCAATGAAAATATGCTAAGTTTCTGAAATCAGAGTGTTAAAGTTACAGTTACTTTTGTAAATTTATGTTTTCTACTTAAAAGGTAATATATAATTTATTATAGCCTCTGAATGCTGATAGTCATAATTAGTGAAAAGATGGCTGATTTAACAATCAAAATGTTAGTTTGATTTTTTCTAGTTTGAAATAATTCACTACATTTGGATAAGCATATTTTATAAGTAAGAGTCTTGATATATCTTTATTTATTCTGATAAATGCATTATTATGCACATTTGCTTCTTAATTAATTAATATTTACTGAAATTATTTTTCAGGTTACATCCACACTTTCTTCAAGTCTTTTCTGTCAAACCCTGACAGCAATATTCTGCATGGTGACATGAAATATATCTAGTCTACTTTGTTTTTACATATTGTAGAAATATGTAAATAAGGAAGCTTAGTATCATGCTATTTAATGAGTGTTTGCCTATACAGTGCATTTTATTAATGTTTGTCCATTGTTTCTATGACCCAAGATGTGTCTGTATTGAAAACATAGAACATTTGTTTGGCCAAAACATTTATTTTTCATTTTCAAAACTCAGGACCATGTCATTATACAAATCTAATAGTATTTACACTATATCTCCCTTATTTTACAATTTGACCATGAGTTATTTATCAATGTATTTAACTCTCAATAAATGACATAACATATTCACCAGTGGTGTTGTCAACACTTAAAATATATTTAATATTTCTATCCAGAATCTTCAGCACTTAGTTGACAACATATTTACCAATGGTGTTGTCAACACTTAAAATATATTTAATATTTCTATCCAGAATCTTCAGCACTTAGTTGACAACATATTTACCAATGGTGTTGTCAACACTTAAAATATCCTTAATATTTCTATCCATACCTTCAGCACTTGACAACATATTTACCAACATCATCAACATTTAATAGTGCCTTCATTATTTGCATATACCTTTCAAAGTTTAGGATTGACATTTAGCAGTTTCTCCAATATTTCAACAGTGTCCATAATATTCCTTCAGTAGGTTTAACACTGGACATAATACATTTAGCAAAATTATCAACTCTTAACAATTGACATAATATATTTAGCAACTTCATCAACACTTAACAATTGATACAATATATTTAGCAATTTTATCACATTTAAACTTTCTCCCACAAATTGTTACTAAGATTTTCTGATTGCCATAATATATTTACCAATTTCATCATTTCCCTCTACCAGTGCACAATACATTTACTGATTTCATCAACATTTCAAAACTGCCTTCTACATATAGCATAATATATTGGTCAATTTCATCATAATTTCAAAATATAGACATAGCAAATTTGTCAATTTCATCAACATTTCAAAACTACCTTCTACATATAGATTAACATGTTGACCAATTTCACTGACATTTCAAAACTGTCCTCTAGATGTAGCATAACATATTGATCAATTTCATTGACATTTCAAAACTGCCTTCTTCATATAGCATAACATGTTGACCAATTTCATTGACATTTCAAAACTACCCTCCACCTATACATATTTCCCATTTTCAACTAAATTTACGAGCACCTACCCCCTCTATTATTTGTCTTTATTAGTGATTGCCATCATTCTACAGCAAACTAGTTGCACCTATTTAATTATTTGTTCAGTGGTAGTATATCTTCCTAGTTATTTAGTGGTTATAGAAATATGTCTTAATATTTGAGTGGCAACATATCTTCCTATTTATTTAGTGATTATAGTAACATCTTAATATTTATTTAATGGTTATAGCTGTATACATTCCTATTATTTCAGTTCGTATATCATATCTTCCTATAGTAATATCTCTTCCTATCTATTAAGATCTTATCTTTCTATTTCTTTAGTGGTTATAGAGCATTGACAGACCTGCCCTATACTATACACATGTATTGACAGACCTTCACTATACTACACACATGTATTGACAGACCTTCACTATACTACACACATGTATTGACAGACCTTCACTATACTACACACATGCATTGACAGACCTCCACTACACTAAACACCTGGTGGCCAGCTTATGGTAAAGTGTTACTCATTTTTAAAGTAATTTTTTATTACTGTCCAGAGTATAATCAGAAAAGAAAATTGAAAAGATGCCAGGTTTTCAACCTTTCAGATACAAGCTCCCTGATTTTCAACTTTAATGTTTTCAGATATGTTATCTCAGTTTTGTTAAGCTTGACATAATAGCTGTTATTCAAAAGTCATTTATTTGACCTACAATAAATACTTATGCAGCTTTCAATACTAGAATCACACTCAGTTTGGTCAGAAGCTGACACTGTGACAGGCACACAGGGACTGAGGGGACAGCATTAGTCACATCTTTAATCCCACCACTCACTCACTCCAGATTGTGAGCAGAAGTGCTCACACACTATTTTTGTTTGTTTGTTGCTGAGCTTATATAATTGAACTTATGTAAGTTCAGTGCACATAACTGCCCCATAATAGAATGAAGGCTTGTTGTTTGTTGCTGAGCTTATATAGTTGAACTCATATAATAGAATGAAGGCTGGTTGGATAACTAAATGTGTAAGTTGCATGAAAGTCTCCAAGAACAGTAACTGCATGTATGGGAATGAAGTTTGAATATGCCAGTCTCAGGAGAAATGTTTACGGCATTCTAACACATATTCAATGTAATGCCTCCTTGAAGGAGTCCTTATCTGTGTGGCATTTAGGAAATTTATTTATATATAAAGGTACTCTTTGACCTTTAAAAAAGCCCATACATTAAGTAGTGTGTGTGCACAAGCTCAGCTTGTTGTTACAGTAATGGCAGCAGCATAACAGGACAATGGCAGCTGTTAGCAATAAATTGGTCAAAGACTGTATGGTATTTGAATACTTCGTATCAGAACTTATAGACCCTTTTTAAAAAAAAATTTAAAAGACACTAATTTGGGATGGTAAATTGTCTTTGAAATTTGTACTGCTTGTATGAGAGTTCTCTGTCTACTGCTGTTTTTATTTTTTTGAAAGACATTTAATACTTTTCTAACAACTGTCTTTTTTGAAAAAAAAAGATTATGAGAACCATAATTATTTTGTTTGGAAGGGTGGAGTAGTATTGTTTTGTAATTAAGTGCCAGGTATGATTATTCTTTGTGTGTGCTAGCTTTTAGAATATCAGTATGCGTTGTTTGCCAATGGTGATAAATTCCTGTTTATATATGCTAGATTATTTGTCTTTGCTACCTGTGAATAACAGCCAGTTTTATTAACTTGAATCTATTTGCATTTGCCTTTTAGCAGTGTATACTTTGTGATTATCTGTCATTTCTATTATTATATCCCAGTACTTTATTATTTTATACATTTGTGTTTATTAATAATTCCTGTTTGCAAAAGACAACTTTGTAGGTATTTGCCAGCCTTTTATTGCTTTATATCTTTTTGTAATTTCTATTTGTTTAAAGTAATTTTTAATGATTGATTTTAAATTATTATTTTACGTAGTTTTCTCAAAGTTTATGGAATTGACAATTGTTTGATTGAAAATTGAATTGGCAGCTATAATTTTTGCTTGAATATAAATGGAGTCCTATGATTGTTTTTAATTTTAGCTAAATACATCACTTGTGGTGTTTGGTCATTACCTCTGTTAGAAGTGAGTACAAAGTTTATTTTGTCCTATTCAAAGCATATCTTTGTTTTTTCAATTTTAAAAAAAAAATTCTGACATTTTGTAATTAATAAAGTTTTAATAAGTCCAGACTTGAAATTTCACTTTCATATGTTCACAACTTTTTATCCATCAATTTTATTTCATTATGCTTTCTCATATTATACTAAAGTGTTAGAAAGTTTAATTATTAAAATAAAAAAATTTTATGGTTCATAATTTTTTAAGTTTATAAAATAATTATGGTCTTTATATTTTCTTTTTACAAATGTACTAGTCATATATAAATGAGAATGTTAGCTTTTGTTTTAATATTCAAATAAATGGCAAAATATACTGCACTTTATAAACATAATAAAATTGGTGTTTTATTTTATATTTTTTAACTGAGACAAGACTTTGGTGATTTCATGAATGTCAACTATATTCTACTAACCACAAGTTTTTGTAATGTACCTGTGATGCCAACACCACCTAATTATTGGTTATGATTATTATTAATTAATTAATCATCACCAATTACAAGTGAAGAGAATCTTAATTTATGTTATTAATAATTCTTCAGCAGACATCACTCATCTCTCTTACTTGGAGGAGCAAATCTCAATCGTGTAGTTGTACAGCAAGAATGACAAAAGTGTCAAGACCCTCAAACATATATACATGTACAAGTATTTGACGGTGTGAATGACATGCTGTCAAGAACCTTATATATATGCATACAAAGATTTGATGGTGCACATGACAGAACTGTAAATTTAGGGATATAACTGTAAATGCGACGACACTCATCACCCAACAGATCTGTAACAGTAAATCAAGGAAACTCTATGTGGCAAAACAATAGGTGTAAATTGAGGCGCACTTTTCACTTCCCAGAACTGTAGGTGTAAATCAAGGGATACTTTTCACTTGACAGAATTGTACTGTAAACTGAGGGACACTTTTCACTTTACAGAATTATACTATAAATTGAGGGGCACTTTTCACATAACAGCAATGTAGGTGTAAATGAAAAGGCACTTTTATTTGACAGAATTGTAGACATAATTGAGGGGCAATTTTCAATTGACAGAATTGTAGGTATAAATGAAGGGTACTTTTCACTTGACAGAATAGTAGCCATAAATTAAGGGGCATTTTTAACTTCCCAGAACTGTAGTGTAAATCAAGGGACACTTTTCGCTCGGTAGTAGTTATAAATTGAGGGGCATTTTTCACGACAGAACTGTAGTTATAAATTGATGGGACACTTTCACTTGACAAGTGTAGCTGTAAATCAAAGAATATTTTTCATTTGACAGAACTGTAGGTGTAAATCAAGGGACACTTTTCACTTGGCAGAATTGTAGCTATAAATCCTGATTAGGATACATTCCTTCCAGAAAGTTGTTATTAATATTTGCAATATATGATAGAAATCTGATCTGTGCATACAACAATGGCTTAGAGAGGATTTATTTAAGAAGCAAATGGACATGCTTGTATGTGCTGAACACTTTCAGTGATCTGGACTCGATGTTTACATTCAATCTGTGTAGATGAATCATTGAAATATATTCAGAACTCTTTAAGTACCCATAACTCCATTCTATACAACCTAAGTAAATGAAATGGCTTGCATGATATAGACATGTCCCAACACCTAGACTTTAAAGGTTAAAAATAAAATAAAAACAGTGAGTCATACACTTTGATTTTCTAAACCAATTTTGATTGAACTGCATTTTAAAAAAATATTTTCTACTTTTTAAGTGCAGTGTTAAACAAAAGGTCTGCATTGGAAAAAACTTTTCTAACAATTGTATTTTATTATATGGTTAAAATATATGAAATCTGGATGCTTTGCACATTTCCTCCAAAGAAAATTTACAAAAAAGTTCAAATGCAAAACTGTGAAGTAGAAGCACCTCAATCATACTCACGCAAAACACTCTTTATGTTCTAATTTCTATGTCCACACTGCAATGTGTTACCCACACTGATGAATGCTGATGACTAAATAAATGATGTTAATACATGCCAATGTTTATATAAATTTCAACAAATATATTTTCATTACAATAAGCAGTGACATCTTAAATGTTTCAAAAAATTATCATAACACACCGAGACTGGAGAGTGAATTTTTAAAGATTTTATAAGAAAAAATAACTTTAATGCATTCATACATTCATAACTGATTTATAAAACATCAGGAGTGTTTGAGTTTCAGTCCCACTCATGTGAAATCAACTCATCCAAACAAAATGAGTGACAATCAGCTGTCTTGTCAATTCATAAACTGTTGTGATGCTTTTCATTTCCTGAACTGCTTAACAAGATCCTGAACAGAAAGTGATTTGTTCACCACCTGAGTACGTAATTCCAGTGAATGTTTTAGTTTAAAGAAGATAGTCCGCATAGTACGCCTATAAATGAAATTTGCAAAACGCTTGCTCTGACAAAACACTTCCTGCTCAATTGCTTTGACTAAAGAATCACTTTCCTGCAAAATATAAATTCAAACCCATCAATTATAATGACAATTAATGCATATACTACAAGGGGTTATAGGGAATACAGTTTTTTAAATATGAAAACACAATTTGTACTTTTAAGAAAACCAACTTATAAATTTTTACGTATTTATAGTATTTTTATTAGTCATCTTTTCTATCTAATGTGGTATGTGCTAAAATGTAGATAAAATTCATATCTTCTGCACTGAGCAATTTTGATTTTGTAATTAATGTCTTGATTGTTATGTTTACTTTCTAATTTTAATTATACATACAAAAAATAGTAAAACAAAAAAACTTTTCATTAATGAATTAAAAAAACGCCAACAGCTATATTTATCACTAGTGATAGTGCTTTTAGTCACCAAAGAATTTGTAAAATACTTTTTAAATGTTAATCACTTTTAAATCACAACAGAGAAATCCTGAAAGAAAGTTATATATCAAACAATATACAACTATACATATAATAAAATTGTTACAGTTGTAGGTTTGAGTGGGCTACGTAAAAACTGATGAATGGATTTTGATCGCACTTTTAATGTTGTATACCTTAATGCCCTAGAATCAAGACAGGCTTTATATCATGCTATCCTAAAGGAGAGCTTGCCAGTACCCTAAAACTACAAAAATTGTAGAGCATATAAGGGATCTGGCCAGCAAAAGTAAACCAAAGTGCACAGGCTGTGACCTCCATGCATAGGTGATTTGTGTTCTCTAGGATATTAGATCTTAATTAATAAGGGATTTTGGTGGATTGCATTATGCACGTGGTTATCTCTTATTTTTGCAAAATAAGAGATACATCCCCAAAAGAGATCAACCTTTAATTCAATCTTGGTGAATGCAAAAAGAAACCAACTTATGCAGCTCCCGGAGAGCCAACACGAACTTTAAAATAATTTTACTTTAAACAACATATTCTAAAAACTGACATTTATGTGAGTGAAGCCATGGGCTTACCTATCTAGTATAAAATAAATGAAATATACAACCTACCTGCATACTGAGAGCTAAAGCAAGATGTTTACATCCACTTTTCCGAATTTTTTCAGTCTTTGAGTCACATTTGACTTCAATCTGAGATCTGTTTTTGAGTTCCACAAAGTGCTGGCACCATTTTTTAACTAATATGCTGGCTTCTCTTGAGACAGATTTATCTGGATGCTTACGAAGTTTGTTGATAGTGTTTCCTGCATAGTAATTAATAAAATAAGTATTGGACTACAAATATAAAGTAAATGCATCTCCTAAATACACTTTTGTAACAATGACATACCTTGAAATAAATATACACTCTCATTTGTAAACCAATACTTTTTATTCTAGGAATAAAAAATCCAAGAAAATTAATTATTACAACTGTTGGTTTTTATTACAGACACACTTCTGAGCTGATATAAATGTTCTATTCCATAAACCCTTACGTAAGTTGGAATTTGGCCCCACAAACCCCACTTATCAATCACACCCTATAACCTATATTTCCTTCATCAAGAGTTAGATTTAACATTCTTGGTAATGAATGTCTTTGAATCGACATAAAAGAGGTGAGCAGCCTAACATACATTTCTTCTAACTCTAAAATTTAATATATGTATTGGGCTTAAAGGGAAAGATTATGTAATCTGAGTTTACACAGTCCTGTATTACATAAATTGGGAAGTGCCTGTTTGTGTATTTAGTGTGTTGTGCGTTTGCACATAAGTTATTAATTCTCCCTAACAATGTTTTAATGCCTCCATAAGAAGCATCACTAATATTAATATAGCACCTGTCACACCTCCCTAGGCAAAGCTATCAATTCCCATTTATGCTGTTCTCACACCTCCCTAGCAAAGCTGTCAGTTCCCATTTATGCTGTTCTCACACCTCCCTAGCAAAGCTGTCAATTCCCTTTTATACTGTTCTCATGCCTCCATAGCACAGCTGATGGGATTCCATAAAACAGCTGCCATGACTGCCACCACACTGTCATGTTTCCTTATTACTGTCTCTGATACATTTGTCATATCTACTTAATGCAGTCATAGTGCCTCTTTTTTAAGAATAGTTACTGGACTTCAATAACACAGTTGTTATGTTTCCTTATACCAGTTATAAGGCGTCCCTGATACATTTGTCATGCCTCCCTAACAGTCATACGTCTCCACACAGATGGCATGCTGACCTTAATACCAATGTCTCTCTGATACATTTGTCATACCTCTCTAACACAGATGGCATGTTGACCTTAATACCAATGTTTCCCTGATACATTTGTCATGCCTTTCTACTATTCTGTTTCCCTACTCCCTAGTATTGCTGTCACACCACCTTTACAATGTTCTCATGTATCCCCTAACACTATTGTCATCTCTCCCTAGCATAGTTATCATGCCTTCCTAACATAGTTAGGTCCCCTTATCACTGTTCTCAAGCTCTCAAATACATTTGTCATAACCATCAGCTGTTGTCTTAATACAGCTGTCTCATCTCCTTAATGCTTACCCTGATTCCCAATACAGATGTCATGTCTCCCTAATGCTTACTGATTCCAAATGCAGATTTCATGCACCTCTAACACAGTTAAAATGCCTTCCTAACAGACATTATATCTTCTTAACATAGTTGTCAAAAGTCCCCTTAACATATCTGTCATGCTTCCTCAGTACAGTTGTCATGCCCCATTAAGAGATGTCATGCCTCACCAACAGTTTTCATATCTCCTGATCAGCTGCCAAGCCTCATTAACACAGATTTAACATTTTCTCAGCACAATTGTCATGATTCCCTAACAGTTTTTATGCCTCTTTAATACAATTGTCATACCTCTCTAATAGAGTTTTCATGTCTCATTAATAGTTTTCATGTCTCTTTAATACACTGTCATGCCTCCATAATACAGGTGTCACATCTCTTTAATACAACTGTCATGCCTCCATAATAATTAATACAGATGTCATGTCTCTTTAATACCGTTTTTGTGTCTCTTAACAAAGTTGCACTGAATAAGTAGTAGTCAAAGCAAGGAGTAAACATTATTTATTTTTAAAATGTTATTTTTATACTGTATTATAGTCAATTATTCTCAAGTTCAAGGAAAAGTGGTTAAAAAGAAGGCCTATTCTCTGCACTCTTCTTCACTTTAAACAAAGCGCTTACTTCAGAATTTCCAATTTCATTTAAAGTGAAAGAATTAAAAGTTCTTAAGCTTCTAAATCTAAGGTTTAGGTGTCAGTCTCACAAAATTGAGCTAAAGGGTTCAATCCAGCTCAGCCATGATCATTAGAGTTTTGCCAACCAATTCACCCTCTCTCTAGATCAGGATTGTATCGGCAACCTTTCTGTAAAACACTTACAAATCTTAAATGATATGAAGTATTGATAAATATTCATTATAATTATTTTATATGTGAAAAATAAAATGTTACACTATGTTAATTTTTATGTAGTGCAATTTCAAAATAATCAATGAGATGAATGTCAGTTTTTATCAGATGCTCTCCATAAGCCAATCTCAATCCAGTGAATATACAAATCTTCTGGATGATAAAAGCAAATACATAATCCCCAACAACCACTCATTTGTCTTTATTCGTATGTGATTATTAAAAATCACAACTATTTTTTTTTATATATACACCTTTCAATTAAACAAATACAATGTCATCTTTCATGTATTTTAGTAATATTGATAATTTATTTTTTTTAATTTAGACAATCTTTAAACATACTGATAATCAAAATTCAACTTTCTTGTCTTTAATCTAATAAAATAAATAAATATTGTTAATGAGGTTTATGCCTCAAAAATAATCTCCCCACATTTTGTATAAACATGTAAGAAACCTTTGTGTATGTTTTTCCCCATACATTCATGATACTGATTTAAAAACAACAACAAACAATTTCTGTCTTTTAATGCATACCTGATAAAAGTGGTCATTGAAAAAAGTTTTGATTAAGTCTTTAATGTATTCCTGACAAATAAAAATTCCTTGTCTACATAGTATATCTGATAAAAATTAATAAAATTTGTACTGTCTTATATGCATACCAATTTTAGTAGAATGCAGAACATGTCTTGGAGGGATCTTCAGTGAAAGTTCTTGAAGACATTCCAGCAAAATGCTGGCATCTTGGTCTGGTACTTTAAGTTTGGACTCGAGTCTCTGAATATCATTAACCACCACCACACCCTGTAAGTGTAATAGTTACAAATAGTGGAACTGGTGTATTGTATAAAGCAGAGTTCATAAACTATTATAGTAACACGTACTATAACTTTAAGACAACAAGGCAATATTTTGGGTAATTGCCAAGGTGTGTTAACCTTAACCATCCCATCCTTTTTCTGTGGTTATCTTTCTGTTTTGAAACACTGATTTAACATACAATTACAAGATAAAAGATGTTTATAAATTTGCATCAACTGTAAAATGCAGTATTAAATGCTTTTTATCTGGAAATACCTTGCAATATGAAAAGAATGATTTCTTTATATTAAATGTAAAATAATGATTCGTGTGCTGCCTTTATTCAGTAGGGACAAACTTATTTTATTCTTGCAATAAACTAATAATATCAACAATTAACTGAGTTAAAACAAAAATAATATATTAATACTTTAAAAAAATAATTAGCGCATTGAAACTAAGTTATAAATAATTACCATGTTCGGTTGAGAGATTTTTTTTTTAAATTGCAACGGGTTGAAAAGCAAACATGCTCAGTTAAGGGGATTTTTTGGAAAATTATACATAAAAGATAAAAATATATTTTTTAAGAAAAGCTTTTTCCAAAGTTTTCTGAAGTTAGGATATCTATCTATCTACTATCAGCTTTTCATGTACTGCACAGTGATCCGGACACTACTTGGATTATTAAATATTTTGTAACGAGCGCCAGTACCGGGTTCATTTCGCAGTACCTCATTCATCAACAGGGTAGCCTACCTGAAATACACGAATGCAATGTGATTACAAACTTTGATAACCACTGAGTATATACAACAAATTTTATGAAGATATCTCATCAATTGCCTCTGTAATATATTTTTTTTAAATTGTAAAATAAAAGAGACTTTATCGACATCCTGTACACTATCCTAAATTTTTATATTCTAGTTTGATTTTCGACTGAACAAAATATATAAAAGTATAAAATAAACATTTAATACATTCGTTATGAATTGCTAATTTGTATCTCCAACCTTTAATGATTCAATAGTAATCTGTTTTAAAGATGTGCCTGTCTTTTTCTTTGAATTTTCTATAGACGCTCTTGGCGTTCTGATGACAAATTTGTCCATATTTCTCTTCGCAGCATTGATTTTTTTATTTTAAAAAAAAAAATGTTACCTCAAGGGATATAACTTGCAGTGATTCAAAGATAACTCATCAGTAAATTTGTGTGCTGGCATTTTTACTACTATTGTTTTTGTGGCGAGCAACATAATTATTTGGAAAGATGGTGTGGTTAAAGAATAAATAAGCTTGCCTCATTTCATATGGGCCCTATCTTTTTGTATGCAGTAAGCCATTCATTGAATTTAGGATACCTAAGGAAGTTGACATGCTACTGAAAAAGAATTTCCTTTCAGGAGATGGAAGTATTTTCTTTCTGGAACCAGGCTGTGGGACGTTAGAGTGCAGTTGTTACTAACTGCCAACATCTTGGAGACACGAAGCATTTTCTAGTATGGAAGAGATGACTAATGTGATGTGATTGTCTTTCTAGAGTCCAACATGCAACATAACAAAGGTGTGTGTCTGATGGCATAGAATGACGGGAGGGTTCCATGAGCCATTTTGAATGGATATTGCTGGGCAAAAATCACTTGCATTAAAGTGCATGTACTTTTTTTTTTTACACTAAAATTCAATTTTCTTTAGGTGAAAAATGTATGGACATACCCCATTATATATTTTTTTGAATTCTTTAAGAACTTTGACAGAAGTAAATTTTAAAACCTTTAAGATAATGAATACATCATTACATGTATAATTTTTTGTAATGGATTGTTTGAATCACTCTCGTAAAGCAGGAAACTAAACAGAATATTCTTCCATTTGTTTGAGTTGTACACTCATGCAAATATATAAAAACAAATGTTTGAAGGGAAGAAACCTGGGCATATATCTTTTAAGTAGGAATTAGAAATAACATATTTTAAACATTGACAAGATAATTAAATTAGTGATTATTTTGTTTACATTTAGGAGTTACATGTAATGTCTGTGGTGTATTGACTTAGCACATTTATTTGAGTATAGATATATTTATAGTTTGTGCCTATGATATGGAATTATTATATGTCATATCAGAGAAATTGATTGTGTTGATTATTATTGACTAATGACTTATTTGGATGGCAACAAGTATAAGTAATAAATTTGTTTTAAAATGTAAGTCATCTTTCAGTTTTGTTACTGAAAATTTGCAGTTGTGGGAGAAGAAGCCTTGAAAGGGTTAAATAAATAGTCTGTATGAAACTAACAATTTAAAAATACCTTGTATATGAACTATGGAATTTGATAGATGAATTCCAATAAAAATTATTAACTGCTAAGTGGAATTCTAAAAACCAGTACTAGCTAAGTAGCATCTGACTCTGCTCAGCAAACTGGCAAGAAGGAATATTAAACAATAATTATAGCACACTGTCATGCATATATTAATATCTTTGAAATATATATGATACAGATAACAGTGCAGATGTTATGGACTGAGAAAAATTAGGATATGCATGTACAGACAAAATTATCAAGAGATGTGTGAATTTACCCAAAAAAAACTTATATTAGTGCTAATGCACTCTCTTCTTCATTCTGAACGTATTGTGTCATAAACCAAGAGCTACTGGAGTTTCTTGGGTAGTTTAGAAATTCATGCTCAACTTAGTCAACAATATTTTTCTTTCTAAATTTGTTCATTTTATGATGGAAGGTGATTAAAAAAAAAAAAATGATTTACAAGCATTTGAATGAGAAGAAAAATGTATAAGTGACATCTTTTATTAAAATAGTTCAAATTTACTCTGGAAATTATTTAATAATGTGAAAAGTGGTATTTAGTTATTTGATTATGTCCCACCACCACCAAAAAAAAAAAATGTACATAACAAAAGAGAAAAATAACTGAATATAAAATAAGAGGAAATACCGTTAAAAAAACATAGTAGCAAATACGATTAAAGGACAATAACAAACAAAACACATTTAACAACAAATTAAAGTCTGTTTAAAAACAACTTTATTGACATTTATTTTACTATAATTTCCCAAATGTGTTCATACTGGGATAAATTATTCAATTTACACGTTGCTGACTCTGCCAATACATAATTTGCACAGAATACCAAAAAAAGTTTTGCTACCTTTTGAAAATATATCTGTGTAGAGGAAGTTATTTTCTATTACATCTCCTTCCTGAAAAACAATCATATTCCCTATGTAACATTACTGCATGAAACTTTAAGCTTATAATTGTTATTTTTTTATATGTGCAGTAATTGAAGAAAGGTTCATTAAGTTTAGGCTCATGTGAAACATTAACATATTTTGCTCTTTCTTTTGAGATTTTCAAAATTATTTTTTGGAAAAAATACGCTTAAGTTCATTACATAACTAAAGAGGTACTTATCATAACACTGAAACTTAACATAAGAACTAACAGTACTTTAACCATTTGCACTCAACACAAGAGCACCTTCAGTTGCAAAGCCACGGATCTTTTGCACAATAGTGAAAACAGTCACATACATCATTCATTCCAAGACAACAAAACTGTAGATATGGAAAGCAAAAGAACATTCAGAAACAGCATGCACAGAAAGACAGTTATGGTGTTTCTGGTAGTGGAGCCTTGATGAAGCCCAAATCTTCAACTCCATCATTTGAAACAATTCGCACTTTGAATTGGGGTAGATCTACAATTAAACGTTTTCGGATCTGAAAAATTAAAAAGAAAATATCAGGTATCATTATGTGAAAGCATTTTATAGAACATATTTGTCATTTAGTCACTGAGTCAAAATTCAGACTAACAATCAGTCACATATGCTCATGTACAATAACTAGGTACCCATATAATACAATGCAAAAAGTGGAGCAACAGCAATGAATGATTACCTTTTGCAAATTAAATAAATGTATTATACTAAAAGTAACAATAATTAATAATTCCATCTTCAAGCAAACAAATAAACTAAAATATAAATCTTATCAACGTGTGAAAACGAGACGAAAAGTGGAAGACCTAATGAATAATCATGTCATTTAAGAAAAAAAATTTCTTTGTCAACTTGTAAAAATCAGCTAATATAAACTCAATACCTATTATATATGCAAATCAAAAATGCCTTTCATTCTAATGATAGAAAAATTAATTCTGTGTATTTTGTTTTCACTTTTGTTTGAAGTAGTGAAATCAGTATGCTCATTATAATGACTGTGTCTACATGTATATGTAAATGACTAAATAGGTAATGAACTGATAAGGTCAATGAATGAACTGAAATAAAATAAATTCAGGCTTGCAGAGGTCCAAACAAGTCTACATCTGTAGCTCTAAAGATTGAGCATGATGTCCTTGCAGAGTAGAAGAGGATTTAAAAGATGCTTCATATGTGATTTTAACTTGACAGACATGTCTTGTGTTTATCTGTCAAAGTCAAAAGCAATAATCCCTGAATTAATTAGCATTGATCAACTATTTTTCAATTAATTCTGACTAACTCATGAATATAAATGTCAGAAATGCAAACTTCATACTTTTTATGCTATTCCTTACTAACTTTCAAACGACTCTACTCAATGGCAAAGGTACAAATGGGGTTTAACTGACATCAATTTAATGAGTTTTTCTATCTAAAGTTTGAAAACGATTCACTCCTGCTTTGTTCATGCAACTTGGGCCTTAATGTGCGCCATCCATTATATGCATGAAATAACTACAGGCAATAAAATTATTGCCATAATAAATGTGTTTAAAAAAAAAATATATATATATGTCACAGGAAATGAGGGACAGAAATTATATTTTATTTCATTTTAAAAAACCGCTAACAAAACTAATTGAAGTAATCCGAGTTTTGTTATTTTTCGTATGTAGCATGTAACTTCCAGTAACGGTCACCTAAGATCTCTTTAGTAGACAGACGTTCGTGACGCAGTGTGTGTTAATTATCATATTGAATATATATATTAGTTTATGAAGAATATGTATATTAAATAAATTGGGACAACTGCGCAATACCGTCACATGTTGTTGACGAGTGAAATGGCCAGTGCGCATTAGAATTGACCACAGAAAAGCGTGCACCTCGATTACCACTATATATCCAAGGCAAAAATCATGTCACAGGACATAGCTTCTGGAAGTTTTGGAAACCTTCAGTGAAAGCTATATAAGGGACAAAATGAAGATTTTACTCTCAATGTTGAAAACGTCGATTCGTCTGAAGCCAGTCTAACTTCACGTATGAATTATCTCATGTACAGAGATTTCATAAAGGAAAGCTGCAATAATCTCTTTCCATCCGTTTTCCATCCGTCTGATGCCATATATTGAGTAACGAGGCAAAATTACTCAGTATAACTTTTGGCAAAGTGGAAAGTTCGCTGTCAAAGAAAACCCGATGCATGCGACGCTGGTTGTATGCAGTTAACGACACGAGGGACCAATTTTGTCTTCCCCCTGTCTGAGTTCGTTTGGCAGTCTATCCCGCTAATTGAGAGGCTAGCACCGAGATTTTCTTACAGATATCCGGATTTCTACACTCAATGTAATGCGACGACACATCCCACTGGACGACTCCACCCGATAATGCTAAACGTCGTTGGGGTGTCCGTTTCCACGACAACCGGTACAACGATAATTATCGAGGCTGACAACAGTCAGCTAAATTTCAGATTTCTCCCCAGTGATAATCTGAAAGTGGTGCCTAGATTCTGCAGAATCTTCACCTGTAATGCGACGCCTCAATTGCGTCGTGATTCTTCACTTTGAAGTGCCGCTTATAAGTGACGTGTGAGATTACGTCATCTCCTTGGAACTCTGACATTAATAGTGAGTAATCATTAGCACGGCTAACGCGCACATACTTAAGTCTAGGACTCTTAAGAAAATGAACACTATTATATCGTTTGTAAAATAAGAACTCTAATGTTAAAAGTAATGCTTATTTTACATGTGAACTATTGTTAAAGCGGCCCCATTTGCCGCATAAGAATTGTGTAATTAATCTTTATTTTATATTTTGAATTTCATCATTTTCATCTCCCCTTATTTCCCACAGAGTGTATGACATTGGAAAGTTGAATGAATGATCAATCACTGTGCGAAAGAGTAGTGCCCCCTTTTAAATCGGGAAATAAATAACCTGATTTAAACATCTTTCAACTCTCTTGTTATTCATAGTTTTTGAGAGGGACGAAAGAATTTGTACTATTGTTTTGCACCGTTCGTCTGTTCGTCCATTTATTCACATTTATGATACACACTCACAACACACACCGCCAATAAAACGTTCCTTGGCATGACACTAATAAACTGGGCCCCACCCAAACATCAATGGCGTATGTCATGTGTGTCTATGTAACAACTTGACGCGACGTAGTACTGGCACACGTCACGGGCTTTTCTTGGAGGTGCACCGGAGCAGGCCAAAAATAGACTTCACCCCTTGCATCTCTAACTTCAGCTCGGGTCGGCTTGTAACGAGCCTCCCGTTTTGTAAACATCTGGTGACCACTGACCGTGATCTGACAAGGTAAATTGTGTTGTTGTAAGAAAGTGTCATCTCTTTCCTGCTTTTCTATCTCATCACCATTATGCATTGTTTATTGCATGTTAGGGCTTTGCTATTGAGACTTAGGTGAACTGGATTTTGATAAGACTTATTATTGTGTTGAAATAAGTTTTATTATCTTTACGCTATTATCGTTAACGCGTACCGACTCGTGTTTAGACGTACATAGATCGATATTTTGTACGCTACATTAGCAACTGTTGTTTTGCTAATTTTGCTAACTTTGCAAATTTCCGATTAGGATTTCTTTTATTCGTGTTTGTAATAATCCTAATCACGCGGTGGCTGGTGTTCATACGCACACCATTGCACCACTTGTGACCTACAGTGGTCAAAATCCCGCGAATATTCTAAGTCACTTTATCCATACTCGTGATAACTAGCAATTTTAAAAATGGCCGAGCTAGTAAACATAAAGAAAGAACTCATGGCTATGGGCAGAGAATTCGGGTATGAAAAAGCCGAGTTAAAGAAATACGTGGATGAGGAGATAGCTAAATGGTATGTTGTGAAAGAAAATGAAGCGAAAGAGGCGAGAGAGCTAGAGGATAAGAAAAATGAGCTAGAAGAAAAGAGACAGGTAGCTAAGGATCTAGAGATGCAAACTTTGAGAGAGTTAGAGGAAAAAAGATCGAAAGAGGCGAGAGAGCTAGAGGAAAAAAGATCGAAAGAGGCTATAGAGCTAGAAGATAAGAGACAGTTAGCTAAACAGCTAGAGATGAAAGACCTGAGAGAGCTAGAGGAAAGAAGAGCGAAAGAGGCGAGAGATTTTAAAGAGAAAGAAATCCAAGATATGAGAGAAATAGAGTTGTTAAAGATTCAGTCAGCTAGGGATTTAGAAGATAAAAGGCAGGAAGTAGAAGAGAAAAAGCTTAAGTTAAAAGCTAGAGCACATCAGGAACAGCTTGAATTAGCTAAGCAAGAGGTAACAGCTAGAGAGAAGTTGTTAGATGGGACTGCTAAGCAACAGGCCGAATTAAATAAACCCCGTACACGGCTAGCTTTCTTTAACCCTGAAGTCGAGACGATTGACGAGTTTTTGACACGCTTTGACAGTTTCATTGCCAACTTTAATTACACTGACATTGAAAAGAAACAACAACTCGGTCAAATACTCCAAGGTGAAAGCTCGCGCGCATTTACTGATCTAACGCGCGATCCCGCTATTACTTATGCAGATCTCAAAACGGGTTTGATGCGTACTTTTCAATGTACAGCAGAAGGCTTTCGAAAAATGTTTAGGAGAGCCATACCTAAAGCAAATGACACCATGCAAGCCTTCGGTACCCGGTTACGCCATTATCTTGATAGATGGATTGATTTGACAGACATCCGGAAGACGTATGAGGGCCTATTTGATTTGATATTAAGAGATCAATTTCTCCATATTGCTCCGCCTGCAATGACGACATATTTGCAGCGAAACCCCCCGGCTAACTTCAGTGATATGTTGAGGTTAGCAGACACGTATAATGATTACCCTGATCCGGTAATTACGAGGAGCGCACCACGCCCTCCTCCTACAAATCGGCAGAAGTATACACCGAAACCGAACCGACCAATGACGAAATCGGAAAAACCCGAACCGGTACAGCGGACATATACTAAATCACAAGACGTACGACGTCACACACGTGACTCCCCACCTATGACATGTTACACTTGCAAAGGGAAGGGGCATAGTTCTCAGAACTGTCCCAGTCCACGTGATGTAAAGGTATGCACTGAAACAGGTGCAACTCTAAAGACCCAACAGGCTACAGTAAACGGAAAAAGAGTCAAAATACTGGTCGATACAGGCGCGTCCATAAGCTGCATAAATGCTAAACTTGTACGCCCTGAACAGTATCTAAGAGGTAGTGTCCGCATTCGATGTGTTATGGGACACCTTAGTACATGTCCAAGAGCCACTGTACATGTTACGTCATCCGTATTTTCCGGTACAGTCACCGCCGCAGTAATAAGAGACATGCAGTTCGGATTCATACTATCGCCCGGGCAGTGTGACACACACACTGAGGGCATCTATCCTGTTCTCCCCGTAACCACTAGAGCACAACGGGAACGTAGTAAACAAGGACCCCCAGCTCTAAAGATAGTCGAGAATACATTTCCGCAGTTGACCCCAAGTCAACTCAGTCACCTGCAGCAGGAGGACAAAAGTTTGTCCTCAATGCTACAGCTGGCACGGAAAAACACTATTACGTCCAGCAAGTACGCAACCATGACGTATTTCCTGAAGGACGGACTAGCGTTTCGGCGCACCGACTATAAGGAAAATGATACTAGAAGCACCACGTGTCTATTTACCCCTACACCACTCAGACAGCTGATTCTTAGCTTTGCACACGACTCAATCATGTCCGGACATCAGGGCGCACGGCGCACTGAGCAGCGAGTTCGTGAGGACTTTTTTTGGCCAGGCCTGAGTAGGGATGTTCGCTCGTACGTTCGTACATGTACGCAGTGTCAGCAACATATCGACCGAGGGCGTGTCAGTCGAGTTCCCCTCGAGATAGTACCAACAGTAGAGGAACCATTCCTAAAAGTCGCAGTAGACATTATTGGCCCAATCATTCCCGCGGCCGAAGGAGGATATCGCTATATCCTAACAATCGTGGATTTTGCAACACGATATCCAGAAGCAGTCGCATTAAAGGGCATCACAGCGATCGAAGTCGCAGACGCTTTAATAGACGTATTTTCTCGCACGGGCGTTCCCCGAGAAATATTGAGTGACCAGGGCACTCAATTCACCTCAGCAATGATGGCTGAAACAATGCGTCTACTAGCGTGTAAACAGTTGTTCTCATCACCATATCACACTCAGTCTAATGGTGCCGTTGAACGTTTCAACGGTACGATAAAGAAAATGTTAATTAAAATGGCCTCGGAACAACCCGACCAGTGGCCGCGTTTTCTAGCACCATTACTCTTCGCGTATCGCGAACTCCCACAAGAGAGTACGGGCTACTCACCGTTCCAACTACTATACGGAAGGCAACCTCGTGGTCCCCTTAAGCTAATAAAAGAAACATGGGTCAAGGGAGACACTGTGACCGATGGTAAAGATGTTCACACGTACGTAGCCGAACTACGTCAACGTCTGACCGAGACATGTCACTTAGCACAGGAAAACATTCGCGAAAAACAACCCCGATACAAGCGAAATTTTGACCGTACTGCTGTGGAACGTGACCTCGAACCAGGTCAGCTCGTGTTACTCTTGCGGCCCACGCATAACAACCGCATGCAAATGCACTGGCGTGGACCCTACCGCGTTATTAAGCGTGTGAAGCAGAACGACTACAGCATACAGATAGGAAATAAGCAGAAAACCTATCACATAAATATGCTCAAGCGTTACTATGAACGCAGCGGCGAACAGATACAAAGCGTGAATGTCGCACTGATACAATTGGAAGACTCCAATTTCAGAACAGACATGATGTCCGCCGAAACCCAGCCTAACTCCGCAGTTACAGTCGATCAAGTCGAGATTGACTCGAACTTAACTGTCGAACAGCGCGACGCAATGTCAAAGCTCTTACACAGACACGCGCGCATATTCACCGACCAACCGGGCCACTCAGATTTGGTTGAACACCGCATCAAACTTTTAAGTGACAAACCGATACGCTTAAAACAGTACCCACAGAAATATGAGAGCACAAAGTACATAGCAGAACAGGTGCGTGAAATGCAAAAACAGGGCGTGATTGAACAGTCAATCTCCCCATATTCATCACCGGTCGTCTTAGTTAAAAAGAAAGACGGTACGCTTCGTTTTTGTGTGGACTACAGACAGTTAAATGAGATAACTGAATTCGATGCGGAACCTATTCCAAATCAGGACGAATTATTCGCAAAACTAACCAAGGCACATTACTTTTCGAAGTTTGACATGTGCAAAGGGTACTGGCAACTGTCAGTTGCTATTGACGACAGACCAAAAACAGCCTTTCCAACCCCGCTAGGCTTATTTCAGTTTTGCCGACTACCGTTCGGACTAGCGAACGCACCCGCAACATTCGCGCGCTTCATGCGAAAATTACCGTTAGAGAGCGTTGACGCATTGAATTTCTTTGATGACATACTGGTAGCAACATTTATCCTCAGTGGGTGGTCTACTTGATATTCTCGAGCGCCATAAATTGACCGTGAAACCCACCAAAGTACGCGCGGGCTTTCGAGAGATTGAATTTCTTGGCCATATCATAAGTGACGGACAAATAGGCCCTAATCTAGACTTAACTGCAGCCATTCGTGACATGACCTTACCGACTACAAAGAAACAGGTCAGGGCAGTTTTGGGGCTAGTGGGGTACTACCGAAAATTTGTCCCAAACTTCAGTACGCTTCTTAAACCACTGACGGACTTAACTGGAAACAAACAACCCACGAAAATACGATGGACGGCAGAGTGTAGCACCGCCCTCGAAAAAGTGAAGGACATCTTGACCAGTAAACCCGTCCTACAGTTACCAGACTTTGACAAGAGATTTATTGTCAGGACCGACGCATCAGACGAAGGCCTCGGTGCCATACTTCTCCAAGAGACAGATGACGAATACCTACCGGTAGCATACGCTTCTAAGAAACTGTTAGATCGTGAGACACGGTACTCTACGATTGAAAAAGAGTGCTTAGCAATCGTATGGGCACTCAAGAAATTTAGTGCTTATCTGTACTCTAAACCATTCATCCTGCAGTGCGATCATAAGCCGCTTACATATCTGCGCACTAGCATGTACGATAACGCTAGGCTAACTAGATGGACACTCCTGCTACAGGAGTATAGCTTCGTTGTCGAACACATCGCGGGCCGAGAAAATTCGGGTGCCGATGCATTATCCCGGCATGCCATAACCGCGATATAAACAAGAGAGAGGATAGTCTCTCCACAGATGCGCATATAATTCCTGTGGGGACTATCGCGTGAAATAAAATTTTTTTTGTTCCTATTTGATTTCCACTCTGTGAGCTCCAATCAATTTTAAGAAGGGGGTTGTCACAGGAAATGAGGGACAGAAATTATATTTTATTTCATTTTAAAAAACCGCTAACAAAACTAATTGAAGTAATCCGAGTTTTGTTATTTTTCGTATGTAGCATGTAACTTCCAGTAACGGTCACCTAAGATCTCTTTAGTAGACAGACGTTCGTGACGCAGTGTGTGTTAATTATCATATTGAATATATATATTAGTTTATGAAGAATATGTATATTAAATAAATTGGGACAACTGCGCAATACCGTCACATGTTGTTGACGAGTGAAATGGCCAGTGCGCATTAGAATTGACCACAGAAAAGCGTGCACCTCGATTACCACTATATATCCAAGGCAAAAATCATGTCACAGGACATAGCTTCTGGAAGTTTTGGAAACCTTCAGTGAAAGCTATATAAGGGACAAAATGAAGATTTTACTCTCAATGTTGAAAACGTCGATTCGTCTGAAGCCAGTCTAACTTCACGTATGAATTATCTCATGTACAGAGATTTCATAAAGGAAAGCTGCAATAATCTCTTTCCATCCGTTTTCCATCCGTCTGATGCCATATATTGAGTAACGAGGCAAAATTACTCAGTATAACTTTTGGCAAAGTGGAAAGTTCGCTGTCAAAGAAAACCCGATGCATGCGACGCTGGTTGTATGCAGTTAACGACACGAGGGACCAATTTT
Organism: Sinotaia quadrata; assembly: GCA_028829895.1. NCBI lineage: Eukaryota > Metazoa > Mollusca > Gastropoda > Architaenioglossa > Viviparidae > Sinotaia > Sinotaia quadrata. The sequence continues at coordinate 141,201,196 of CM054178.1, read as the reverse complement.
GTCTTCCCCCTGTCTGAGTTCGTTTGGCAGTCTATCCCGCTAATTGAGAGGCTAGCACCGAGATTTTCTTACAGATATCCGGATTTCTACACTCAATGTAATGCGACGACACATCCCACTGGACGACTCCACCCGATAATGCTAAACGTCGTTGGGGTGTCCGTTTCCACGACAACCGGTACAACGATAATTATCGAGGCTGACAACAGTCAGCTAAATTTCAGATTTCTCCCCAGTGATAATCTGAAAGTGGTGCCTAGATTCTGCAGAATCTTCACCTGTAATGCGACGCCTCAATTGCGTCGTGATTCTTCACTTTGAAGTGCCGCTTATAAGTGACGTGTGAGATTACGTCATCTCCTTGGAACTCTGACATTAATAGTGAGTAATCATTAGCACGGCTAACGCGCACATACTTAAGTCTAGGACTCTTAAGAAAATGAACACTATTATATCGTTTGTAAAATAAGAACTCTAATGTTAAAAGTAATGCTTATTTTACATGTGAACTATTGTTAAAGCGGCCCCATTTGCCGCATAAGAATTGTGTAATTAATCTTTATTTTATATTTTGAATTTCATCATTTTCATCTCCCCTTATTTCCCACAGAGTGTATGACATTGGAAAGTTGAATGAATGATCAATCACTGTGCGAAAGAGTAGTGCCCCCTTTTAAATCGGGAAATAAATAACCTGATTTAAACATCTTTCAACTCTCTTGTTATTCATAGTTTTTGAGAGGGACGAAAGAATTTGTACTATTGTTTTGCACCGTTCGTCTGTTCGTCCATTTATTCACATTTATGATACACACTCACAACACACACCGCCAATAAAACGTTCCTTGGCATGACACTAATAAACTGGGCCCCACCCAAACATCAATGGCGTATGTCATGTGTGTCTATGTAACAACTTGACGCGACGTAGTACTGGCACACGTCACGGGCTTTTCTTGGAGGTGCACCGGAGCAGGCCAAAAATAGACTTCACCCCTTGCATCTCTAACTTCAGCTCGGGTCGGCTTGTAACGAGCCTCCCGTTTTGTGACAATATATATCACCTCATGAAAATGGTAATCATTACCATTCTTTATTTTTCACAACAAATTAGTTTTCAAGTTAATATTATCTAATGGTGATTATATTAGAATTTTAAATGTTTTTTGTTCAATTAGAGAGAGTAATTGCGGCTGCTGCCTGACTCAATAAATATATAGAGCTTTGACTTCTAACCATATATAAATGTATAGGGTAAATGTTTAATTCATAAGCAAAATTGCGTTTTGTTAACTATAGTTAGTATCAACAGATGAAATAAAATCTTGGAAATTCCCGAAAAGGACTTGTATGTCCAAGTGTGCTTAACAACTGACTGTTTTAACCAACCAAATTGAGCCTTTCACACATTTTGCATACTGTCTAAAAAAATCAGGCTGTTAGCTGGGTTCTTTTCAGTAAGCAGATTACCAAAAATTAAAATGGTAAAATGAAATCTTTCTCAAGGTTATTATCCTCCTAGACTTTTCTGACATTTTACTGATTTTCAAAATCTTGTCCATGCCTGGAAAAGCTAAAGTCAAATTCTAGACTTTTTCAAGAATTCTAGACCTGCATAGGAATAGAGTTTAGCTTCTTTTATGATGGTTGATATTCTTTGACACTGGGAAACAAATTTGGTTCCACATTACAATCCATTTTAAAGAAATAAGTATCCAGATTAAGTTAATAATTTAGATTAATAAAGAAAATATATTTGTTGTAATGAGATAATTATATTGCTTATTTTAGTTGAGAAAATGGAGCAACTTTTATGATGGTTGATATTCTTTGCCATTGGGAAGTAAATCGGGTTTCCACATTACAAAGTTAAAGTTCTAAACCCATTAAAAAAAAAGTACCTAGGTTAAGTTAATAATTTAGGTTAATAATGAAGATATATTCGATGTAATGAGATAATTATATTGCTTATTTTAAAAATATTTTTGTCTGGTGAAACCATCTCCAGTTTATTTTCTTCATTTTCAACACAAAAATGATACTTTTTACATATTTCAAACTAATATAATATTATTATTTTTAAAAATCTTTTTAAAAATGTTTTTATCTGAGCATTAAGCCCTTTTGTATACTTTAATGTGTAAAATAATTAGATTTAATCCACTTTCATTTTTTGCACTTAAAAGTCACAAAACTGTACACTTGTCCATAGAATGGCTTATATATAGGTACCCCCAACTTATGACAATCTGCAATTACAACTAACAAAAAATAGTAATGTGTAAGAAACACAACTTTATACATTCATTTTTAAATGCTGTTTTCACCGATATCTGCCATGCTATATTATTGCATATTGGAATGACAATAATCTGCAATATGAACAGGTAGTCAAAGGGTTAATATATGCTATTTACCTCTACAATGCACATCCGTAATAACTGCATGGCTTCTTCTCTGTTCATGTCTGCAATAAATAATAATAGAACAAGGTAAAAATGTCCACAGTTAATATAAACAATGACTGTAACTTACTCACAATTGCCCATTGATAAGTAATTTATTTATCCACAAAGTTATTTATTACAGAAACAGTAATAAAAAATATTAAAACTTTCAAACATAAATGTAAAAATAATTAACACAAGGTGTATTTTTTCTTTTTAAAAATGATGATATTTTATTTTAAAATGTAGACAGAGCATTTGTTTGAAAATAAATCTGTTTTTTTATGGTAAATGTTATTTTTAAGATTGATCAAATTATGAAATTACTGGACCATTAATCAATTTCATTAAATGAAAAGATAATTATGCCATAAAAAAACAAACAAAATGAAAGTTAAAAAATACCCAAACAAATTATTCCCACTTGGTAAATGTTAATTATTACTCAAGGTACCATGGTCCTGCAATATTTGTGATCCTTTACAGTCTATTTCACACATTTTTGGACTAGGAAGATTGAAGTACACTTCTAAGTTTGTCATTATTTAGCACAAGTTTTGTTTTGATTGAAGATTGAAGTACACTTCTAAGTTTGTCATTATTTAGCACAAGTTTTGTTTTGATTGAAGATTGAAGTACACTTCTAAGTTTGTCATTATTTAGCACAAGTTTTGTTTTGATTGAAGATTGAAGTACACTTCTAAGTTTGTTATTATTTAGCACAAGTTTTGTTTTGATTGAAGATTGAAGTACACTTCTAAATTTGTTATTATTTAGCACAAGTTTTGTTTTCCTTTATCCAGATCCAACAAATCTACTCCACAGGTTGTCAAATTATTATTTGTCAGCTTATCCAAATCCAACACAACCTATTTCACAGCTTGTTAAATTAGAGAGACAGAATTGTGCATGTAAATTTATCATTATTAAGCAATATTTTTGTAAAACTACCAATCAATAATCACACTTCTTACAATACTAATTATATTAAATATTATCCCTAAAATACATATTTATATTTACAGCATTAGTTGCCATCTATTGCAACAATATTCATGACAAATGTTTACTAGCATTAACCCGTTGCCCATATAAGTCCTCACGACATCACATTTTCGTCTGTCATTAGCCCTCGCTCAGTGTAAGTGATGCTACATTTAAAAAAATAACAATCAAGGTCAAGGAGAAAGATATGTTTGGGTTCAGCAGCTAATCTGCTTTAAATTTTATCATTGGCTAACTATTTTTAGAAAGGTCATATCATTAAAAGTTCGGAAAATCCCCAGTCACCCCACGCTTGTCGAAGTTGAGCCGTCATTTTGAACCAGTTTTTGATAGCATGGCACGTTTTGAGGACGATTTTCAGTTGTTTACTTGATCCTATCTAACGAACTTAAATGTGTGGTTAATTCTAATAAATTATAGATGAAATTCAACCAGCCTACTGAAATTTTGGATGTGACCATGTGATAATAAAAAACCAAAAAAAACCAGTCATTCTCAAAGCAAAGCACCATGCTTTCATGTGACACTTTCGTTTTGTTCAAAAGCATCCAATTTTCCCACAATATTTACACAAGAACAATTATTATTTTATATTATATTCAAGTGGTAATTAACATAAATCATTTTCTTCGGATTTTATTCAAGGAAACAACTAACAAATTGACGAAGGTCAACACAAGAAAAAGGTAAGAAAACTTTTTCTTTCTTTCTTTCTTATTTAATTTGAAATAATAACCACAACACGTTCAGTAATTAAATTTAAATAAAAACTTTAAAAATGTCCCCCATAATACTTATTTTGAAAATCATTTTAGAATTGTACGAATTATACATGCTTTTAATTATTTAGTAGAGTAGTAAAAAAAAAAAATGATGTAAACGTTCCCAAGTTCAACAAAAGAAAACTTTGTATTATTTCTTTGTTTTTGAATTCGAAATAAATTAAAAATAATACTTTTAAGATTCCTTAGTATGTCTATAATAGGTAGTAATTTAAATTTTAAAAAAATCCATTGATAATTAAAGTCGCTTTAAATTTTTTAGTAGACTTGTTAAAAAAAAAATACAATGCCGAAATTTGAGAGTTCAACAAAAAAAAGGAGAAAACTTTTATTGATATCTTTGTTTTTGAATTCGAAATAAATTAAAAATAATATTTTAAAAATTCCTTAGTATGTCTATAATAGGTAGTAACTTAAATTTTTAAAATCCATTGATAATTACAGTCGCTTTTAAGTTTTTAGTAAACTTGTTTAAAAAAAAAAAAATGATGCCGAAATTCGTGAGTTCAACAAAAGATTAGAAAACTTTTAATTATTTCTTTATTTTTGAATTTGAAATAAATTTAAAACAATACTTTTAAAATTCCTTAGTATGTCTATAATAGGTAGTAATTTTAAAATCCATTGATAATTACAATCACTTTTAATTTTTTAGTACACGGACCCATTCAATTATCGTTAAGCGTCAAAACAGCCTGACATAATGGCCTCAACTGACACATTTTTGCCTGTCAGCCAACGGGTTAACCCATACTTTTTTTTATAGAACTTGTCCATGACAGAGGGCAAACATATAACACTTTTCAAGACAAACGTTTACAAGAATTAACCAATACCTTTCTTGTAGTATTTGTCCATGACAGAGGGCAGACATATAACACTTTTCAAGACAAACGTTTACAAGAATTAACCAATACCTTTCTTTAGTATTTGTCCATGACAGAGGGCAAACATATAACACTATTCATGACAAACGTTTACTAACATTAACCAATACCTTTCTTGTAGTATTTGTCCATGATAGAGAGGGTGAACATGCCACCATAGCCATGGGCAGAGAAAGGGATCTTGATGAGGGATGCCAGGTAGTCTAGAAAGTACAGGTGTGGACCTTCTTCATCAACACCAGCTATTAATAAGTTCACATATCTGGGAGACTGTTCATTGTAAAATAAATACCAACAATTTTATTGCAAGACTTTATTCAATATATATTAAAATTCACAAACTATTATTATTAATAGTTATTAATAATTTAATAATATTAATTATTATTATGAAATTCATTAACTGGCAAGAATGGGCAATAAGTATAATGAAGTTTTAAATTTAATTGAAAGGAAATGGCTTATTATATTTATATCTTATTTTATAATAATATTTACAGTTATTTTCTCCTAAACAATATCAATGCAATATTATGTTACTAGTAGAATTACAAGATGCCAGTAGCTATATGAAAACAAGCAAAGCGAAAAACCAAACCAAAAAAGCCCAACTAAAAGAATGAAGCACTCAAATTAATTAGTAAACACCTACAGAAAAAAATTCTTTTGAATATGACTTGAATAATTTTATAAAATAATGTTCACTTTCGGAATTGCAGATGACTAATTTTGAAGACAAATCTAAAACAAAACTTATACTTCATACATTTTGATTCAAAATACATAAAACTTCACCTAATTCAAATATAATCCGAATAAACAGTAAATTCAATAAATACAACTTATCTTATTTTTTTTTAATAATAATATTACTAGTAAAAACATGATTAATTCCATTAAAAAAAGAAAGAATTTTGGTTTATTTGAACACCAAACTCACCAAGGCTACAGAAGCCAAGCGGAAACAGCCTGGAGCATTTAAATACTATACTTAGGTTAGTCCATGTCTAATTTATATGAAGAATAAAGGTTACTAGTTATATGGTATATAATTATTTAGTTAATTTTAGAAGCCATTAACTGTAGAAGTACTTAACTCTTGGGGGTAGTTCATTATAATAAAGGGTGTTCAAACAGAAAGGTCACCTATGAAGCTGTAAATCATGACCATGAATTGTAATATACTCATTCAATTTTATACTGACAAACTCTGAATTATAAAGTACAGTATATGTAGGAAACACAACTTTACTAACTTTCAAGCTGTTTCTCTACAAGCATAGATACAAATGAGATGAGAGTAACCTGACATTATTTTGCTCTCTAAATTTGAAAAATAAATTTCTTCTGTTTTCTTCATGCTCTTTGTATACCCAGGTTGGGCCTATAATAGTATAAATAAATGTACATAATAACAAACTAAAATCTAAAACATAGATTTTTAGTTTAGAATGAAAATATTACAGTAAAAAAGAATGCATGTTTTTAATAGTGTATATTTAGGTTTGATGAACATTCTTAGTTTAGAATGAAAATATTACAGTGAAAGAGTGTGTTTTTAATAGTATATTTTAGGTTTTGTCATAGCATCACTGAAAAGGAAGAATGAAATTAAGTTATAACTGCAATAAAACTGAACTTGTCAAAACAGCACTGTGTATAAATCAAGACATATGATTAGGTAGTCCCACTCATTTTTTTCTACTTGATATTGTACAAATGTTTTATGCTCAAAATGTGTGTTCTGATGAAATAAGGTTGTACAGAAAAAATTATGATGATAGCTATAATACTTTTTGAGATATTACAAATTTAGTGTCGTTATTTGTGGTCAACTTTTTTTAGACGTAATGAATGTGTGATTTTACACGTTTATTACAAGTAAGATATAAACCTCACTGAAAAACAATCTAATAATTCTAATAAACATAGTGACATACAACAAGAAAAAATAGATATAATGCAAAATTTACTTTTCAGTTTATTATAAATTGCAAAAGAAAATGGGCTTTTGTTTCATAAAATTGCTCGCAAAACGCAACAAAAAGGAACATTCATGGCATCATAACATATGCAACTGATGAACAAAGTACTTCCAAAGTGCATATTATTAAATCATGTACCATATAGTTAATGCCTATTTTTTTCTAAAGGCATTGCAAAGAAAATGTGGAAATTATTGGAGGCTGAAAATGACCATTTCAGCAAATTTTAACCAAAAACAGCTTTAACGAAGTTTATTACAGAAAACGTAAACAAGCAAATGGTCATATCTCTGAAACTATACATCATACAGAGTTGGTTCACATATCAAAATGATCAGCAAACTATGCTCTATCTATATCTATAAAGATAATTTCTGTTTAATTGCATATTAAGTTACAGTTATCATTTGACTGTACAATTTTTATTTACAAATAAAATTAAAACGTATAAACAGTCACGTCTCTGAAAGTATACATCATACAGAGATGGTCCACATATCAAAATGATCAGTAAACTATACTTGATCAATATGTATAAAGATAATTTCAGTTTAATCACATATTAAGTTACATTTTACCAAGCAATTTTTATCTACAAAGAAAATTAAAACGGATAAATGGTCTCATCTTAGAAACTATACATAACACAGCATTGGTTCACCTATTAAAATGAGCAGGAAGTTATCTATTTATCTAAAGACAGATAATTTATTTATAACCTTTTATCTGAATTACTATTTTTCTTACAACAGAAACTTTCATATTTAAAAAAAAAATCTTTAAAACTGTATACATGGTATTCTTTACGCATAATTCATAGATATAAAAACATGCTTGACAATAATATTATTAATTATAACAAAATAATAAGTAATAGATTAATACACATCTTTATGTTCTGAAAGTTTTGTGACAGGTATTAAAGCATTGAAAATATGTATGAAAAATGAATTGCTAAAACTCTGTGAACATGTACATTAGTGACATGATATTTAATATAATAATAATTCAATTCTGTGATATTTATTTCCAACAATGAATGTACACAACATAGATTCAAATATTAATCACAGTACATATTTTTATAAATAGAAAATTCTTCCTGTACTGCACTATAGTCATTGGCTGTCCGGGTTCTTCTGCTGGTTGTCTCCATTGTTAAACCCCATTTAACTACGTGGTTTTACTTCACATCCACATCATCAGTCCACGGTATCACCCCACCCCAGTAAATGAGATGCTACAGTCTGAATAATGCTTTTAGTTTTCTTTCCTGACACCTCTCCCTCCCCAACTAAGCTACCAACACATTTCACAACAGAATCTGTAAACTGTCCCTTTTCATCTCTAGTGACTATCTACAGGAGAGTCTTTTAGCCCTTCAGTGCATTCAATCATAGGTTGGATGTATTTTTGCGATTCTCTAAGCTTACATTTCAGATCAGCAACTGTTTTGATACTTTTACTTAGATTTTATTGTGTCTGCTGAAGGATTTTCCTAACCTTTCTCAACTTTTTCAGCTGTGCTCTCATTTTTAAGTTTTTGCTCTATAAGCTTTTCTTTGAATTTTAATGCTTCTTTTGATCTGTTTAGATTATTTTTCTGTCTACATATAGCAGCACTGTCTCTTATTTTCTTTTTAAATTTTTCACTTACACATGCTAGCTCGTTTGTTAAGCTATTTTTTTCTGACTGGCAAAATGAAAGGTTTGCTGATAGTTCTTCTTTCTTTTCAGACAGCAAATGAATCTTTTGTTCTGAGTCAACTTTACTTTTAATACTAGCTTCCTTCAGCATCTGCAACTCAGTTTCAACTGTCTCCATCTTACTTGTACTAGTTTTAGATTTCTGCATACATGCTATCGTTTTCTTACATGCAGCAATCTCATGTCTAGCTGTTATTTTAAGACTTCACAATCTTGACAACTATCTATGTTAACTTATTCTTAATTTATGTACCACCAAAAAAATTAAAAGATCGTGAAACCAAAACAAAGGCATAAGCCATACAACTTTTTTAAATTAAGAGGAAAATATGTTCAAATTCAAAACAAACAGGAAAACATTATTTAAAATATATGTATATAAAAGCATTCACTAAATAAATATCTTATTAGCATTATTGTAAATCCAATGTGAAAAGAACATTTCACAGACCCAAGTGTTTCGGTTGTTTACTATTTTTGCATCAAGAGTTATCTTTTCTTTTTTAAATTATCGTCGTAAGAAAACGATTTTTCTAAATAATAAGATTACCATCATGACTTAAAATTAATTAAGTAAATAAAATAATGTATTTAAATACGATCTGCGACTTCAAAATATGTATTGCAAGGAAATAGCAATCAAACTTTCGCGATAGAGTGACGCACCGACTAACCTATTTTCAAACTACGGAATTGGTAGTGATGGTGATGACAAAATGAATAATTCTGCTTTAAAAATAGAGATATGTTTACAAATAAACTAATCACAGAGTAAAGTAATCATTATTAAATGCTTACAAAAGATCTTACCGATAAGAGGTTTTAATTGTTCATATAAAATGTGAGAAAAATCAGCGGTAGCGTCAACGCGTGTTTCGCACGTGGAAGTCATGACTGAAACAGGATGCGTACTACGTGGTTTTCAATTCACCGGATCTACAAAGGGGTCACTAATCAGGGGCTACTGCATATCATTAGAGAGATATTGAAATTCCGCAGAAAATGATATATTTTTCACTATTTTGTGATAAATATTTCTTCCGAAAATTTTAGTTTGAAAATTTTAGTTTGAAAATTTATTTGGTTATTCTCATCAAACAAAAATGAAAATTATATGAGTGTAAAGAGTTAAATGTCCTCTATTTAAAGGACCAATCAGTTTTAGGATTACAAAACGCTTTTATGATCCGTTTTCTTCTTAAAAATTGGTACCCGAAAACGTGAATTTTACTTTTTCGGCCGTGAGGCGACTTTTGACCCATTTTTGTTGCAACCCTAAGGTACTTTCGTCAAAGTTTATGGATACTATAATAAAATTCAGAAAAAAAACAACAAAACAGTTCGAAAGACAAAACATCGATCTTTATTTTCATATAAAAATGGTTAGTTGAGGTTTAATGTGAAGAAAACCGCTTTGGAGTAAAGTTTAGCAAATTTGTGTGCGTTTGCGAGTTTTTGCCTGTAAAGCGGTGGCCGTGGGACTACCTAATATGATTACTGACTTTCAGAGAAAAGCTGACAATAAGTTGAATAACAAAAGTGAAAATAGTAGGAAATAAAAAAATTCAATGACAAAGAAAGAGCACATTATTTATTATTTTAAAAAAATTCTTTATTGTAACAATAAATGCCAATTAATTTTAAACTGGTATATGGGTATTGATGGCTTACCTTATATCAGTATTTGATGTAAAAGACAATTTTAAAATGAAAACTATAGCATACTGTCAGATATGCGTGCTGTTTATGACAGAAGACAGTAAAATTTGCAATCATTTTAGAGATTACTGTAATACATATACATGAAATAAATGAAAGTTGCCACCTACAACAGCAACAAAATATGTGTCATGATATATGAAGGCTATCTTCTGTTAAGAAATATTTTATAAATAACTAATATGTTTGAACCATAATCACTGGTGTTTTCATCGGCTCTGAGATAATTAGTGAGTTAAGCCATCAGGACACAATAATGCACGTGCATTTGTAAAGATGAAAACATTTCATGAAAAGCCAAATATGATTGAATAAATAAAGGGGTTATCGCCTCCACTTCTGGGAGATATTTCTATTCACTTAATTTTCAACTTACAACCCTTAATTTACCAACCTTCAACCTCAAATCAAAAGCTGGATGAGCAACTGATTATGAAAGAAGGAAAGTGAACGTTAGTCATCAATTATTGTGAGAGTGTGCAGAGTCAAAAGTACTAAGTTGAACTAATGTTTAAATTTACTGGATACAGTGTCAAAATATTTATTGTTTTACCAGTAAAATAAAATAAAATTTTGGTATAGTAGAATTTCTGCTTAAATAAGCACAGATTTGTTTCAAAATCAGTACTGTATAGTTTGAGTATTATGACAATCCATAATAGTGAGTAATACATCAGAGACTTATTCCAAGATTATTACTCTCTCTATTTTTTTAATACCAAAGTCCCTGCATAAATACATTACAGACTTGTTCCACAGTCATTAGTCTAAAGAGTTAGCAGTATGATAATCCCTGCTTAAAAACATTACAGGTTTGTTCCAAATTAGTATGATTCAAATTAAAACTGAATACCTGCAAGTCATAAGATGACTAAGACATTGAAGTTTAACAGAAATATGCATTAAAATTAAACAAACAAAAAAATTCATCATTAGTCAAGTTTCATCGCTTGTTATAGTTATATTACTTCTTGAGTTAATGGAGAATTGTCCAACAAAATAATCAAGTAAGATTATATAATTTAATTGTATATGCTACCAATTTCAATTAAATATCGTTTTACTAAAGAGACTGACAAAGGTATTAAATAATAAAAATTATACCTGGCGAAGTGCATCAGCCATATTTCTTCTAGTAAAGTTGGCTGCTGCATGAGGTGACAACTCGTAACCTGAAACAAACCAATATTACTGGTACACTCTTTAAATAAGGATAAAGTAGTACTACCCCAAAAACATATACTGAAAGACTGTAGTGAAATAAAATAAAAAAGGCCTACTTTAATCATTTCAGAGAATCAGAGAATCCAAGTACGGCAAACCTTAGCCTAACCATTACTCTTTTGCTAACTGTCAAATATCATACAGCATGCAAATTCCATTACTCAGTACATATCAGTATTTCTTTTGTGTATAATATTAGTCTGTTTACATAATACTGTATACAAAAAATAATTACTTATTTAATAATTGATATCTACAGTGTAGACATAGATAAATATTAAGGACATATAATGATGTATGAAAATACTGTTTTCTGATGACTTTTAATCTATTTAAAAAAAATAAATAGAAATAATACATGGGAACAGTATAATAAGTAATCTTAAAATGCTCTTTAGATAAACAACTTACAAATAAAACTGTATGTTGATATTTTCACTAAATATTAAAATAACTTTAATCTATAAATATAATAATATGAAAATTAACACTAACACTAACAGACATGAAAATATATCAGAAGCTAAGTTATTCCTGGAGAAAATAGGCATGCAAATCTAATGCACTAAAAATACATCTGAGCAACAAAATTTTGTGTTATAGATGAAATAAACTTATAAACATAAATTTATATTGCTACTGGCAGTAATAATTAAAAATTCAGTTTTCAAACAAACCGATATATATATATATATATATATAAATTTGTGATCACAAACAACACCATGATTTCAATTAAATATAAAAACTGGAGCCAGAATGCTAACAGCCAAATCAAGTCAAATAATATAAATTCCCAATATTTGTTTCTTTATGGAACTGAAATCGTAATTCTGAATAATGTAAATATTCACTGTAGTCATAAATAATTTGCAAGATATTAAAACAATTAATGAACTGAACGAATGAGAAAGAACAGAGAGCAAAGTCATAATCTACTCATGTTAGATTAACATAGTGTGGGACTACTGATAAAACATTGAAGAGAACTGAAGACAAGCATTTAAAATGAGACATGAATTGAAACTATGAAAGAAAACACACTATTTATTCTTAAGAATAACTACTTGTATTCCTGAAAAATAATAGGATAAGATCAAAATGACTAAGATTACATCATATAAATCATGCAATAATTTTAACTCCTCCACCAACAATGTGTTCACTGCAGAATTCAGTTGGGTTTTGGGTCACAGAGCAACTCACTGATAGTGATATAAACAACTCCATAAGACCCATTAATTTTAAATTAAATTTCATTCACATGTATGATGTACAACTAACTGTAGTGACATCTATTCATTACTACTTACAAATGAGGTGAACTAGTTCAGATGCGGATAAAGAGCAGACATAGGCTAATCATCACTGTTGGTTAGCACAGGAATGTATCCTAACTTGTGCTCTAGTTCACTACACAATTTGAATTATTTTACAGTTTACTGCATTTTACAGCAACATCATTATGATGAACATTAATGAACTTGAGGCTTTTTTTGGCAAAATGAAAGTTATAAGGCATTATTTTTCTGATGTTTCATTAAATGGACATAAACATTTACATAAAATTCTGAATTGTGCACCAAAATTGGGTTAGGAACATTCGTAAGAACAGAACTTGTTTGTAATTCAAGACCTGACTGTATATAAGACCTCTTTTCTTTGTTATGTAACACTTACTGATTCCAGCCCTAAATACCTTTCTGAACCCATAAATGAGTACAATTTTGCTTCAAGCTTATGTTCCTCATCAGACACAAATATTCTGAAGGCAAAGTTTAAGTCAACATTCATTATTTTTTTAATCAGGATCCACCTACCTAGAACATGCTCTTAGTCTTAAGGCAATAAAAGATCAGGGTCATTTTCAAGAGAACTCTCAAAACAAACCTTTACATCAGCAAGAATAGCACTGTAAATTCTGTCATTGTTTACTAAATAAAACCACACATTTATAAATCCATTCTATTTACATGTATATTTTTTTGTTGTCACTTTGTATGGAGATGTATCATTTTGTTTTGTTATATTATCTTTAATTTTATTGTGCATCTTGATCAGTTTGTATGAAAACTATTGTGTACTAAATATGTAAATATTGTAAACACTTTTGGATAAGTCATTAAGTGTTATATTACATCAGGGGGGTGTCCAAAGTCCGGCCCGTGTTCAAATTTCCACTGGCCCGCAGTGGCCTCATAAAATCAAATCAGACATAGGAAAATTTATTTTTCCCCATAAATTCATGCTGAATGTTCGACCCCAAAACCTTTTTACCTCACAAAAATCTGGCCCTCTTCAGCCCCAACCTCACCAAATCTGGCCCTCTTTGCAAAAAGTTTGGACACCCATGGATTATATCATCATTATTGCTTTATATTTATTAATAAATATTAAAGTGTCAGATTTCATCAAATGTTCACTCTATTAATATTATTAACAAGCCAACAGCAAGTGAGCAATAAACAAATAATATAAATAACTGCAAATATAGTAAAATAAATCAATAAAATTAAAACTAAAATTCAAACCATTTCTCATCTTGTAGAGCTGGATATTCTTTGAAATAAACTCTGCAAATTGTACTGTATCACCAGGTTCTCCAGAAACAGCCATCAACAGCTTCCCACTTAGCTTAAACATCTTGTCCTGATCTGATATTAAAAAAATATTGAGCAGTCTGTATCTATACATATATCAGTATAATCAAAATATGGCTGTGAGTTTGTGCAGGCTTAAGTAAAAAAGTAATGGACAGATTTTCATCTGACATTTTCTGTTGTATACTTTAGTGTCAAGAATCAAGACAGGCTAAATAACATCAAACTATCTCACAAGGGAGCTCACCAATAGCCTTAACACTATGAAAACTTTTTTATTAAAAGTAAAGCGCATGCATGCAGGTCTCTTGCCATAAAACTATGAATTTTATATTAAAAATAAAGTGCATGCGAAATGACCTTGGCTAATAGTGAGTACAACTCCGCCATGGCTGGTCCCAAGCCCGGGTGAGAAAGGAGGAGGGTTGGGCGTGGGGCCAGCAATCCCACCCTGTAAAATCCCACACGCTACAGACACCAAAGCAACAGAAGAACCCAACCAGTGCTTTAATCTGGGAGATACCTCTACAAGAGGACAGATGACGCACATTGGTGAAAGCCTCACGGAAGCCAACCAGCCGACAAATCTCCTGACGATGAAAGCAACAACAAATATCGGAACATGGAATGTACGAACCATGTAAACTGGAAAAGAAGCTCAAGTGGCAAGTGAGTTGAAAAGATACAACATCCAAGTACTAGGAATTTGTGAGAGCAGATGGAATGGGTCTGGCATGACATCACTTGCCAGCGGAGAGAAAATCCTCTACTAAGGACACGGAGACGTGAATCATGACCACACAGAAGAAGTTGCCATCATGATGTCCCCAGTAGCAGCCAGAACCCTTATGGAATGGCAGCCAATCTCTCCTAGAATCATGACAGCAAGATTCAACTCCAAGGGAAGAAAAGTTACATTCATCCAATGCTACTCGCCTACTAACAACGCTGACAAGGAAGCAAAAGAAAATTTCTACAATTCCCTCCAGACAGTAGTTAACAACTTACCTAAGAGGGACATCAAGATACTGATGGGTGACCTAAATGCCATGATAGGAAAAGACAATCTTGGAAAAGAATTGATTATGGGAACCCAGGCCCTTGGAGAAATGAATGAAAATGGCGAGTTTTTCATGGACTTTTGCGCTTTTAATGACCTAGTCATTGGTGGCAGTGTATTCCAGCATAAAGACATCCACAAAGAAACCTGGATCTCACCAGATGGCAACACCAAAAACCAGATAGATTACATCACTATCTCTAGGAATGGAGACGAAGCCTGCAGGACACAAGATCCCATCAAAGGGCAGATGTAGCCTCAGACCACCACTTGGTGATTGGAACCATCAAAGTCAAGCTACGAGCTTTTAGAGACATAGCCAATCCACCTCACATCAAGTTCAACACCCAGTGGCTGAAGGAGAAAGACTACAGAGACACCTTTTCAACCTCCCTGAAGAACAGATTTGAAGCCTTGAACTCGGTGACCGAAGAAACACCCCTGGAGGAACACTGAAGCTCCCTAAGAGAAACATTGACAGACACATGCCAAGAAGTTCTGGGCAAAAGAGAATGGACAACCAAGGAATGGCTCTCCAGTGACACGTGGCAACTGATAAAGAACAGAAAAGAAATCAAGCAAGAGATCAACACCAACAAGAACGAAGAAGAAAAGAAAATTCTTTGAGATAAATTTACCCAAATGAACAAGAAAGTTAAGAATAGTGCCAGAAAGGACAAGAAGCTCTTTCATGATGTGCTAGCAACAGAGGCAGAACAAGCAGCAGGAAAGAGGGACCTCAGTACCCTGTACAAGGTCACCAGGACTCTCAACTAAGAAGACAAACGTGAACAAACAAGTTAAAGACAGAGAAGGAAACCCCATCAGTAAAGAGCAAGACCAGAGACAATGATGGGCTGATCACTTTAAAGAACTTCCCAAGAAAGGGGACCTAGGATCCTGCAAGAACTGGCGCAGCATCATGTTACTGTCAGTACCGAGCAAAGTACTGACCCGCATTATCCTTGACTGGCTGAAAGATGCAGTGGAAGAAAAACTTAGACCAAAACAAGCCGACTTCAGGAAAGACAAGTCGTGTACAGATCAGATAGCAACACTCTGAATCATCATCGAACAATCCTTGGAGTGGCAGTCAATGCTGTACCTTAACTTCATCGACTTTCGTCAAGCGTTCGATAGTGTGGACAGAGAAACCATCTGGCAGCTCCTCTACCACTTTGGAATCTCTCAAACTCAAAGTTTCATCACCCTGATCCAGCAACTTTATGAAGGCGCCACATGCCAAATTATCCACAATGGCAAATTGACAGAGGACTTTGACATGAGAACAGGAGTCTGACAAGGATGCATGCTGTCCCCAATGATCTTCCTGTTAGTGGTCGACTGGGTGATGCAACAGACAACTAAAACCGGAATCCAGTGGTCCCTGACTCAGTTCCTTGAAGACTTGGACTTTGCGGATGACTTGTGCCTGATGTCCCAGAAATACCAACATATGCAACAGAAAACTGATAACCTGGCCCAAGAAGCATCCAAGACTGGACTGCAGATCAACCTAGAGAAGACGGAAATCATGACCCTGTTAAAAAAGCAGCAGAACCCTTGGAGACAGCGAGCTGAAAGAAGTCACCTCTTTCACCTACCTGGGCAGCATTGTATCAGCAACAGGGGGTTCTGACGAGGACATCAAAGCCAGAATAGGGAAAGCTAGATACGCCTTTATTACCCTGAGACCAGTTTGGAGGTCAACATCCCTATATGTCCGCAACAAACTACGAATTTTCAACAGCAACGTTAAGTCTGTCCTCCTCTATGGCTCAGAGACCTGGAGAGTCACCAACACCCTAACCAACAAACTCCAAGTATTCATCAATGGCTGCCTTCACAACATACTGAAGATCAGGTGGACAAACTAAAGAACACTGATTTGTGGCAGTGGACAAACTAAGATCCCATCAATCAGCAGATTGCCAGGCATAAATGGCGATGGATAGAACACATCCTGCGGAACCCCCGGCAGGCTTTGCAGTGGAACCCTCAGGGAAAAAGACTAACTGGAGACGATCCTGCGAAGAGCTGCAACCTGTCATGGGGTGAACTGAAAAAGGCTGCCCAGAATAGACTGAGATGGAGAACTGTTGTTGAGGCCCTTTGTTCCACTGGGAACCCAAGGAGATAAGTCAAGTAAGTCAATAGTGAGTACATCACTGTGACCTCCATGCACAGCGAATGATTCATGGTATTAGATTTTAGGCTGCAGTAAGTATTACATTTTGGTGGTTGCGTAACGCTGTGCGATTAGCTCTTATTTTTGCAACACCTACCCGAAAGATCAAACCACATTTTCTTTCAGCAATTCTCTCTCTCTTAATCATGTTCTATTTTTCTCTCGCGCTTACTACATTCTCTCTTTTCCCTTATTATCAATCTATCACTTCTTCCATACACTTATTTCTCCCCCATCTCTCTCAATGTTTTCATTCTCCCTCTACCTTTTCATTTTTTGGCATGTTCCAATAAGGTTCTTTCCTGACGATTAAAAAAAGTACATGTACTATAAAATAATTTTACTTTAACTTTAAGTTTAAGCAACATATTCTGAAAAATGAGATTTATGCAAGCAAAGTAGAGGGCAAAAGCTAGAACTATAGGCCTAATATAATAAGAAAAAAAGTGTAATTAAATAAAAATAACACGTGTAATGATATTCAATAAAATTAATTTACACAATATAAAAGAAAGTATTACTAAGTGAACAACAGTTATAGGCCTACACATAGCCTATATTTTTAACGCAATCAAATTTAGAAAATTATTAAACATTAAAAATAATCTTTTTTTAAAATTAAACAAAAGATTAAGATCGAATTGTTCGAATAATGTTTTTACAAAATCTAAGATCAAAGGAGATATTACGTACGAAAATACTAGTCAACAGTTGTTTTAAAAAAAAAATATATATAGAGGTAATGTACTGTTAGTAGTTGTATACATAACAAGCGTGTTATTAATAGTATGAATAATAATTAAAGAGTAACCTACCATTTTTCATTTTCACAATGCTGTGGGCAGAAACAGAGTCTGCTGCTAAAAGAATAAAATCTTTTCCTTGAATTCCTATGAGGCATTCCATGGCAGCTTACTTTATATTTACTGAGTACTATGGCAGGAACTTAACATTAATAACACTAAGGAAAGTTTCACTGTACTGTGGACTTATAATGATATAGCAAGATTACTTTTGCGACAATACCGTTTCCGGTAATCGCGGCCAAAAAGAGGATGAAACATTTGCTTAATGAATGTATATTTTTAATTAACAAAAATAAATATCTTTGTATTTAAATTAAAACTATAAATTAAATAGATTATAATAACTTGACTATATGATATCAACAATTTCAAGAAGCAATTTTCATGTTCATGCATAGTTACAAATAGTATCGTACAGTATAATATTTTTTTTGTTGATATGTCATAATTTATTTTGTTAAAAATATTTGATTATTTCTATTATTTATTGTTATCAACCAAATAATTAAGAATACTTTAATAATTTGCTTTAATTTATTAGGCTACAATTTGAGTTTTAAGACATATTCCGCTATTTTTCCATTTTGTAAATTTTGGAGAACCTATCAAGGCGAGGAAACTTTCGGTCGGATTAGACTGGACGTCAGAGTTGAGCGGGTACTGATTAAAAGTCGGTTAAGAGTGTTTTAAAACTATAAAGGTGAGAATCTTATTATCACTCTCACGATCAGTAGTAAAAAAGCATACTAATTTGTTTAATCCACATGAGAATTTTACTTTCTTTCATACATTAAGAATAGAATTTACTTTTGTCGCATGCCGACTGCCGGCGAACTCGCCGTTGACATGGTGTGATTCATGCTTCAGACTTATTGCATTTTTTTGTCTGATCTGTTATTTTTTCAAATATATTTTATTTTCTTTTAATAAAAAGAACATTTAGAATGATTTTTGAAGCGTTCAGTTTGAAATGAATGGTATTAATATGAATTCTTCTTCTTATAATTTTGTGAATAAGTTCGTACCTCTTAGTCTTAAATTTATGCCAATGCTATTTAAATATAAAAGTAAAACCGAGTCTTGAGACAGTGAGAGAATTGCCGAGAATGAGAAGGGCAGAGAAGAAAAATTTTGGAATAGAAATATAAGCCTGTATTAGTTTATATGACTAGCAGAAAATTCATTTATCATAGATTACATTTAATGTCTATCAGTATTACACCATTTACAGTAGGCCTACTAGTACTAGTTTATTGTTTAGTAAATAGTATTGTACCACTAGTACTGTACATAACTAAATACCGTAGTTCAGTTTTTTCATTTGTGTTTGAACGTAGTTCAGTAATTTTCTATTGTGTTTGATTTACATAAAGCATTAAATATTTTCGCATTAATTAAACTTTTATTTGCCATAACATTAGTTGGATCTGTTCTGACTTCTGTTTTTCAAATAGTTGTGACTTCTAAAAAATAATTGTAGTCAGTATTCGGGAGGATTTCGATCTTTCTTTCATAATCACTACTAATCTAGATATATATGAGCATATTATTAACTAGTAAAATATAAGTTTTAATGTAGAACTTTTTCACCTTGCAGATTTGCAGAAACTGGAAAATATCCTCAGCATTGATGGTATTTGTGATGTTGTAATTGGTCATGATATACATATGCTCATATTGACTTTGAGAAAACAAAACTTTGGAAAGTTACTAATGGGTTAATTAAATTGGGTTAGAGATAAATTAGATTTGGATTTTGAGGAACCTCTTCAAATAAATAATTATATCAAGTACATGTAATACCTAAGGTTAATTTGGTAACAGTGACTTTAAATAAAGCATAGTCTTTACAAAAGAAATTCTAACTGCTTTTTAGTACTAAACATAAATGTACAGTAACACACTTATTATTAGGCATACAGTAATACAAGGTACAAATAAAATACAATATATATAAACATATAACACATAATTACATATTTAACAAAAGCATGCATATGACTGAGTTAACCAGATATGAAATTTAAAAATCCCAACCAAACAAAATGAGCATAAAAGTATAATCCCTCATTGCAGGTGAAGCGATTTGTTTAATTTAAGATCTTTCTTGAAAGAGGTCTTGTAACTATGTCAGAGTTAAAAATAGCATGACCATAAAAGTAAAATAAGAAGAAATTCACTCTATGTTAGTTTTGATAAAGTGTAGACAAGAAGAGTGCAAATGTCAAGATAGAGTATGTACACAAGGGAGGTTAGATCATAGATGTGTACTTTGATCTGGAGTCAGAGAAATATGTCTGCAGATTCTAGAGACTGCTTTGTTCTGTAGTGAACCAATGGGTAATGGATGTTGGGTTTTAAGAGTGATCCAAACATAGCTATGTTTTGAATTTTCTGAGTTCTGCAGCAGGCATTTATATGAACTATACAGAAGAGGGTTGCAATAATCAAGTATTGTCGTCAGTAAGAAATACAAGAGATTTTTGCAGATTTGACTGAAAGAGAGCTTCAAATAGAGCTTTTTCATCTCATTTTCAGGTATGCTACACTGCATGACATGTTGATATAGTGAAGAAATACTGTTGAATATGAACCAAATTTCTCAAAGATTGCAATGTGATGGATGTTCATTGATGTGAAAGATTTAAAAGTCTAAATGTGAAGTTTATATTCTTTATGAAGTATTCAGAATAGCCTTTAGACTTAGTGTTCATCTGGAACTTGTTTTACATTTCATCCATAACTTAAGGCATTGTTGCTATGAAACAAGCTTTAGAGTCTCAGTGCTTACCAGTACAGAACACATTGAAGAATATATTCAAATAAATTACTTGCCAGTCAATCCAAATTTATCTGGAAATTGTCTTTTTGTTTACATCATCATGCAAATTTATTGATCAAAGTTCAGAATCCTCAGTATATCTTTTTATTTCCACATGAGTAAGGTGATCAGGAATTATTTACCCTAGATTCATTTATCTTTTTGAGTATAAGTTGATCTCGAGTATAAGTCAACCCCCAATTTGCCCCTTGAAAAGTGGAATTTTACATTTCTTCGACAATCACTACAGTAAACTCATGGCCTGTAAACCATATGTATGTAACTGAATTTGCCACACACACTATAGTTTCACAGTAACATAATCAGTTATACAGTATAATTTTAACATATTCCGATATAAATAAATGATATTAACTTACTGTCTTTAATAAAAAGATATTTTGTTGCACTTTCAATTTGAATGATTATAGTTTTCCTCCATTTCCAGCAAAAATCGATTACTACTAAATAGCGGATATCCGGAATTATTTCTAACCTATACTGTAGGTGAAAAATGCGAAGAAAACGTGTGTGTAGCCCAAATACAGAGGAAATGGCAGACATTTTGAATTCAGTTAAAAAAACATTGTAGAATTTTAGCAAAAATGACTGAAATAATGGTAGACATTGGTAGCATCATTTTTATTATTCAACTATCGATAAACACTGTAACAGAAAGGTAGATGATTGCTTTGAAATGTTCATTGAAACCACAGAAACGTATTTTGAGCGAAAATATAGCATTTATCATGTTGCTAAAATTTATAAAATGAGTTACGCGAGTAAAATACTATAAGTCGACCCCCCTGATTTTCATTTTGGCCTTGAAATTTTGATAAAAACCTCGACTTATACTCAAGTATATATGGTATATATATATATTTTTTTTTTTTGTGGCAATATGACATATTCTGTAATTTTGATTGGCATAACAGTTTACATTCAGTTTTACTGTAAACTGATAGACCTATTGCCATGATCAGAAAGAAAAAAATTACACCACTCTAATTCTAAAGACAATTTATATACGATTTTGGTAGAGTAATATAATTTGAATCAAGACTGCTGAAAAAGAAAGTATTTAGATTTCACTGATTTTCATCCTATGATAAAATGATAGTATTTGCAAATTTACACTTTAATACTGTTCACATTAGATTGTGTCATTTATACATATACTTAGCTAATGTAGTATAATCTAACATTTAATGTTCTTTAGAGAAGGTAATACACAACCCACTCATTTGGTGGCATTGGGTAGAAGGCAACAAATTTGAAAATTTTATTCATTGACGAAATGACGTTAATAAAATGAAAAAGTAAGTAGAATTATTGTAAAACAAATACAATTTTCAATCATCTCCTAATTTATCAATGTTTACTAGAGACTATCTTTAAAGAAGCAGATGTTATGAAAAATTGTATTATGCCTATCAATGTCAAAAGTCTCCATGTTGATATACCCTAATGTGGATGAGACTGAACTTAATTCGGCACTAATTCAGTAATTGTTACTATGGCAGTGATTAGGTCTGCATTATTTACATGTATAAATGACTCTCTAATCTTGGATTTTAATCACTTGTATGAATTAACTGGTTTTACAGTTTTGGTCAATAAAAATAAAACAATGAAGTCAAGATTATATCCTCTTCCTTGCATATATGTTCTATGTACATCTTAATTTTTATGTATTCTGTCCAAAAGGGGTTGGTGGTTCATTTTTTTCTTATGTGACATTCCTTTTTTTGCTGTATACTAGTCATTTCTAGACCTGTAGCTAAATATCTCAGATTTAAATTTAATTCAAATTATGAATATATCTTCAGCATTCCAGAACATAATTTATATTTTACAAATTAAATTTACAGATATTTATTGAATAAGTTTTCAGCTCTAGAAAAAGAGGGGGGGGGGGGAGTCACAATAAACTAAGGTACACAACTTTTAGTTGCCTTAACCGTATGAAAATACATTTTGAAATTTGATTGGAAGTTTAATAGTCACACTTATAATGTTATATGATAATCTTGATAAAATTAAAAAGTTCAATTACCAGTTATCGCTGTTGGATGTTTTAGCAAGAATTTAACTGAATTTTTTCTTATAATATCAAATAGTTGTCCTGTTGTAGGATTGCATCATAATGTCAGAACCACACTCAATGCATTGGATAGTTGAATTGTTTTTCTTCACATGGCCAAACTTGTACTTCTTAATGTGGTAGGTTACGATGCTTGAAGGATTGTGCAAAGAGGATGAACTGAAATGGTCCAAGAACGAAGTTTTGGATCACTGAGTTGAGGTTGGCTCAGTTGAAGTTTGTGGATATTCAGTGTTTTATCAATTAGGAATGACTTTAATCATGATACAATGACTGCCACAAATATCAGAGACATTGTAGAGATAAATTTTATTAATAAATTAGGGCTGCTCAAACATCTCTCAGCATGCAAAATGAATATTGAAATCATGCCATTGATGATTATCTACATTGTAGGACATATTAACAGCTTTCCCTATCTGTATATTTTTAAGTTTGATAGGCTGGCTAAGAATTTCTTAAGAGGCTGGGCATTTAAATGGTATTTGGTGGACAATACCTTTTCTTCTACTAAGTACTATGCTTAGCACAAAGATGATAGTTTTAAAAAAAATTGTCTGTGGTTGATTTTTAAAATTTTTATATATAGTGTTTTAACAGTAGTTGGAAAGATTTTGTTGTTTTTTTTTGTATTTTTTTTTAGATAGGACCCATTTAACCGTGTGTGTCGACGGAAATCATCATGGCTGTGAATGTGTACAGCACAAGTGCCACATCAGATAACCTTAGCAGACACGATATTTTGGCATGGGTCAATGACAGCTTGCAGACAAACTATGGGAAAATTGAAGAGCTATGTACAGGTAATTGTGGTGGTGCATAAATTAATACTTTAGAAAAAAAGATTTAGGGTGTTTATGTTGTAGAAGCATTTTTACTTTAATTCTCGGAATTATTTGAAATTTTACTGTTTAATAGTAAATAGTAGTCTTTCAAATGTTCATTAACAGCAAGTGGTATCCATATGGCCCATTCTCAGGGCAAGTATGCCACAAAGGGTGGGGCCATTTGAAATGTGTTAATATGTTTTCTTAAAAATAAAGCATTGAAATATCATGTGTTTATATTCTATATATTCAGAATTAATGTGAGAGATACGTAAGATATTTATATTTATTTATTTTGTAATTATTTGAAATACAAATTTGAAATGGCACCTCTTTTTGTGACATGCTTACATATAGCTATTTTCTTTAATTTTCATTGTTATAAAAAAATCCAACAAACTTACTGTATCAAAGTTTTCTTAGAAGTGTTAATAATACATTAAAGCAACATTATCTTGAAAAGGCATGTTTTTTATGGTTAATTTTGTGAAGAAATACTTTTAAAAGGCATAGTTTTGTCACACTTCCTTTCCATATATGATTGCCATTGCTTTTTAAACAATTTATACAATCAGTTTTTTTTTTGTTTTTATAATGTTTGTGAGACTTGATGTCTAATTCTTGAAGATAAATGTATCTAATGATCATGTATATATAAGCACTTAAGTTAAATTTCTAAGAAGAATGTTTCTGACTAGTACACTTTTTGAAAATATATATTTCATCCAGTACTAATGGGACAACTTAACTACTTGTTCATTTGATGTTAAAATATACAATACCTTCAGAAAAGACATTCTTATTAATAATATATCAATCTCCTGCAATTTAGAAAATCTAGCAGTATTATCATGAAAAAATATAAGGTATTAGTATAAAGAAATGTTATTTCTTCCTTCCTTCCTTACATAAATTTTATTTCTTCATTTTATTTTATGATATATTTACTCAATATGCTTTTAATTCAGTTTTCATTATATTTTTTTTTTAATGTGCTCCTTTTCCCCCGAGATTGTTAAATTCATTATGTTAAATATAACTTATTTCTTGCACATAATTTAACAGTACAATGCTTGCATTTATGACTGAAATTTCCAAAACTTTATTGATAATGATACACCTAGAGGTATTGATTTGTTGGGTTATTTTTTGCTTTGGCATAAATTGCTTTTCATTTGATTTAAGTCTCATCTGTGGGATTTATTTAGTTTTTACTCTTTTTTTTTTTATATATAAATCATGTTTGTAATGTAAGCAAGTATTTGCATTGACCAAAACTTTTGCTTTTAGCTGTTTCTATATTTTAATTATTATTATTATTATTTAATCTCACCAGGAGCTGCTTATTGCCAGTTCATGGATATGCTCTTCCCTGGTATGTACTAGTTTATTATTATTGTTGAAATAAACACTGGGTATCTTCAGAAAACTTGAAACTTATGTTTGTTTTGGAGGTTTTCCAGTCTGTTATGAGAGGGTCTTTTGATCTCATGCATACAGGGAGGCATGACATTTTGGTTGATGAGCAAGTCTGCAACACACCAACCAAAAAAGAATATCATGATATAATACAATAAATCTGCAATATTTCTTTCAAGTTAAACTTCTCTCGTAATTTTACAGATGTTTTAAATTATTTTAGTTTCATTCAAAAAATCTGCACGTGCCATTTAGTATTCATCCACTTGTAAATGCTGAATTTTCAGTCTCCTTTGTTGAAAATATGATTAACAGTTTAAGTACAAGACCCATTTAGTTCAAACATGGAATTTCAGATTAGTTCTGTTTTATTATTGACTGAACATCGAGTGGTAAGGTGGCTGTCGTTGGGTAAAAAATACTAGATTAAACTATATATCTTGCTTATATATTTTAAAATTCTAGATCTCTTAAATACATTCAACACCTTTCCACTGAAAGGATATGATACAAATTATTTAAGCTCATTGGCAGAAACTGTATTAAATATAGTCAAGGTGGTACATTTCTAATAATAAACATATTTAAAAATATTAGTCATACAGCATAGTAAAAATAATATTTATTTTAGCTGTGCAAGTCTCAGTGACAAATCTTCTATTTGGCATAAATGGATCTAAAGAAAACTTAAGTAAATCTAATGAAAATTTTTGAGCAATTTAATTTTAATTAATTTCCACCATTAATAAAAATATCAAGATTTAATAAAATGCTAAATCTTATCAATACTGTAAGTGTTTTACAATAATTGCACACAAATTATGCCAGAGTTTATACAGACTATATAAATAGGTAACCCCTAATTTTTTCTAGTTAATTTTGTACAAATCTTGTATACTTAAAATGTATGAGCTCTGATGAAATAAGGTGTACCCAAGATTTTGATGATGATAGCTAAAATACTTTTTGAGCTAGCATTAATTTAGCATTGTCATTTATGATCAACATTTTGTAGATGTAACCAATATGTGACTTTTCAAATAGATCACAAGTAAAATTAAATATAAACCACATCAAAAATCAGTCCCACATATTCTAATAAACATAGTCACAGACAACAAGAAACAACAGATATAGTGCAAAGTTGATTTTCAGTTTATTAATTATAAATTTCTTAGGAGAATGTGCTTTTGTTTCATGAAATTGCTTACAAAACATAAACTGGACTATTTATGGCATCATAGTATACGCAGCTGATGAACAAAATACATCCAGAAGATATATTAAGTCATTTGCCTGTAGTTAATGTCTGGTTTTTTTCATAGGCAATGAAACTGAAAAATTATTGAAAGCTGAAAATGACTATTTCAGCGAATTTTAATGATAAAAAGCAGTAAACAAGTGTTATACAGAAAATGTAAACAGGAAAATTGTCATTTCTCTGAAAATATACATCATACAGAATTGGTTCTTATGTCAAAATGATCAGAAAACTGTACTCTGTCTAAATATATAGTTATTTGTGTTTAATTATATATATATTAATTTTTCATTTTATTCAATATATTTTCACAGAAAATGAAAATAAATAAATGGTTACAACTATGAAAGTATGCATGGTTATTTTTCATCTATAAAAGTGATCAGCAGGATGTTATCCTTTAATTAACGATAGATAATTTATATATAATGTTTTATATTTTTTAACATTTTTACAACACAGACTTTAATATTTAAAAACAATACCCATTATCTTAACTATATTCTTGGTATAAAAGCATTCTGATTTCCTTATACATAGTTCATTGATATAAAAAAATGTTTAACACTTATGCTATTACTAATTATAATAAAATAATATGCACAACATATGTTTTTATTCTGAAGGTTTTGTATGATATTAAAACAGTGACAACATACATATTAAAATTTTATTGTTAAAACAGTTCTCTATCCATGTGTACATGAATTAAATAGCAGTGACATATTTAATATAATATTAATAACAATGTACATTATAAGTTTGAAACTCTTTGATGTGAAACTTTGTTCAGTAATAAATCAATGTTTATTTGACCATCTGACTTTGAGACATGAGAAAGTAGAGATTTGTAGATATAACCTTGTGCATTTTACTCATGTATTTTTTTTTCCAAATTTGCTGAAGTTTTGAGAGATGGGCAAAGTTGTACAAGTCAGCCCTAAAGAATGTGATCTGTCAAACTTAAATTTCTTTGCAAAACTTAAGTTCTGAACACAGACCATTAGAAACTTAACAGCTATTAAATAATCAAACACAACATTCAATAGTGAGTCGGACTAATGCTATACTTATTACAGAATGGTCAAATATAATTAAGTTTAGATGATGTGGAAAGAACATTTTTGTATTTGTTAAAAGGATGCTCTTGAGCTGGGCTATAACCTTGTGAACATTTGATGACAGATGTGGAATGAGGTCACCAAATTTAAGGAAAATATACTTCTCTGCAAAGACTGAAATTTCTTCAAAAGGTCTTTTTTTCCAGGTCACAAAAAATCCAGTTGTGCAATAAGTTGGTTGGTAATCTTCCTCTTCCCTCAGCCAAGACATACAAAGACAGAAGAAGAAGTATTGCTTGCTAGTTACAGAAAACATACTACAAAATATTTAATCCACATTTTCAATAAAAAGTTAAATATACAAAAAATATTAAGTTTACTATTTAAAAAACATCAGTAAACTGACCACCTTCTTTTACTATAATACTAATAATTAAATAATGTAAAAACACAAAATTACTTGCCTCTTTTCAGCTAGTCTTCATTTAAAAAAATAAAATATACAAGAATTAAGTTTGCTCAGAATGTCAAACAGAATAACTGCAATTTAAAACATCCTGTCTTTAATAATTACAAAATTTAATTGAAAAATCCTCAAGCTAGCTTGTTCTTTATTTATGTACCACTAAAAAAATTAAAAGATCAATAAACCAGACTAGCAATAAGGGCAGAATCTAAAAATTAAGAGGAAAGAAATTATGCTCAGATTAAAAATACAACTGGACAAAAATATTGAAAAGTCTGTATATAAGAACACACACACACTGAATAAAATATCTTAGTAATAAAGTAAATCCAGTGCTTGAAATATGCATTTCACAGACCTAAATGTTTCTGCTGCTTACTATTTTTGCATCAATAGTTATCTTTTCTTGTTTGAATTATTGTTTTAAAACTATGTTTCTAAATAATAAAATTACTACATGTATAATGATAAAATTAATTCTGTAAATAAAATAATAGATATAAATATGATATTACTGCAAGAAAATAGCTACCAAACTTTAGTGATAGAGTGACTCTCAGACTAACATATTTTTGAACTACAGAAGTGGTATTGTTGAGAAAAAAATCACCAATTCTGTTTTGAAAAACAGAGATATTTTAACAGAAAAATAATAATAGTAAAGTAATCATTAATACAGCACTTACTAAATGATCTTAACAATAAGAGGTTTCAACTGTTTGTACATGACAGAAATATTAGTGGTAGCATCAAAATGTGCTTCACAAATCATAATTGACAGGAAGTATATTCTGGGGTTTACAAGTTCTAAGCATTCTATGGATTAGTAATCGCTGACTGGCATATCATTTTAAAGATATACAAATTTGGCAGAAAATGATTTATTTTCAACAACTGTGTGATAAATATTTAATCCTAAAAATGTATCATGAACTTTTTACTTTTAAGAATTATTTCATTATTCACAACACACAATAGTAGAGAAAAGAAAGTGTTTGTATAATGGACCAATCAGATTTTAGGTTACAAGCCCATGGAAGATTTACTTTATTGTTAAAAAATGGTACCTGAAAACGTGAATTTTACTTTTTCGGCTGTGAAACAACATTTGAGTTTTGACCCATTTTTGTTGCAACCCTAAGATACAGATTGATTATATAATAAATAACTGTCTTCACGAAGAATAATATAAAACAATTGAATTTACAGTTAATATACAAATATATAGTTGGAACAAGCAATAGTACAGAAGAGACCATGCTTTTCTCACTGATGAAAAAGATGTCTTGAGAGCCCTTTTGATAAAGATCATGGTCTCTTTTTGTATCAGCTGAGAAGGCATCAAATTGCAGATGGGACCAACGCTTTCTGAATGTAGAAAATTCATATATGTAGATGAGTACAAGTTTCTTAGCAAGATCATGTTTTGATACTGATACTGATAGGTGAAATTTAGCAACAGAAAAAATCTTGTATTTTGCTGTGAACAGGTAGCAGTGAAGACTGGGGAGAAGTAGAGTGACATGATTGGTTCTTGGACCTCTGAGAATAATTATAGTTGCACTGTTTTGAACCTTGCAGAATTGAAAGTTTATTACTGTTGAGCCTTGAGGGATGACAGCTCCCCATCCCCATGAAATTTTTGTATATTCTTTGCTTATTTAGTATTACTCTTAGTATTAGTAGTACTATTGACTGTTTTCTAAAATTTTTATTGTAATTTTCATTTGAATCATGAAAATAATTTTCCAAACTTAATAGATGTCAGATTACCTATTTTATTTTTTATCTTTATTCTAGGGTCTGTTATTTTGAAAAAAGTCAAATTTAATACAAGATTAGAACACGAGTTCATAAACAACTTCAAATTACTTCAAGCTGCTTTTGGAAAAATGAGTGTAGACAAGGTGAGTTTTAAGAATTTTTAATATATTCAGATAATTTTTGTGAATTAAGCTGATGAAATATAATAATAGCAAAATCAGAAATATAATGATAGCAATATCAGTTTTTATTTTTTAAGTTATTTACTAACAATTTTAGTTAAGAAAGAAATTTTTTTACATTGTTATTTAGATATAAAATAATTTATTAAACTTGTTTTCTGGCTTGATTAATTTTATTAATGTGAGCATTTGAAATAAACATTTTTCAAAGAGCTGGTCTGAGAATTATGTGACAACATTTTAATATAAACAGTATTTTGTATAGAACTTACCTATTCTCAGCCACACATAGTGCTTGGTCCTATAAAATTGACTTAAATGTAGAACTTACCTATACTGTGCTTGGTCCTACAAAACTGACTCCCGCTCAACAATAAAGAAAAGTAATTCCAGTATTGATTTTAAGTGTTGAATAAATGAATTGGAGGTAATTTTGAGGCTTGGGGTAACACCCATAAAATTAATGTAACAGATAAGTACTGTCTTGTGCGAAGTGAGCAAGTAAAATACACTTATCAGTCAATTATTTTTAAGCAGGAAAAACAATAGAGATTGCTGAATGAGTTGAATACATTTTTATTTTTTTTAATTTTAAAAAAATCTTATTCTGTGTTGTAAGAAAAAATTACTTATTTTTATATAATTTATCAGTCTTAAAATAGGTAGCGGCACCAAAAAATAAATAATAAAATCAAGCATTCAGTTTTGTTATTTTCATTTAAAACTTTTTAAAACATGAAAAATAAAAAAAAATTGTGAAGCTATCTCATTTGGTTCCAGAGATATGCTATTTTTATGAAAAGGTTATTTTGACCATTTTTAGACTTGCTAAAGACTAACTAAAATCTAACATGCAGTTTTGAAAGTTGGATACTTTATTCCTTTCTACTTGCTGATAACAAAATGTAAAGTTGTAACTTTCTATATGATGAAATAACAAAATGCCTGGCTGCAGAAGTTAATAAAAACCATCATCAGGATAGTTAGAAATAACGCGATTGATGAAGTTTGACACAGCATATCTAATTCATTCATTGAAATATATCATTGAAACTGTTCACATATGTTCAAATGTATATAAAGAATATGCCCAATTTTTTCCAGGATGTTATTTTCATTTGAATCATGTACAGGTTGGCCCAAACTTTGTAAAATCATCAAAATGACTGACAACGGCACTTTTACACATTTTTTGCACAAAACAGGCCATAACATTTGAACCATTTGCATGATCATCATGAAATTTTGCAGTGTGATAAATATTACTTTGGTCATTGTGTATAAAAAAATTCAACACTTTTTATGCAAGCACGTGACAGACCCAGTAATTTCGAAAGAAAAAACTGCTAATCATACTAAACTGCGTAATAAAACTATAACCCCTTTAAGGAATAGCAACTAAAGTACTTATCGAAAGCAATAATGCAGTAATAAATTTAGTGTAAACTTTGCGATTTCACTTTGGAATGAAGCGCGCTCATTACAAAGTTGGAAGGCATTGTTGTAAGACCGATCGTATTTAGTTCGCTACGTTTGATTGGATTGCAAGTGCCCCACAGATCATGAATACATTAACCCCATACCTCATTCGAAAGGGTATGGAAAGACCTTTCATTCAAGCCTAGTAATTGTGTACTTTTGATCATTTTTTTACAACGAAAATTGCAGATTTTTTGCCGAAGTTCGCTTTAAAGCTAACTTTTAAAATGTATACAGGAAAAAACCACACCAGCCTATAGCACAATCGACGCAGCATTTAATTATCTTCATTTTGATACCTAATCTATGTGTGTAGTGTGTTTTTGGGATTTCCACTGAGGTAAGAAACAAGGTATATCAAACGCGCATTCTGTTAAGTCATGTAAATCGGCAGGACAAAACTCGACACTGGTGAAAAATTAGTCAACTTTATTCAATCAGCGTAGTTTCCACATACAAACAAGACATACAAATTTACAATCATAAGAAAATAGAAACATTAAGCTTGATTTTGAATGTTTGTTTGAATTAAACAATGCTTTGGTTGTTGAGAAATCAGTGAATGAAAAGTAATAAAAATGTGCACTTTTACAAAAGTATAGCGGCTGGAAGGCAACTGTGCCGCTACCTACTTAAAATTAAAGTTAAAGGAATTGGTGCTTAATGAAGTAATAAAATAAACTTTATAGTTTCAATTTTATTGTGTAGTTTTAATATAGGTAACAATGTAGTGTTTTTATTTAGACAACTGTGGCTATGCTAACTCTCCTTTTATAAGATTTAGGCAAACCTTTTGAAACAAACTAAGTGCTATTAAATTAATATTTTATTATAATTTCTTTAAAATAATTAGAAATTATTCTATGAAAATTTAAAATTTAGTCTATGAAAGTCTTTTATAGTAAGAGGAATATAGGGTTTGTGAATAATTGCATAATATTTTTTTTAAATGCTTCTGCAGTAGTTTTGGTCCTGGCACATTGAATTGTATTGTTTTTATTCGTTTTAATTTTTGCTGCTTATTACTTTTGATTTTAATAGGCAATTCCAGTAGAGAAATTGGTGAAGGGACGATTCCAGGATAACTTTGAGTTTGTGCAGTGGTTCAAGAAGTTTTTTGATGCAAATTACCAAGGTAGTGATGATTATGACCCACTTAGTGCCCGTGGTGGAGAACCAGTTGGTACTGCAAAACAAGGTGCTCTGAATAAAGCGCCAACCAACAAAGTCAGCACAGTGCCGAAAGCACGAAGTAAGTACTTTGTTAACCTGGAGACACTTCAGTGTGCCCGATTCAGGGTTACTGGTAATCCATTACTTTACTTGTCTGCCTGCTAGTATGCTTTTACAAATTTACCTCATAAATATACCAATGTGCAATTTTAATTGACAATACAATTTTGGATTTTTAAATTGTGTCTTTGTGTGTGTGACTGTGAGATTTAGTTGCTTTATAATGCATCTTTGCTAATTAAACAGAGCTACAAATAAATAGAGAAATAGAGACAAGACATTTGTGTTAAATAAGATATTTTTATTTAGTCCTTCTTTAATTATATCTCTTTAAAATGTCCCAAATTAAATGTAATTGAAAAAGAAATTGTATAATGCTGTGATTCCAGTTCATGTGCCCTTTGTGTATCAGGATTTTTTCCATAGTGTCCAGTCAGAAAGCACCTGTCAATTACCATTACATTTGGAATATCCAACAATGCCCCTGTGAATTAGCCATCTCAGAGTGCCACAGTGCACACTTCGGGAAACACTGTTATAGTGTGCTTATGTATGGACATTAGTACTGGTGTACAGATTCATTCTTTAGACATTTGGACAGTTATATTGCCTTCCAGTTTAAACAAAATTCTCATAATCACCCATACAAATGCTAGCTGTGAAATTTAGAAAGAGGCAACTTATTATATAAAACTTTTTTGAACCTCAAACCTCACAGTAAGTTTTTTATATTAGTAGATATACAGATTATAATTGTCACACCATCTGGGAGGGGGTAGTGGTCTAGCCGATGACACACAGAGTCTGCAAGATGGAAAATAACAAACTCTCACACACAGACACCATGATGTTTGGGGGGTTGAGGGGAGGGCATTTTATTCTGTATGTAGGGTAAAGTGTGAAAGTTGGCTGTGTGAGTGCACGCATGTAAGATTGAATGTGAAATGTGGATGAACAGAATGAAAGGACAAACAACTGCACTGCGCACCACTTTCGGTAAACCAAAACAGACTCTTTGAATAAAGCTAACAATGAAAATTTTTACTCAATAATGTAGGGGGGTACTTTTGCACGGCTGTTAGTCAATCATCCAAAGGAACATCCATATGCAACACTCATGGTGGGAGACCAGAGCAATGAAAAAAATGAATGAAAATAAAATAAATGAATACAGACTAATAATAATAACAACATGCAGGACTCTAGGATTACTTCAAATAAGATTCTGTATATACTCAGGAGACATAGTGGTCTGTACTCTAACTGCAATAGAATTTGATTTTATAAAATATAAGCCTACAATAATACTTCAAATACAAGACTAAAGCCACTAACAAGAGAAAAAACACGATCCTGCATATAATTTCTTTCAGTGAGGAAGCCCTTGTATTACGCAGATCTCAATATGGATAGGCTCATCAAATGGATGGGCTACATTATAATCACCTCTAAGATCCTGCACTTAATCAAAGGTGAAAGAATGCTATAATGATATATTAACCAGTCTTTTCCCAGAAACATGTATTATTTTTTTTTTTAATGTATTTCTATTGCTTCTAAAGATTAGCAACTATAGAGACTAGTTCTCTCACAGTGATTGAGATCAAGTAAAGGCAGCAGTGTTAATTGTATTTAAGGTAATATATATCTAACAACTAAGCATTAATATTTGTAATTTCAAATTCTGGCTAAAAACCATCAATGAAAAATGAATAAACCATGAACATGTTACTTAGTTTCCAACTTTATTGGCAAATAATCTATATAACTATTTTAAGTCTTTAAAATCTTGTGGCTTACTGTTTCATTTATAATTGAGTCATTTCCCCTGACATCAATTTTTACTATAACATCCATTAGATAAATATACTCAATCATCTGAAAGGTCTAACAAAAGTCAATAACAAGAAAGATACAGTAGGCTATTTTCTGTCAAGTGATTAAATGTACAAATAATTATGTACTCATCAGACTTTTTTATTTTTATTTTCTTATTGCAAGAATGATGAATACACAAGAATAAAACAATTTTATTGAAATAAAATGTGAATTCCATACAGTCTTAGAGAGCAGTTGATAATTGGTTTTACAATAATTTGGAGGTCAATGATACATATTATTAAAATACTTAGAAACAGACAGGGGCATGCAAAAATTGTGATTTTTTTTTTTAACCTCTTGTTGGTGGCTTTAGTCTTTTGAAGTATGTATATTTCATAAAATCAAATGCAAATCTGTTAATACACTCCTCAGATTAATAATTGCTAATCACCATATTATATTACAGGATTACAAACATAATTTCTTGCCATGTTCTAATGATTTGACTAACTCATCAGTACAGTGTTTATGACTATAAGTATAGCTTCATTTCATTTTATATATATAATTGCATTTAGTGTACAATTGTAACATTAAGTTTTGATTTAGTTTGATTAAAAAATTATTATATATAATACGAACTACTTCAACTAAAGTATAGTAGTTCATGGTCACATACTACTACTGCCTTCATGCATAAAGCTAAATAATATATTTTCTAGATTAAGGCGATGTATACTTTGTATCTCCCTCTCATATGTGTGTGTGCGTGTGTGCAGGTAACAAAATAGCTTTGTATAGATAATAATTTAATTTTACCAAGTCTTTGAATGTACTGACTTTTACAACCATTTCTCCGTGTACTGATAATAATAGCTTTGTACAGATTATAATTTAATTTTCCCAGGTCTTTGTAATATACTGACATTTACACACCTTATCTGATATCCTGGAAAATTATCTCAAGTGAAATATTTCCCATTTGGTAACTTGTTTTCATTGGACTCATCTGTGCTTAGTAATTTAGCATTCATTCATTTGAATACCACTTTTATTTATTTATATTTTTTATTAGTTGGTAATATATTCTCTTTTAACTCTTTTTGTATTTTCTATTTCTTTATCATTATTTGAAATGATAAGTTACTATCAGATGGTTAAGATTTTATGTGAGAGCTGTTACGTCTATGGTTAGTGAGTGCTGTTGTGTGTATCAAAGTGAAGAAGTAAATTTTATATGAGAGCTATTATGTCTATGGTTAGTGAGTGCTGTTGTGTGTATCAAAGTGAAGAAGTAGATTTTATGTGAGAACTATTACGTCTATGGTTCGTGAGTGCTGTTGTGTGTATCAAAGTGTTGAAATAGATTTATATTTCAACTTCAATTTATAACTTAAACTTTGAGTTTATAATCATTTTCTTCATTATTTTTGAGAGAACAAGTTAATTTGGACCAAACATACAAAGTTTATAAAAGTTTAATGAAAAGATATAAAACTGTTCGAGTCTGTTTAATGTAAATAAACTACACTTGCACTTAACCTTTTCTAAAAAAAAAATTTCAATTTCAAAGGTATCTTGTTTTTCTTTCACTCGGTGTTTTGCTAATAGCTTCTTAATGTGCAAACATTGGAGCCTTGCCTGTCAAATTAATACATCAATTATGTGGGCATCTTTTATATGACAAATTGCATATTAATTTTTTTAAGTAGTGGCTCAAAAGTAGGTACAAGATACCTGGTTTTTACCTGCTAAAATTATGCTGCTAAAGCCCTTCTGTTGATTTCTTTTTCATCTTAAGTACTATGTAAAATAAACTATGTAAATAAGCATCACAAAAAAGGATGAAATAAGATGCTTCAAAATTTGTAAAATAATATAAGTACTTCGAAATAAATACGTAAATGAAAAAAGCAATATAAAGCAACTTTATAAATTGATCAATAAGGTAGAGTTTGAAAATATATTTAGATTGCTTACTGAATCATACATTAATGTAGTTTGTAGGAATAAACTACAGTTATTTGAGTAAAATATTTGGAGCTAAAAAAATAGTTTACACAAAATGCATTCATTGTTTGCTAATCACCTCTGTCGTATGGAACAACTAACAAAAGTAATATTCACTAATAAAAGTGCATACATGATCTAGATGTTGCTTGTGAAAAAGAAATGAAAGCTTTGCATTATAAAGAAGAGAAATTGAGCAGTTCAGTAGTGGTACTTCTTTCACATTTTTAATTAAAACACTTGAAATATATGTGTTATGTTGAAATTAAGATAACATATTCTTCATTTATTGATTTAATTAAATGATTGGAATAATTAGTGGCAACAAACCTTGAAACCAGTTGGTGCATTAATTTACATGATAACCTCTTCAGTTTTGTTTAAAAAATGGTTATTTAGGTATTTATATCAAACATATCTTTTAATCAATTGTAAATATATTAACATTTCTGTTTATCAGCTAATAATGTGATATTTTCTCATCTCTCTGCTGTACATATTGAATGCAGTTATTATACTTTTACTCCTAATGAGTTATTAGCTGTGTTTTGTTTATATTAGTAATAGTAGTAAACAGTTGACATTTCTGTCCTTTGGTAGCACCATTATCCGCGCCTTTGACCAAGGCAGCACCACAAAGACAGGCAGCTCAAACAATCAAGTCACCATTGTCAAAACCAGCTAGCAACCATGCAGGAGGTGACACTCAGGCAATCGAGGATTTGAGAGCAGAGGTATAGTTTTTTAATTTTAAGATTTCGGCTATGCATTATGGTTACTATAACATCACAAGCATAATGCTGTTCTATTCTGTAATAATTTTGAGTCAAATTCAGGGTTTTGCATTATATGTAAGGGTAATTTTTGTTGGTCAGTCGGGGTGTGCATTTTA
This sequence comes from Sinotaia quadrata, assembly GCA_028829895.1. Taxonomy (NCBI): domain Eukaryota; kingdom Metazoa; phylum Mollusca; class Gastropoda; order Architaenioglossa; family Viviparidae; genus Sinotaia; species Sinotaia quadrata. The sequence continues at coordinate 141,163,446 of CM054178.1, read as the reverse complement.
CTTAGGGAAGTTTTGGGGAATCTTTTATTAGAAAGCTACCTAAAAAAGAATAGTGCCCATCCACATCTGGCAACACTCAAAGAAACTTTTACTGGTTAACTCTTTGAAGAAACTTTTTTCTTTTTTAATTTGCTGAATAAATGCCTGAGAAAGAAAGAAGTATTGATACACCAGTGCCATAGTTAATACTGATGCAAGGTGCTGGTTTTAGTCCAATTTGTCAGTCATATGAAGTGCAAGCACCATTTGTCAGCTGATCATAGATATGGGTGTGAGACTGATAAACAGAAACATAACCTTCATTATGTACATTTATTTACAATTATGAATATTGACAACAGCATAAAAATAAAAAATCATCCACCGTATCAAAGAGGTAATGAAATTGAATTTTGTCATTAATTAAAGTAATGAAATGAGTGTTGAATCTTCTTTCACTAATCAGAGTAGTGAAATGAGTGTTGACTCCTCTTATAAGAGTAATGAAATGAATGTTTAATTTTCTGACACTAATCAGAGTAATGAAATGAGTGTTTAATTTTCTCATACTTAGAATAATGAAATGAATGTCTTCTCATGTTAATTAGAGTAATGAATTAAGTGTTCAGTCTTCTCATACAAATTTATATCCTTATGTAATTAATTAATAATCTATATCACACACACACAATACGTCGCTAATTAATTAATATTTTTACAGAAATGGATAGCTTACTTTGAATCCAGAAATCCAGAATGCACACTTATGCATACATATTTTAATTTAAAATTAAAGAAGACATTTTGAAAACAAAAATCACTGTTTTATGTTTATTACAGAATTCATTGATTTCTCAGAAAAGCCCCAACATGAAAAATGAATGTTGTCTACAAATACGATATAAACATTGAAAAGAGTAAACAGTAACTTCCTGACAATAACTCACATTTCTACTAACACTTGAATCACTGGCAAGCAATAGAATTATCCATGAATGTTTCTTTTTCCTGTTAATGATTTGTAAAGACATACTCAATATCAGGAAATTAAAGAACATTATATTATCATCTATCAGCAATTGAACATTTAGCACACTCACTTCATTTTAAGCTTATTTCCCTTAAGGAGATAAATTATTTTCAGTATTTAAATTATGCACTATACTGTATAACTAAAGTCTTTTTACTATTTTGTTAATAGGCATATACTTATGGATTTTGCATATTCTGTCACAATGTGTTGACATTAAAAAAGTTATTCACTTGATATATGAAAAATTATTCTTAAAAAATAATTAGTCTTAGCAAATTTTTTAACGGTATATTATGACCATGAAAATCAGTCCCAAGATACATGTAGAAAAGCCAGGCATCTCATTTAACTTATTTATTTACCAATAAAGTTTGTAGAAAAAACTTCTAGCATGTTTTGAGAACAAAAGCTGTAATTGCAAATATATCAGACTTCACTGTCAAAATTTTGCATACAGTTTTTGCATGTTAATATTTAAAAAAATTACTAGAATATGATTTACAAATCATTTTGTCTCATTACTTTTTTCGCTTCTTTTACAATTGTCACTCTCACTAATGGTACTTGAAATACTTGCACAAGTAACAGCCTAATCTGACAATTTCTCACTAGTTGCTATCATCTTTGACAGTAAAACAAAAATCCTCTCAAAAACAGAATTTAAAATTTCAGTGTATGATCAGTGTCTGCTACCAATTCTTTCTCTGCTTTGTCACTTTTACATTTGTCATTATCACGACTGGCACTCGAAGCACACAAATGATAGGATAACCCATGACAGTGCCATACTGTTTATTGTAAACCTTCAGCAATAAAATAAAATAATTTCTGATGCAGAATTAATTTGAAAATATTTCTAAGTTTGCATCAACATCACCTACCATGTTGCATTGACAGAGATGCTAGACTTCCAAACACATGCTTACTACCAATGTTGTGACTTTATAAATAGTATTAGCTTAAAGCTATACAATCTAGAGGTGTTATTCATGATGACATATTTTCTTTCTAGCAATATTTTGTTTCCCCCTTATTAATATATGGTTTTTCACTTCATGAAACTGTATATATTTTTAGAAAACAAGGTTATCTTGACTATTCTTGATTATTGCACTGTCAAGAGTTACACTACAGATTAGAATATTTGGTTTATTTTTAAAATTCAGTCTTTTTCTTATAATCAATCGCGTTTATTTTGACTTTTGAATTCTTTTCCATCCGTCTGTCTTTTTTCTTTCAGCTTCGGCAGCTAACTCTGGAAAAGGAAGGACTTGAAAAGGAGCGTGACTTCTATTTTGGCAAACTGCGTGACATTGAGGTGATCTGTCAGGAGCATGAAGATCAGGCCACAATTAAAGGCATCATGGACATATTGTATGCCACAGAGGTATTAGTTTGAAAAGAATATTTGTGCTTTCAACACACACTGGCTCTGATTATACATTATGACTTCTGATGATGATGATTTGAAGAATGAATATGACCCTCACTAACTTAATGCAGATACAGTGGACCCTTGCATAATGTTATTAATTCATCATAGAGAAAGGAACAGTTTATGAAATTAAGATTATGCAAGTATGGGAATTGTAAATAAACATAATCTAAATAATGAAACAAATTTTTGTTGATTAAATATAAATATGAATTTAATTATTTTAGACGAAGGAAATCTGTTATATGAGATTTTTACAAATACTCATTTGTAACTGCCTTGTATTCATACCGTTCTCATATTTGGCTATAATTTTCTCTTTGTTTACAGTGAAATTATTTTTCTAGTCTGATCTCATTATACTGTTCTCATATTTGGCTATAATTTTCTCTTTGTTTAAAGTGAAATTATTTTTCTAGTCTGATCTCATTATACTTGTTTTATTGTTAATTATTGAAAGTACTTAATGTGAGAGAATTATAGGGAGCTCTTTCATTAGAGAAATGCAACCAATATGTAAGCAAGGCCAAAACTTAGCACAACAGCATTTTTGGTATGGCCGAAACAAGCCGTGAGCTTGTTTGTGGAGCCTGACAGGTCAAGTTTGGTGTAAACTTTGGTAGCATGTGGAATCTAACCTTGTATGAATCCAGCATTTAGGGTCCACTTATGCATGATAAGCAAGCATTATGCATCAGGTGAACAAAATAACAGTATGAACAACAGTCACTAGTCTGTTACACAGCAAGCAAAGGCAGTAATTTGCAACTGGCTAGAAAGGCAGCTTTCTACAATGCAGATATTGATATAACTTGAAGTGTTTATTAGTGAAATATGTGTTCATTTAGTAACTATTTTTGATTTTTGACATTGCCCACGTCTCTCAGATGCTGACATCATTTAATTTATCTTCTTTTTTTATTTTATATAAAATCTTGCATTAGCTAATTAATCTTTTGCTTTGCTACAGTCATGCTGCATGATTTGGGCTGATACACTGGTTCAAGATGCTTGTATAGTGGAAATACTAACATTTTACATGTGTTCCCCTAACTCAGCAATAACTTATCTTTCAATTTAATGTATTGTTTTTGTGTGAGTTTTGTCACTGTACTATTTACAGCATTTTTAACAATCACTGTATAGGAATAATGCTACTGTACAGCAGAGTTTCCACATAAAATAATAATTGTTTATTCTTGTATTTTAACAAAATCCACATTCGTAATTAATACAAGAAATATTTATCTTGCTTTAGGTAAAGGTAGGAATATACCAGCTATGACTAGGGGCAGAATTGTATCTTACACTGTTGTGCAATAACATTAGTTTGTAGTTTGTAGATTCAGTATTTTGGTAATATTATTATTTCAAATTCTCACACCACCACCACCCCTGCCCAAATAAATTATAACCCTGTTTCAAGCCATAAATTGTAAGAAAATATATAAATAAATAATAGACCCACAACAGTATTAACTAGTATAGGGTATACTGAACCACTTTAACTTATATAAAAGATATTTATTAATTCAAATTATTTTATTATATTTTATAACCTTTTGAATAGTAAAGAGGTTTTACTTGATAAACTATAAAAGTATTTAATATAATTAATTATTCTCTTCAAACATGGGAATGTATGCTTAGATACAGTACCTAGTCCTAATATTCTTTAGATATAGGTCCACAACATAGGAAAACACAATTTTGACATTTGCCTTATATCGAGAAGCAATACGGGACAACGTTTAAAAAAAAAAAAATCACTTGTACTCATTTTTCTTTTTGTTTGCTTGTCATTAAACTGATATTTCTAGCATTCAAACCAAACACCATGGGGCACATAAATTGTTTTTTTATATATATATATACATATTTCTTGCTTTGGAATTTTTGACACAGATTGAAATATGATTTAACTTTAATCCTTCGCTGGAATTGTAATAACTGTGTTTGCAGTGATGTCATTTTCTGTTTACACAGGAAGGATTTGCACCACCAGAAGAAAATGCTTTGGAATTTGAGCAAGAAGAATACTGAGTTATCTGTCATCTTTCAACCACAAGAACAAAATTTGACCACAAACATTTGGCTTTACATCTTTTGCGGGGGCAATACACCATACTGCAGAATTATTGGACTTTAGGTGGGGCTGCAATGCTGGGTTTTCAATAGGTACACCAATATATTCCTGCAATTGACTGCAAAATTTCAGTCCAGGCCTCTTTTTCCTCCCTCTAACAATGGTTGTGGTGTGAAGCCCCCAGTCAGCATGGACTGATGTCTCTAAATGTGGACAAGTGTCATTTAAGTGTTAATGGGTAAAAATACTATAGTATTTATTTCCATCCAAGTATCTTTTAAAAATTTTTTTTTTTCCAGAGATGGTGAGTCCAAAGCATATTACTTTTACATATATATATTTGCCTCTTTTTTATGCTAGAACTATACTATAGTATGCAGCTTTCAGGAAATAAATTTCTTTTGCACTATCACTAAGGACAAATTGCATTAAAGTATGTGAGTCTGAGTTTAATAACTTTTTGCATTTTGCAAGTAAAGTTTATCTGCTTTACCTGCCTTTGTTGTATTGTTATTAACAAAAATAGATCAAGGGGGATGTTTCCTGTTGCATTGGTTTATTTAACTATCCTCAGATTAAATCACACGTGCCAGATTATCTTAATTTGTACTGCAGGTCTTGTATAATTATCTGGGAAGTGTAATATGCTTTGCTGATTGTTTTAATTTCTTTAATCACTTTTCAAACAGGAATATTTAACACTGCTGCTAACTTACAAGCCACTTCAGTGTGCAAATATTCCATTGTCGATGGCATTTGCTAAAAAAAAAGAATAATCAATCTTTTGTTTATAATCTTTTATTTCCCAAGAATATATTTTTTTAGAGTTAGGCTTTCTTGTATTCATACACCATATAATTCTTCCTTCTCATTGTCCATTGTGTATGTACTGAAACAATAAGGGGTAGATTTTGATTTTAAAGGCCTAGCACTTCTCATTATTTTATTTTGTTTCATTTTGAATTAAATTTTAAAGTGTTATTTCAGGTGTCTTCGATTAGACCAGGTTGTACAAACTGTTTGTTTCGGCAATATTATCCCATACAAAAGAAAATAATCAAATTTTAAAAGTGGTAGATTAAGACAAAAAGATAAATAATTGAGATATTTTGAATGGTTTCTAAAGTAGTCAGAATTTTAATTTGCTCAAGCATTTGTTGTTGAGTTCTTTATAAAAGATTTATGATATATGTGCAAGTAACATACTTTAAATTATGTGTGCAATGTTCAGACTTAGTAGCTTAACATTACATTTTAAGAATAGTTTTAAAAAATATTCTTTATTTTATATTTAGAACAAAGATTTGCCACTTTAACAAATTTAATTTGCTCGTAACCTGCACAAAATTGTTTGACTACTAAATATTGCTTGACTACTTAAAGGAAGCCATGTTCTTATCTGCTTTATTATTTATTTGTTATTGATATATATATATATCTATGATTTTGAGATGGTTTGAGTGGTTGTGGAGGTGATAATTTTATTTCTTTATTATTTGTATAACTGCTGGTACAACGTCTCATAAGTCAGTGCACGAGTTATATTTTACTTATGATTTTAATTATGGTATATCAAAATTGATGCATACCTGTCCATACACTAAGGTGTTAAAAATTATCAGTTGTACCATACAATTATTAAACGATCTTCTTTTGCTTGAATCCCTAAATTAAACAGTTATTCACTTTTTGCCATGGTGGAACAAAGTAAGTTTAAGGTTCACTCCTTGGCAACACACAAGTGAAAATAAATTTTATTTCAGTAGTCAAAATTGGACATGAATTTGTTTTCTCGGGTAAGTCATCTGGTAACAAAATCATGTCCATATGGCATGCTGTTAACAAAATCATGATCTTATGGCATACCATTTGTTAACAAAGGACTTTGACTAGTTGTTCATGATGAGCCATTGTGCTGTTACAAGTAAGTACAACTAGCCAGTGCAAACCTCATTTGTCAAGTATTTGATAATTCACAAAACCATTTATTTGTCTCATATTTTTGTTGACAAGTAATCTTAGTCCATAATGATTTCAAAGAGCAAGCCACTGAAGAATACTCTGCTATTTAATATTATAAACACCCCCTCAACCCCCAACACCTGAAGAGAGATAGGTTTCTTAAGATTCATATAATCAGAATGGTTACTGGTTCAAGAAAAAGCACTTAATCCTTTGAACCTTGACATTTTTAGAAGTTTGGAGTGGGAAACTCATTGATTGACTGTACTGCGTTAACAATTGCCCTTCGCAGAAAACGAAGATTTTTTGCTATGGTTGCTTCTCATCTTAAGACTTGTTTAAATAAATATATTAAGTTTATATCTGGAGTTGTGTTGTTATTGTCACTGACATTTCTGAATAGTTTGATAAACATGTACTTATAAATAAAAGCATAAACTATTCATTATTTTGACAATGATTTGAAACTGTCTTGCTTGAAACAATCCTTTTCTAGTCTGAATCATGCTTTGGTTACATTCTTCTTTATTGCTGCATAATACCACCAGTTATAGTCACTATAAATTCACATATTTTTGTGTTAACATTTTGTAATATTTTTATTAAATTATATACTTAATAATCTTTAATAATTTTAAAGAGCTGCTTTACAGTACTAAACAAATATAAAATACACAATAAAGATGATTTTTACAGTAACAATAACAAACACAAACAAATGATATACAATAAATCTGATTTTTACGGTAACAATAACAAACATACACAAACAAACGATATACAATAAATGATTTTTACAGTAACAAACATACACAAACGATATAAAATAAATATGATTTTTACAGTAACATTAATGAACAATAGAGTAACAAACTATACAGAGTAAATATTTGAAATTAATAACAATCCACAAATACACAGCAACACTTAAAATATATGTACAGTATACAGAATGACTTGTACAGTAAAACAACAGTCCACAAATTTACAGTAACACATGAAATATGACATGATCAGAAAGCACAAAACAGTTAACAATAATGCGCAACACAAAATACAGTAAGCATACAAAAAGCATACAGTAACTATACAAAATGTGACATGTACAGTTAGTAACATAAATATGTGCCTGGTCATCTTTTCGAACACCATTGTCATAAACTTCAGAATGGAACTTACTAGAGAGAGGGCGAGGAATTACAGACAAAATACCCATACCAATGGGCTTAAAGTGCATTTTCTGGTTGTGAAATAATTTTTTAGACAAAATTTCAGAGATTATATATTTCAACCTTTGATTTCAAATATTTGATAGTAATCGCTAAGTGCTGTTAATTTCATATTTTATACTTCGACCAGTAGGGCTGCAATTTCATAATGGCAAAACTAGGTATGTCATATAATTCCTTCTAAAAATTTTTAATAAGCATTTAAGATTTTTTAACATACAAGTACATATATTTATAGTGCATGTTTTGAATGCAGATCTTTGAAGCTCATTATGTTTAGATACTTTTATATTTGGTTTTAATACACATTCTTGTATAGATGCATAGACTAGTGAATTATGAAAGTACACATCTTACAAACAAAAATATTCATAACCTTTAGATATGGTAAAGGAAGTATTATGTTAACTAATAATAATAATTTTACAATTTATCGATACTATCAAATAGCTAAATAAATATAGATCTGTGTGTGTTTGCATTTTTTTTTTGGTGTGTGTGTGTTTGTGCCAAATTTATGTAATATACAATTTTATGTTTTTATATTAGATTTCTCAGAAATTTGTATATTCACACAGGCAAAATTTGTACATACAGAAATATGCAATACAAAATAAACATATAACAAAGTTCATATTTACATATGTGACAAAAACAAATATAAAGGTGGCCAATCTGTAATAATCAGTAGTTTTACATATTAATAGTATGTCATACTTTTATCTCCTTGTCACATTCTGATTCTGTATTGTCACATTTTTTCTGTAATCAATATATTTACTCCCCGAAATCAATACATACTGGAAATACTTTCTTTTATTTGAGAAGATTTGTACACAATACAAATAAAAAAAATCATCAAGGCTGATATCAACTTTAAATAAAGCTAAAACAGGTTTTGATATTTTTACTGTTGCAAATTAGAATAAGATTTCAAAAGTGTCCTTAATTTCTTTCAGATTAGAATGCCATAAATATATTATGACAGTAATAATAATGATTTAAAAACATAACTGATATAGTAAAATCTGAATTAAAGAAGTTTTATATTAATTAATTATATTTATTTTAGGGATGAAATAGCACTTTTATAATAGTATTAGCCACATAATAATTAACAAAAGCTTTTGTTGTTTTGTTACAGATAAGAAAAATCTATCTTAACTCACTTTCATTATGCCTTCTTGCACAATATTTGTAAGATATATTAAAAAATTCATTCCAATTTGTTACGCAGAATTTTTATTAGATGAAAACATGTTAACATCAATACCTATAGTCATATCTTTAAAATTTTATATTATAATGAATGTATTAACACTAATGTAATATTGATTGATTAAAATTATTCCTCAACATATTGCCTCCTTTGAAAAATAGAAGCCTGGTCAGAAATATGACTTAATTACATTCATTCTGAATAGACATATTACGATATAAACGATATTTGAGTTGTATCATGTCTTAAACCAATACAACACATATATTTTCTAAACATTTTAGTTTGCTTTAGATTACTCTTCATGTTAATTTTACTTCTCATTATATAAATATATGTAGTATTTCCATCTTACATCAACTAAAGCAATAGAATCATATTGTAGAGCAGTGTTTCTCAAACTTTCTTAGCTTGCGGTGTGGGATATTATGTTATTTTCTCATGGCACAGCCACACAATTTTGTGGCACTTCCTTTGAGAATCACTGTTGTAGTGTGACCACTGTAAAATCATTCACTAATCATACAAGAAAATTCTACAATTTTAATTTTAACCAAGTGTGTGTGTATTTTTTTCTTCACTTACCAGCTGTAGATATACTGTCTACAAGCAACTCATCACATGTGCATATCAATTTGGGGTCTCAGATATGTGTACCAATAGTACCTTAGGCTGTAAATTGAATTTGCCAAGTACCTTACAGGTATGCTTACTGGATTACAGTATTCCAAAATATAAAGCTACTAAACACGATTTGCTCAGCCTACATTATGTTTTAATCTTCTTCCTGTAAATATAGCATTAGTAGATATCATGAGATGTTTTATAAAAATATTGTAATACTAATAGCCTTTGTTATATAACTCTACAAATTAAGTCTTACTGCAGCAACAACATTATTTCAAGTTAGTTACTAAATTGCTTTTGGTTGCAATATTTACCTTAACAAACATTCAGAGTTTGTTCAGCATTTATTTTTAATTTTTTAAAATCTACTTAACATGTATATACTTGTTAAAAGTATCGTTAAAGATAAATAACTACAAATACATGAAAATAAAAATTTTTAATTATTAAAATTGCACGCACGCTTGTCCTTAAAATTGTAAGAGGACATTCATAGCAATATTTTTTTTTTTAAACCCACTTTTTCTATTCACAGCTGATCCATTTAGCAACCTCATAAAATCTGTGTAGAAATAAACTTTACATTTATAAACAAACAATAACACTTAATTCACTTATAGGGAAATTCAAACTTTTTGCAAGGTTTGTGCAAACTACATTAAACAACATGCTAATTTTTGTTGTTCATTTAATTAATGTAGATTTAAAAAAATTAAAATCCTGCATCCAAATATTTAGCATACGCCATTTACAGTTTTATAATTGAAAATATTTCACAATATGATAAATGTGCGTTTGTAAAAAAAAAAAAAAATTAAAGTTTATGTGAAAAATCATTTGAATAATCAACTGACTATGCTTTATTTTGAAGTTGCGCTACAGAACATTGCTTCTTTTATAAGTTCAGAAAAATTCTCTTTGTTCCCTTTAACGAACTGTATCCACCGCTGCAGTCTTGGGATCTTTCAGGAATCCTTCAACTTTACTGGTATTTGAGCAACCCGAACGCGACGCATTCGTTCACCATTATTGTGCTCGAGCGAGCAGAAACAGTATAACAAAGCTACGATTATTGTCCTTAGACTTAGAGTGTCATACCGCGACCCGGATGAATTTGAAGGGAAATTTGTACCTTTGACCTTCGAGTTCACGGTCGCATTTTTAGCACTCTTTCTTAACGAATAGCAAGCAAATGTAAGCAGTTCTTCGTAAATATAAATAAAACTGTATAAGACATAGGTTCTTAACATGGGGTCCGTGAAAGTCAAATAAAAATGTAGCATTTATATTAACTATATGTACACTTTTCTAGGGAGGGGGTGCCACAGCTTTCACCAGATTTTCAAAGGGGTCCATGACTCCTTTAAGGTTAAGAACCACCGATGTATGACATGCTCAAAGTATCGTCTATATCACTGTTTTAATAACAAAGACAGTCGACATTCATCATCACCACTCTACAACTTTTCTTTCAACAACATTCCACTCTATCGTCTTCCACCCTCCCAACAGCTGCACACCTCATACCAGGCAGCATAATCGACTGATAACCGGAAACTGTTATCATCCTCCCCCCCCCCCCACACACACACACAAAAGATAAAAAATAAAATAACAAAAAAGAAACTTTTAAAAATTAGGATATACAAAAAAATTTTTTTTTTTTAAAGCCCAAGAAGTCCTAAATGCAAGGCTAGCGCTTTACCTCACAGCCACAACGCTCCACGTTGCTATAGCTACAATAAATAAAATAGCTGACACCGCATGAGTCATTACAAAGACTATTTTAATAAACAGCTGATACCACATGAGTCATTACAAAGACTATTTTAATAAACATAGATGCTCACCTCTTTCATCCATTTCAAAAATGTCTTTTTAAAAAACTAGGGTAAACAAAACGTAACGCACACCATACGGGTCATTTCCAAGAAATGAGATCACGTTAATAACTACTGTAAACAAAACGTAACGCACACCACACGGGTCATTTCCAAGAAATGAGATCTCGTTAATAACTACAGTAATAAATTATAACTCACATTACATGAGATGGTGGCAACAAACTATGCAACACGTACCACAACAACGATTACTTCAAATTTAGTAATGTAAATAAACAAACTAGAAGGCAAATAAAAATACCAATATTGTGTTTGATGTGTTAATCTTTAAAAGTAATTGCAATCCTCACCAAAATATCGACTTTACTTCACACTTTAATTTTATTAGCAGTTGGCTTTTGATTCCTGAAGCGGAACCAGGCTTCTGATGTTAAGCTGAGTTTGGAAAGAGACGAGATGCTGCCAAATGTGTTTTAATTCAGCAGATAGTTACTGAACACTCAAATAAGTTACCGTCTCACACTCCACATATTAATGAATGGAAGGAACTCGGGTCATGGTTCGGCTGACTTTTTTCTTTGGTCAGGGTGGTTTGCAGGCTGGTTTGGTTAACTGGCTTTATTTGGTCAGGGCAGAGTGCAGAATGGTTTGGTTTACTGGCTTTAGTTAGATCAGAATGCAGATTGGTTTCGTTAACTGACTTTGTTTGGTAAGTAGACTTCCAAGAGAGACAGGAATGCAGGTCATACACATGATTAGTAAACTTCCAAGAAACAGACAGTTCTTCACAGTTGGATGTCAGCAGATTATTGATGCACGTTTTGTGGTCACAGTATAAAATCCCCATAACTCCTGACGTAATAAAGGCACTTAACACCACGAGACTTGTTCTTGTTGTATAAAACAAGATTTGAAGCCTTTTCTCTCAGCCAAACGGGATCTGCGATGATGCATAATTTTCTCTCACTTTTAGAATGTAGGTAATACATTTTTAGAAACGTGTTCTTGCTGAAGGTCTAAAACACTTCTTCTCAGTTAAAATGTATTCTCATGCAAATGTCCATTTGGTGAAAGAAATTTAAACCAGCATACCTGAGATTCAGTGAATTGTCATATATGTGTTGACATTTCTCCGTTATGAAAAATGCCTAAAAGACTCAGTTCCATATGGACTATTTGGTTTGTCTGCGGATTTTTCCAGGTGATTGAGGTCTTATGGTGACTGCGTTCTGCGTAAAATCCCATGGCAGAAAACTGACTGGGATAGCGTTCCAACAAAGGTTGCAGAATGCCATTCAGCTCCAGTTCATTACCCTCCAAAAGACCTTGAACCTGTCACAGTTCACATTTAGTCATGTTTGTTAACTAGCATATACTCTGTGCAAAAGTGAGTTATATGCATAATATAATAACAGTTGCCATTTATACACATCTGAAATTGCATGTAGTCACAATTAAAACTTAATTCTAAGTAATCAGCACATTCGTTGATAATTGGTGATGTAAATAATTATATAATAATTTAATATTGAATTTTAATGTGATTTTGGTGAGAGAACGCTGCTAAAGTAATATGGTACAGTTACTTAGCATAACAGTGCAATATAATTCACTCCTATCATAATAGAGTAATATAATGACACATTCACTCCTATCATAATAGAGTAATATAATGACACATTCACTCCTATCATAATAGAGTAATATAATGACACATTCACTCCTAGCATATTAGGGTAATATAATGACACATTAGCTCCTAGCATATTAGGGTAATATAATGACACATTCACCCCTAGAATATTAAGAGTAATATAATGACATTCACTCAGTATATTGTAGAGCAAATATTCCCAACTTTGTGGCCAAGAACACATTAAAACTTTTAGAAAAGTGTGGCAGGCACCAATAATTTTTCAAAGCTTATTTTGTACCGAATATTAAGTAATTCACAAAACATTATATTTAAGAGTACTCACAATATACGAATCTAAAACATACTTGAGGTAATTTTAAATAAATAGGTTTTCATTAAATTATTAAGCAATTATTCTTTCACTACCACTGCGTGAATTTATTCTTTAAAAAATATATCCACCCAGAACAAATTAAATGGTTTTCACAAAATAAATATCATAAATAGTTATTACCTTATTTATTTTTTAAAAATATAATATTGTTGAATTAGTGGTTAAAATATATTTATTATTCTTAATTTAGCATTGATAGCCAGTTATGGTTAATTAAAAATGTGCTTTATTATTTTTACTTGTATCTGAATTTTTAATAAGGAAATATGAAAACAGTTAAACACAGATTTTATTGTTACTTGTATTTGAATGTCAAAAAACAAATATAAATAAAAGTTAAACATAAGTTTTAATCATATGGTGCATCAGCGCTCAATGGAGAAGAGTTAATTCACGTGCTTTTGGTAATAAGTCAGATTGACTTTTGATAATAAGTTAGATTGACTTTTGGGACTGCATTGCATTGCATTTGGAAGAGTGAGAAGATATTCCCATTCGTAAACAATCGCCAATCACCTGTAAAGGATTATTATATGTTCATCATGTTTTCTATTTTTGAAATGGGGTGGGATGGGGAGGGATGAAATATGCCTAATCTTTTCAATTCTTGGCTGGTGTATGTGAGAGAGAGGCAGAGCCTACTCCAGTCTCTTATTGAAATGATGGGGATGGGGTGGTAATGACGAAATACGCCAACTGTTGTCTCTTCTTGAAATGGATGGGGGTGGGGGTGGTAGTGACGAAATACGCCTACTCTTGTCTCTTCTTGAAATGGGTGGGGGTGGTAATGACGAAATACGCCTACTCTTGTCTCTTCTTGAAATGGGTGGGGGTGGTAATGACGAAATACGCCTACTCTTGTTTTTTCTTGAAATGGATGAGGGTGGGGGTGGTAGTAGACGAAATAGTATAATCTTTTCCTTCTGTAATGGGATAACAAGTGACAAAATACACCTATTTTCCCTTCTTTATCGGGATAACAAGTGACAAAATACACCTATTTTCCCTTCTTTATCGGGATAACAAGTGACAAAATACACCTATTTTCCCTTCTTTATCGGGATAACAAGTGACAAAATACACCTATTTTCCCTTCTTTATCGGGATAACAAGTGACAAAATACACCTATTTTCCCTTCTTTATCGGGATAACAAGTGACAAAAGTGCTTTTAGTTTTTTCCCTTCTTGAAGACGAAATACGGTTAGACTGAGATTGAGGGAGGGAGGAAGTTAGAGAAATACGCCTAATTTTTAATTCTTAGTCGGGGGTTGGTGGGGGGGGGGGGGGAGGAGGGAGTGATGAAATAAACTTAGTCTTGATTTTTTCTTGTATTTATAGCGAAATACACTGTCTTGGTATTCTTGACCTGGGGAGAGAGGAGTGACGAAATGTGCTAGGTTTTTAAAATTTTTTAAATTTTGAATACGTTGGGGGAGGGTGTGTGTGACGAAATATTATTAATCTCTTTTTCTTGGAATGGATGAAAATATTTAGCATTTTTGGAATGGGTGTTTGTAGGTGGGAGGAGTGAGGAAAAGCGCACAGTCAATGGGGAAAATATCACTTATTTTTCAGGTGACATTTGTTCGCGTCATTGATTGAATTTGGCACTGCACTGCAGTCCACTCCTCGCAGAGTATTACACAGAGAAGTCAGTATTTGGACTCTGAGTAAACTACGCACACTTACAAATGTTAACTTCGAAGTGATTTGTACAAACAACGAACAATTCTTAACGAGGTAAGATCCTTGAAAAATATACACATCGCATTATAGTCTTAATCGTAAACCAAAGTTCCTTTATCTTGAATGATCCTACTTAGGAATGAGGTCAAACAATCACAAGGTTAACTCGTTTGCCACTTACCTTGGAAAGCAATTGTTGCCCCTCACGACGTTCAAGTGTTTTTACCAGCCACAACATGTCCCAGTTCAAAGCTGGAACCGTCCAAGAGCAGGAGGAAAAACAAAAACAAAACACCGTTTCATGATTCAACTTATTCAATCAATTTTACAGAATACTGATAATACCATTGATTTACAAGATAGGGCTGATAATTAAAGATTTAACTGATACCAATAAAATTACAAGATAGAGCTGGTATCATCTACAATCAAGAATTCAATTGATACCAGAAACCTTACAAAGAGAGCTGATATCATCTACAATCAAGAATTCAATTGATACCAGAAACCTTAGAAAAGAGAGCTGATATCATCTACAATCAAAAATTCAATTGATACCAGTAACCTTACAAAAGAGAGCTGATATCATCTACAATCAAAAATTCAATTGATACCAGTAACCTTACAAAAGAGAGCTGATATCATCTACAATCAAAAATTCAATTGATACCAGTAACCTTACAAAAGAGAGCTGATATCATCTACAATCAAAAATTCAATTGATACCAGAAACCTTACAAAGAGAGCTGATATCATCTACAATCAAAAATTCAATTGATACCAGAAACCTTACAAAGAGAGCTGATATCATCTACAATCAAAAATTCAATTGATACCAGAAACCTTACAAAGAGAGCTGATATCATCTACAATCAAAAATTCAATTGATACCAGAAACCTTACAAAGAGAGCTGATATCAACGACAATTAATGGTTCGATACCACTAACGTTACAATATAGAGCTGATATCACTGACAATTAAAGATTTATTATTATTAATTAATTTCTCATAACTAATTTCAAGTGATGAGAATATTAATTTTATTTTATTAAAGATCCTCCAACATACACCAGTCTTCTCTTATTTGGCAGATATTTTGGCATTGTAAACGTTTTCTCTATTCTACAGTATTTAAGTCACATAAGGTTTTCATGAGTGGAAAACCTCTTACTAAAGGAGAAGACAAATCTCCATCTTTAATTAATATTTTTAGTGAGCCCCCATCCACCCACTTTCTTCTCCAACATAAGATTATCAGTATCAATATGTATAAGAAGGTCAATAAATTTATTAAATGAACAATCAAATATACATATGACAATTACAATGAAATAGACAACTAAACACAATATTACATGAACCTACATTTGGTTAACTATTGTTTATGGTCTCTCTCTACATATATAATAAAAAAATACAGTTACAGTTCAACAATAGAGTCAATACAAATTGCAGGTTAGTCCTATGAGAGAATATAGAAATGGAGTTATTAGAGTTAATGAATAAATTTACTTGGTCTGGATTAAGCACTGCTTGACAGTCTCTCACTTGCCTTTGCAACAATGTCACAATGTCAAAATGTCCACGTTCAGCATGTGTTCCCGCCACTGGCAAGGAAACTGATGTGCTGCTATATTCTCGAATGTCTCCTCACCGTGTCACTTCCTTCAAGAAGAACATGATCACAAAGATACTTGTAACTTCACTGTACTAGAATTGTCCAGAATGTACCCAGCATATTTGCTCTGATACATCAAAAGTGCATAGCATACTCCTTTATGTTTACATGATCAGCAAGACACTTTGCAAGTTTACTGTGTTTTCCAGGTCACTCAAGTTCTGACCTGTGGACACATGAAGGGTAGCTGGAAACTTGAAACTTGAGACTCAAACTCAAGAGTCACAACTCGTTTGAACTCATACTCACAGGGTGAAATTCAAACCAAAAGGCACTTGATCATTGCAACATACAGTTAAGGAGCAAGCCTAAGTTTCCTATTCATCACCACATAACTCCACTCTATCTTATATTCCATCCTCAAACTTACAATTCCTGCAATGGTATTCATTAGCCCCATGCACGCACATGGTAAAATAAGCATAGCATATCAAACAATGTCATAAAATTGATACAACTGAAATGACAAGATCCATCTGATACATATAACATTACAATATTCAAGTGTTACTGCTGACGTTGCAAGAAAGAGCTGATATTGGCATTACAAGATCTAATCAGTAGAACTGACATTACATAGATGCAACTGAAAATTTATGGTAGAAATGAGCATAGAAAGGTAAAGTACCCATACCTAGTAAATTATGAAGAAGATATTTGAAGCCAGTCAACAGGGTGGGAGTAACATTTGGAGTAATACAGATTTCTATCAAGTCTATGTCTGAGCTGCAGTCAGGTTCAGTGAGGTCAAAGTGCAATCCCAGCATAATGCGTTTCCATAACTCAACTGGAAATACACATGGCTTCTGTCTTACATTGATGTATATCGCCGGGTATCCTGGACTTGAACCCGGATTTTCCACTGCTTGGAGAGCTGCATCCATCTGAAATGAATTAGCTTCATTAATTCCTTAAGACATATATCAATGATAATATGTATACTTTACAACATACAGCAATGACAATATGTATTCCTTACAACATACAGCAATGACAATATGTATTCCTTACAACATACAGCAATGACAATATGTATTCCTTACAACATACAGCAATGACAATATGTATTCCTTACAATAGAGCAATGACAATATGTATTCCTTACAACACACAGCAATGACAATATGTATTCCTTACAACATACAGCAATGACAATATGTATTCCTTACAACATACAGCAATGACAATATGTATTCCTTACAATAGAGCAATGACAATATGTATTCCTTACAACACACAGCAATGACAATATGTATTCCTTACAACGTACAGTGATGACAATATATATTCCTTACAACATACAGTGATGACAATATGTATTTCATACAACATTGATAACATGTACCCTAACAACATAAAGCAATGACAATATGCTTCCCATACAACATACAGCAACCACAGTATTTATTTCTTACACATACAGCAATGATAAATACTCTGTTCCTTACAACATACAGCAATTATAATGTTTTCTTCTTCAGGTCAGAGATCGCTTTGTCTTGAGCTATGCATACAACATACAGTAATGATAATGTTGCGAGCAAAGATCGCTTTCTCATGAGCTATATACAACAGTAGCTAAAATTATACACTTTCTTTTAACTTAAGAAATTAACCACTTCATCCTATTTTGAAGTGGGGAAAATTTCATTCCCTTACTTGGAAAAGCAAGTGTTTTGTTCTTTTACACAAAATTCTATTTTCTTGTTTAAAGCGACATATGTTCTTTTTCTTTTCAAAGTTACACATATTTTAGGTCAGACGCAATATTTTGGCATAATGCATTACGTATTTAGGCTTAGAAGGTATATATTGACATAATAATGCATTACGTATTAAGGCTTAGAAGGTATATATTGACATAATAATGCATTACGTATTTAGGCTTAGAAGGTATATATTGACATAACGATGCATTACACGTTTTGGTTCGGACACAATATACCGATACAACAAAACATTAAACAATTTAATATATTGACATAACAATGCATACATGTTTTGGCTCAGATACAATATATTGACATAACGATGCATACATGTTTTGGCTCAGATACAATATATTGACATAACGATGCATACATGTTTTGGCTCAGATACAATATATTGACATAACGATGCATACATGTTTTGGCTCAGATTACAATATATTGACATAACGATGCATTACATATACTCAACGCAACATACTGACATAACAATGCATACATGTTTTGGCTCAGATACAATATATTGACATAACGATGCATACATGTTTTGGCTCAGATACAATATATTGACATAACAATGCTTGATTCATTTTTAGCTCAGACTCTTTACTGGCGTTGTCAGCGAATGACAAGTAGGTGGTTAGTCTTCGAGAAAAGTTAATGGCTGCACATTAATAGTTAATTATACAAACTAACTGTTAAACCTGGATTTGAGAAAAGTTATGTAAACATCGCATTAACAGTTAATTAAACATAACAAATATAAATTCTGGATTGGAGCAAAGTTAATCAGTACGCAAAGATCGTGTAAATAGTTAATTATGCATACTAAATTTAAACCCTTGCATTTGAGAAAAGCTCAGGAATATACAAAGATCGATATTTACATATACTAAATTCCAAGGCTGAATTCGATAATAATTTATTGTTATGAAAAATTCAAATTAATAGCTAATTGCACATAATAATTGCATTATTAATCAAACATACTAAATAATTACATTACACATACTATATCCACTAATAGTAATCACACGTACCACATCTATGAATAGTTAATCACACATACTAGATCTATCAATAGTTAATCACACATACTAGATCTATCAATAGTTAATCATACATACTAGATCTATCAATAGTTATTATTAATAGCTAATCACACATACTAGATCTATCAATAGTTATTATTAATAGCTAATCACACATACTAAATCTATCAATAATTATTATTAATAGCTAATCACACATACTAAATCTATCAATAGTTATTATTAATAGCTAATCACACATACTAAATCTATCAATAATTATTATTAATAGCTAATCACACATACTAAATCTATCAATAGTTATTATTAATAGCTAATCACACATACTAGATCTATCAATAGTTATTATTAATAGTTAATCACACATACTAAATCTATCAATAGTTATTATTAATAGCTAATCACACATACTACAGATATCAATAGTTAATTATACATACTGAATCTATTATTACTTAATCGCTTATACTAAATCTATCAATAGTTATTATTAATAGCTAATCACACATACTACAAATATCAAGAGTTAATTATACATACTG
This sequence comes from Sinotaia quadrata, assembly GCA_028829895.1. Classification (NCBI taxonomy): domain Eukaryota; kingdom Metazoa; phylum Mollusca; class Gastropoda; order Architaenioglossa; family Viviparidae; genus Sinotaia; species Sinotaia quadrata. Next base: position 141,143,331 of record CM054178.1, on the reverse strand, counting down.
AATCTATTATTACTTAATCGCTTATACTAAATCTATCAATAGTTAATCACACATATGCACATCAATGAAACACACATACTAAATCTATTATTAGCTCATCACACATACCAAATCTATTAATAGCTAATCACACATACTCACATTGGATTGAAGAAATGTGAGAGCCAATACAAGCTCTGTGTAAGGAATGTAGACTTTTAGCAGAGAATGTAGTGCTTCCTGCCACTGAATAGGTATTGTTTCCGTCAGCAATTGGTTCAAGAAGGTCAAGTGCTGTCTGCGATCGAGCGGAACTAGAACAAGACAAGAAGGAATCCTATATTTTAGAAAGACACTGACTGATTAGAAAGCTCATTAAGTCCTAAGTTTGTGAAAGACACAAAGGAATCCTATATTTTAGAAAGACACTGACTGATTAGAAAGCTCATTAAGTCCTACGTTTGTGAAAGACACAAATGAATCCTATATTTTAGAAAGACACTGATTGATTAGAAAGCTCATTAAGTCCTACGTTTGTGAAAGACACAAAGGAATCCTATATTTTAGAAAGACACTGATTGATTAGAAAGCTCATTAAGTCCTAAGTTTGTGAAAGACACAAAGTTGTTTTGGTGTCTATCCTCTTTTGTTGTCTCATACTCTGGCGTTTTTGTTCACCATCACCCTTCCATTTCTGTTATCTGTCACCCATTATGTTGTCCCCACCCATCTTATACCGTTGTCCCCTGTCCATATTATACTGTTGTCCCACACCCATCTTATACCGTTGTCCCCTGTCCATATTGTACTGTTGTCCCACACCCATCTTATACATTGTCCCCATCTTATTCTGTTGTCTATCACCTAGCTTATTCTGTTACTCATTGCCTAGTTTTAGCTTTTCTTATATTTCATCGCCTAGTTCTAGCTTTTCTTGTGGTCCATCAAAGACAAAGGAAGCAGTTCACTAAGCGACAACTAAATAATATCAGGGACAAAGAAAAGGTTGTGTGATGGACTAAAGAACAAACTACAACTAGATGATGGACTAAAGAACAAACTACAACTAGATGATGGACTAAAGAACAAACTACAACTAGATGATGGACTAAAGAACAAACTACAACTAGATGATGGACTAAAGAACAAACTACAACTAGATGATGGACTAAAGAACAAACTACAACTAGATGATGGACTAAAGAACAAACTACAACTAGATGATGGACTAAAGAACAAACTACAACTAGATGATGGACTAAAGAACAAACTACAACTAGATGATGGACTACAGGACAAACTAGAACTAGATGATGGACTACAGGGGAAGCCGTCATAATCTTTACCCTTAATCAACACTGGGTATTTGTTTTGTCATAACACTGTCACGGTTTCAACAGTCACATGACCCGGCAAATGTGAAGATGTGCACATCATGTACGTGCAGAGGAAAGGGGTGTTTGCGATAAGACTGCATACTTCGCATGTAGAGCATGTAGCCAGTTCACAGTTCAAACTTATCCCACACCAGGTCAAAGTTCACATCCTGTCACTGATAAGCACAGTCGAGGTCTGTTGTGTGATGGGTGGGGAGGTCTAAACAACCTTCTGATCATAATAGTTTTTAATTTCAATAACTCTTAAAGGCACAGAGTCCATTACTATATATTCACATGAAGCATTTTATTAAAAAACCCAATTTCAAGAGAAGATAATCTTTTCTTTAGACTGAATTTTAAAACTCGATTACTCACTCCTTTTGACCCAAATCCACGTCAGTAAAACAGTGACATATATATTCAAGACGGAATCAGGTATCACATTGTTTCAGAATGGTTCATAGGTATAGGTCTATCGATGTAAAAAAACTATGAACTTTCGATCGATATTTCGATATTTTAGCGTAATGATATCCCCCTCCCCAAGTATATACGCAATAATTATCCCCCCCCCAAAAAAAAAAAAAAAAAAAAATTCTTATCAGGGCGACTTTTACATTCATACTTTCAGTGCACGACGACACTGACTTTAAGAGTTCACACTAAAAATAACCTTTGCAGCCTTAGTCAACCTGCAACATTTTAACATTTTAAAATTATCTTTGAAGATGTCTCCCCCCTCCCCGCCCCAAATCGTCCAATACTTGGAGGCAATTACGCATACCTAGCGAAATTTCATTGTGGGGCTTTAAGGTAGAGTACCTGGGTTTGGTACGAGCGGCCTTAAGGTAGAGTACCTGGGTTTGGTACGAGCGGCCTTAAGGTAGAGTACCTGGGTTTGGTACGAGCGGCCTTAAGGTAGAGTACCTGAGTTTGGTACGAGCGGCCTTAAGGTAGAGTACCTGGGTTTGGTATGAGCGGCCTTAAGGTAGAGTACCTGAGTTTGGTACGAGCGTCCTTAAGGTAGAGTACCTGAGTTTGGTACGAGCGTCCTTAAGGTAGAGTACCTGAGTTTGGTACGAGCGTCCTTAAGGTAGAGTACCTGAGTTTGGTACGAGCGGCCTTAAGGTAGAGTACCTGGGTTTGGTACGAGCGGCTATTTGTATTGAATGTTATATGTACATGCATAAAAGTGTGTCGTGTAATACGGGTTCAAAAAGAAGCAGCTAACGTTTGTTTGTATGTGACGTTTATCTACTACGTTGTCGTGAAATATGATCCCTGATTGGCAGACTGATAGTTCAAGCCCAAACCATCCTCGGTAAACATATTAGAAATAAATTAGAATGTTACAAAGGCAATAAATCAATAAGAATAAAACAAAATGATTGAAATAAATAACAAAATGAAACCCATGAATGTGGAGAATATGCCTTAATACATTAGAACTGACTATGGTTAATAATTTTTTTTCAAACTTATCAAGCAATTATTTTGCATTCTGGGACGGGAGGAACTCGCAGCATTATAAAGCACGTCATATCGGTATGTTTATTGTAAACCAGGTGAATCTTGTCATATATAGAAAGGTGAATGGAGATACAGGTGACACTTGTCACATTTAGAAAGGTGATTGGAGATATAGGTGACACTTGTCACATATAGAAAGGTGATTGGAGATATAGATGACACTTATCACATATAGAAAGGATGGAAAGATAAATGCGGATATAAAACAAGGTGAAACTTGACATATACATATATATATATGGAAACGTGAATGGGGATGTTAAAAAAAGTGAAAAGTTATCACATATAGAAAGGTTATTGGAGATATAAACAAAGTGAAACTTGTCACATATAGAAAGTTAGGAAGGTGATTGTGGTTATAAAGCAAGTGACACGTACATATAGAAAGGCGTTTAAGAAAATATGATTAGCGTAGAGACCTAAGTTCAAGATATACAAATGATTAATGATAAAGGTGGGATAGTCTCCCTTGTCTATCAGGAAGAGGTTAGCACGTACTTCTTATTATCTATGAACCGTTTTCGGCACGGGCACAATTTACATTTCTATTTTTAGTTGTTGTACTTCAACAAAATAATCGCAAGTCCTTTTAGATCAATCATTATAGTTTTATTTTCATACATGTAATCTAAGTGGAATAAACCTGATTCCCCCCCCCTCCCGCCGGCAATTTAAGCGCTGCTACTGTTTTAGAACACATACCTTGGCCAGTGGCGCTACTGCTGTATCCAAATGCAGCCTGGTTGTCCATGTCTGCGGTTCGAACCTGACTGATTAGCTTCACAGACGTCTTCAGTTTTCGATTGCGATTCATCAGGCTCGGGTTGATTGCAACGTAGTCGTCTGCTACGCAATCGGCAATGTCACGTGACCGTGCGTGTTTGGAAGAGACTGAGCGACCCATTGCTCAGCTTTGGGAAGGCGGAGTTCTGAACCTGGGGTATCTATCGACCGGGTGGCTTTGGTTAGGGTAAAAACACAAAATCACGATTAGAAATCTCGCACATCGGCAATGGATCAGGATAGACAGAAAGTGGCAATATTCTTATAGTATTTTAGCAATGGACCCGGATAGACAGAAAGTGGCAATATTCTTATAGTATTTTAGCAATGGACCCGGATAGACAGAAAGTGGCAATATTCTTATAGTATTTTAGCAATGGACCAGGATAGACAGAAAGTGGCAATATTCTTATGGTATTTTAGCAATGGACCCGAATAGACAGAAAGTGGCAATATTCTTATGGTATTTTAGCAATGGACCCGGATAGACAGAAAGTGGCAATATACTTATGGTATTTTAGCAATGGACCCGGATAGACAGAAAGTGGCAATATTCTTATGGTATTTTAGCAATGGACCAGGATAGACAGAAAGTGGCAATATTTTTATAGTATTTTAGCAATGGACCAGGATAGACAGAAAGTGGCAATATTCTTATAGTATTTTAGCAATGGGCCAGGATAGACAGAAAGTGGCAATATTCTTATAGTATTTTAGCAATGGACCCGGATAGACAGAAAGTGGCAATATTCTTATAGTATTTTAGCAATGGACCAGGATAGACAGAAAGTGGCAATATTCTTATAGTATTTTAGCAATGGGCCAGGATAGACAGAAAGTGGCAATATTCTTATAGTATTTTAGCAATGGACCAGGATAGACAAAAAGTGGCAATATTCTTATGGTATTTTAGCAATGGGCCAGGATAGACAGAAAGTGGCAATATTCTTATAGTATTTTAGCAATGGGCCAGGATAGACAGAAAGTGGCAATATTCTTATGGTATTTTAGCAATGGGCCAGGATAGACAGAAAGTGGCAATATTCTTATGGTATTTTAGCAATGGGCCAGGATAGACAGAAAGTGGCAATATTCTTATGGTATTTAACAATGGGCCAGGATAGACAGAAAGTGGCAATATTCTTATGGTATTTTAGCAATGGGCCAGGATAGACAGAAAGTGGCAATATTCTTATAGTATTCTAGAAATGGGCCAGGATAGACAGAAAGTGGCAATATTCTTATAGTATTCTAGCAATGGGCCAGGATAGACAGAAAGTGGCAATATTCTTATAGTATTCTAGCAATGGACCCGGATAGACAGAAAGTGGCAATATTCTTATAGTATTTTAGCAATGGGCCAGGATAGACAGAAAGTGGCAATATTCTTATAGTATTTTAGCAATGGGCCAGGATAGACAGAAAGTGGCAATATTCTTATGGTATTTTAGCAATGGGCCCGGATAGACAGAAAGTGGCAATATTCTTATAGTATTTTAGCAATGGGCCCGGATAGACAGAAAGTGGCAATATTCTTATAGTATTTTAGCAATGGGCCAGGATAGACAGAAAGTGGCAATATTCTTATAGTATTTTAGCAATGGGCCAGGATAGAGTGAAGATGGCAGTGGTCCCACAAAACAAAGGCAAAGGACCAGAGCAGCAAGATGGTGGCAGTGGAGTTCTCACAGAACTTAGTTAAAGTTTGGCTGATGTTGTTGGCCTTTCTGTTAGAATTAATTAAAAAATAATGGAATGTCAATAAGTTGATTCTGTCACATAGACATAATATGTTGTATGTACAACAAAGATAATTATTGACCGTTTGTAGAAAACATTATTAATATTTATTATATATTCTAGATGGTTTTCATTTCACATTTTTTGTCAAAGACAATTAAAACACACTAATGTTTACAGTTATTACCACTCTCAATTCTCTTCACTTCCTCCCATCACTCTCTCTCGATGATACTTGTCCGCACGCTTAGTAATAATACAGGACATGATCGTAGCTAGGTCGCACAGACACACACAACTTGTCCGCACGCTTAGTAATAATACGGGACATGATCGTAGCTAGGTCGCACAGACACACACAACTTGTCTTAACTCTTAGTAATACAGGACATGATTGTAGCTAGGTCACACAGACACACACAACTTGTCTTAACTCTTAGTAATACAGGACATGATTGTAGCTAGGTCACACAGACACACACAACTTGTCTTAACTCTTAGTAATAGAGGACATGATTGTAGCTAGGTCACACAGACACACACAACTTGTCTTAACTCTTAGTAATACAGGACATGATTGTAGCTAGGTCACACACATGTAAACAACTTGTCCGCAAGCTTAGTGTGACACGTGCGCCACTTAGTTAATGAAGATAATTATTACTATTAATTAATCTTTCGTTGCAAATGAAGAGAATATTAATTTAATTTTATTAATGATCCTCCAACAGACACCACTCGTCTCTCATATGGCGGATATTTTGGCATTGTAAACGTTTTCACAGTTCCACAACATAAAACAACATTTACAGTCAAATAAGGTTTTCTTACTAAGGAGAAGACAAATCCGACTTTATATTTAGTGAGCCCCCTTCCACCCACTTTCTTCTCCAACATAAGAATATCAATATCAATATGCGTAAGAAGGTCAATAAATTTAACAATAAATTTATTAAAAGAAAAAAATCAACTATACAAATGACAATTACAAGGAAACAATAATTTGACATTAATATTCCATGAACCCACGTTTGGGTAATTATAATTTACAGTCTCTCTCTACATATGTATATAATAATAAAATTACAGCTAATTATAGTTCAACAATAGAGTCAATAAAAATTGCAGGTCAGTCCTATCAGATAATAGAAATGGAGTTATTAGAAGGGGTTATTATAAACTTCATATAACCTGGATTAAGTACAGCTTCCACAGTCTTTTCACTGGCCTTTTCAATCATATGTTACAATGTCAAAATGTCCATGCTCAGCACGTGTTCCCACCTCTTGTGCAAGAAAACACTTATGCTACTTTCAACAGACCTGGCACTCTCTTGCCATCAGTTTCTTGAGCAGAACACAATCAAAATGATTGTATTATCTTTACTGAACCGATGTTCTTAGCATCCTTGTTTTGGTACATCAGAAGTAGGGGTGTAGCATATTCCTTCATGCTTACACACTCTGCAAGTGTCCCACACTTTCCCAATCAAGTCACAACTAGTAAACAAACAAAAGGTAGCTAGGAACTTTGAACTTGAGGCTCCACTTGAGACTCACAGATCAGGGTTGAACTCACACTCAAGACTGAGACTCAACCACTACCAAAAGTGTATGTACTGGCAAGTGGTTTACTGCACAGTGAAGTTATATTTAATACAGAACTTTTGGTAGGATGTATTTGTTTTAAAATAGCCAACACCCTAACTTTGTACTTGCAAATTAGCTAATGCTGTTGTCCATTAGACAGCATTTCAACCTCAGCATCTGTTAAATGTTTACAAAATGTAGTCCCAGCATCTTAATAGTAACAACATTATTTATGTACTATATATGGTGTTTACAAAGAAAATATTTCAACTAGATAAGCCCAGAGGTTTTCTTGCATGAATGACAGCTTTAGACTATATAGTTTAAGGTAAAATTATTTTATAGCATGTTTTGTCTTTCTGTGAAAGTTGCTTTCTCTTTGAATTTGCCAAGACTCAATTAAGGTTTGATTTCTGTATTGGTTCCAAACCACCACAGCCTTATGTAACCCACCAAAACACAATATTTCCTACAGCCTTATGTAACCCACCAAAACACAATATTTCCTACAACCTAAAATCTAACACTCAGTCTGAGAAGTACAGTCTGAGTGAATCCAGGAAGCATCCACTGTTCTTGGATGTCATTAAGATTTCTAGCCCACTGTATTACTCTGTGTATAATCCATTGCCTTTTGCACTTGCACTTTATTATTTTGTAGTTTTAGGACTACTGACTGAGTTCCTTTATGAAATAGCATGATGTTACACAGCCTCTCTAGATTGTAGGGCACTAAGGTATACAACAGTAAAAGTCCCATCTAAATCAGTCCAGTAGTTTTTAGCTGCAGGGAAAGGGACGCAAGACTTTTACTGTATGCATAGATATAGATGTCGTGAAGTCCCAATGGCTCACTGATAAAAACTTTAAGTTTTGTAACGTGTGTGCTGTTTTCAGTGACTCAGCAAACCATCAATATCGTGAAATCTCAAGGGCTCTCTGAAAAACTTTACTTTGTATATCAAGATATATGTAATATTTCCAAACACATACAAATCATACAATGTCCTGAAATCTCAGAGGTTCATTTGATAAAACTTTTATTTTGTTTAGATCAAGATATGTTTGATGTTTTCAAAGAAACGTCAGCCAAACAAAGTCGTAAAACCCTAAAAGCTAACTGATAAAATAATTCTTTTAAAAATTGTTTGGTATTTACAAATACATTAACCAGGCAAAATTGTTATGGAAAGATACAATAATCAGGCAAAATCGTTACGCAAAGATACATTATTTAGGCAAAATCGTTATGCAAAGACACAGTAATCAGGCAAAATCGTATTGTAAAGACACATTAATGAACAAAATCGTTATGCAAAGAACATTAATCATGAACAAATCGTTGTGCGAAGATACCATAATCATACAAAATCGTTATGTCAAGAACACTAATCATACCAAATCGTTATGCAAAGAACATTAATCATAACAAATCGTTGTGCAAAGAACATTAATCATGAACAAATCGTTAGGCAAAGAACATTAATCATGAACAAATCGTTGTGCAAAGAACATTAATCATGAACAAATCGTTGTGCAAAGAAACAATAACCATACAAAATCGTTGTCAAGAACATTAATCATACAAAAATCATTATGCAAAGATACTATAAATAGACATGATTACTAAGTTCTAAAGGCTCACTTGTTAAATCATATAAACATAATAAAGATGCAGTGTCATAAAACTGCTACGATTAAAATTGTTTTATAATACATATCAAGTTCTCAAATATGTTTTTCAGATTTGAACACACACACACACACACACACATTGTTTATTCTATTGCACTATCTAAATAAATATTTTTTAAATGTAACTTTCATTTTATATTATATTTTCTCTTATTTAAACTTTGTGTAATGTTATCTGTAACTATACTAAAACTTTAAACTATGCTGCTTTAAACTAAATACCCTTTCTAACATAAGAAATCAATCTCTTCATCATTGCATTACTATAAGCACAATTGTAACCATTAGTGCTACAAGGACCTATGACGAGCTATACTTTAGTTCCAAGTAAATTGTAGCCAGTGGTGCTGTTGGAGCTTGTCGCGAGTTGTTCTTTAATCCTAAGTAAACTGTAGCCATTGGTGCTGTTGGAACTTGTCGCGAGTTGTTCTTTAGTCCAACGTAAACTGTAGCCAGTGGTGCTATGTTGCATAATGAAAAATTTCCCCACATCTTTGAAAATAAATTTTCAATGCTAATTTATAATTTTATGATGATATGTTAATTGCAGCTTCTATAATTCAGAATGTTGAATGATGTAGGAAAATAGATCGGGTGCATTGACAGAAAATTAATGAGCTGAGATCAAGGGTAGTAGTGGTGAGTAGAAGTACATGTATTATTGGTGTTTGAACCGCTAGCCGTAGATGAACAGCCGGTGCGTATGTTTGAAGTGCAGTCATGCGAAGCTAGACTGAAACATTACTTTCACGTCCGGTGTGCGACCAAAACTCCCTTATGTGGTTACTTTCAGGCACCCTACTGACTGACCTACTTTCCAGTGTCTCTCGTAGTCTCACTTTCTGACAGACATCTGATGTCCCTCATAGTCCCACTTTCTGACAGGCATTTCTAGTTTCCCCGTAGTCCCACTTTCTGACAGGCATTTTTGGTGTCACTCGTAATCTCAGTTCCTGTTAGATACTTCTGGTGTCAGTTGTAGTCACACGTCCTGATTGTTTTACATGCTTACTTGCTTGCTCACTTGGTTCCTTTACATCTGCTGTCCAGCGCCATTATTGAAATATGTCGACTGCTGCATATGTCGTCTATTTCAGACAGACATTGTCACTAGGTAGATGAAAGATAGCTAGCTAGCTCATAGATAGATAATATAATAGATGTATATATAGTCAGATAGTTACATAGATAGACAGACATAGGATAGAAAGAAATTACTGATAACTCGACTTTTGTAACTGAGTTTCGTTTCACAGTTGTCTGCCCTTAATAATTAAAAAAATTCGAGGACAAATTGCTGAGTTGAGTTCTCAAACTATTCTCAGCAAGGATTACGTATGCAATAAAGACCAGCATACCCAGTGAGTTATGTGTCATGCGTTAGAAATCAATAATCTATTAACACTGCTTACTCGTAGAGGTGAAAAACGTGCGAAACTTAACAGCAATTAATTTTTGCCTCGGCCAAGATCGACGTCTTAAATGGAAGGACTATATCGCCTTCCTCAATCGTTTTAACGTATTAAACTATGGTTAATGACTTACCGGTTTTCTGAGAGAGTTCAGATTAATCAAGTGATTAGTGGAGACAACTGGCAACTCATGTGTCGATTTTAAAGTATGCTTTGGCGTTAGGTGAACGTGACCGACTTAATGGCGTTCGGGTACTTGGCCAGCGCGACGTTACTCGCTTGTGATTACACCCGCAGTGTACTAGACCGCATGAAGAACGCAGACCCTCCCACCCCCATTTCAAGTACATGTGTACCTGCAAGCTTACTATATGAATTTGGTGACGCGGTTGGATGGCCGACTAGCATATGAAATGTAGGTCAGGTCTAATTATAGCATTGGTACTTCAAATCTACTGTGCAAGCCAGTAAAATAAACTCGGAACCGTGAAAATGTTCACGTGACACAGGAGACAAGAGTCGATGAGTCACAGACAGCGCATGAATGACGAAATGCGTGAATAGAGAAACTTATCACATGACAAGGCAGACGTCAGATGGGTCTTCGACTGTATTTACTTATCAAATTAAGTTTTTCCGTAAAGCTGGGTAACCTACGACTCCCCGTAACCACAGCATAGAGCTTGCACTTTCCGGGATTACGTCATGAAAATTCAAATGGAAATAATGTGCAGCCAAACTGGGCGAAAACCTCTATTCTTTTATCATGGAGTGTGTGTGTGTGTGTGTGTGTGTGTGTGTGTGTGTGTTTGTGCACGCAACTACATGCATGTTATTTTACCAGATCTTTTTATATCAATGTTCTCCCATTATGAATGTGTGTGCGTCTGTGTATTTGTATTTTTATTTTAAATACTCTTGTTGATCAATGTTCTTGTAACATACAGTGTTTGTTTGTATGTGTGTGTGTGTGTGTGTGTGTGTTTTGTGTCTTGTGTTTTCAGATGCATATTCTACTAGCGTGCCCTTTCGTCACCGAGAGATTTTTATTTTTTAACATTATTATTAATTATTTTAACATTACTTATTGATCTGTCACTACTTCTATAGCCTCAATATTCACGCTTTTACTACTATTGCTACTTATACGTTCGTTTATGCTAGAAGCTTGCGCTTATAGTGTGCAACTGTCACTCACAATACTTTGTGTTTCATGTATAATCATCATTCATTTGCATATCAGAGACCAGCTTCCTGCACTAGCGTCACCACCATCACCACCACCACCACCACCACCACCACCACCACCACCACCAAAAGACTAAAACACTTTGAGTTTGATAAACTAATACAAAACTCCTGATTTTATTTTATTAAAAGAAAACTGAATGTGCTGTTCATGATTCACAAGATTTGCGGTAAGAAAAAGTGTTCTAAGTTAGGCAAAATTGATAAATAGCCAAAGGCTAGATGACATCAAATTCTATTTATGCTTCATTAGCATAGTTTAAGCCTAATTAATCCCAAATTAGAAGTAAGTAGTTATGGATTAGATGTAATTCTACTTTAGATGTAGTTAATTATGGGCTAGATTAATTTGTTTTATGTTAGATGTAGTTAGTTTTGGGTTAGGTTAATTAGTTCCTTTTAGGTGTAATTAGTTCTATTTTAGATGTAGTTAGTTTTGGGTTAGGTTAACTAGTTCTAGTTAGGTGCAATTAGTATTGGGTTAGGTAAAGTAGTTCTAGTTAGGTGTAATTAGTATTGTGTTAAGTGCAATTACTTTCAGGCGATGTACAACTAGTCCTAGGCAGGTGAAATTAGATCTAGTTAGGTGTAATTAGTGCTGTATTAGGTTAATTAGTTTTAGCTATGTGCAATTAGTTTTGGGTTATGCTAATTAGATCTAGATGATATACAACTAGCTCTAGGCAGTTGTAACTAGTGCCGGGTTAAGTTAATTAGTTCTAGGTGATGTATAACTAGTTCTAGGCAGGTTAACTAGTGCTGGGTTAGGTCAGCTAGTTGTAGATTAGATTGAACTAATCCTAGATTAGGAATAATTAGTTTTAGATATAATTAGTTCTAGATTAGGTGTAGTTAGTTCAGGCTTAATTCAACTAGTTTTGAATTAGGAATAACTACTAGTCGTAGGCTAGGTTAACTATTTCTATGTTAAATATAACTAGATCTATGTGGGTGTAATTAATTGTGAGTCAGGTCAGCTAGTTTTTAGTTTAGGTACAACTAGTTCTAAGTGTAATTAGCTTTAGTTAGTATAACTAGTTCTAAGATAAGTGTATTTAGTTTTAGTTAACTAGTTCTAAGATAAGTGTAATTAGTTTGGTTAGGTTTAACTAGCACTTGAATAAGTGTAATTAGCTTTAGTTTATGTACAACTAGTTCTAAGATAAGTGTAATTAGTTTTAGTTAGGTATAACTAGTTCTAGGTTAGATACAATTAATTCTAGGTTAGGTACAGCTAATTTTAGTTTAGGTTAACTAGTTCTAGTAGAGATAACTTGTATATAAATTGTTAATTAGTTTTATATTAGGTGTAACTAATTCTAGGTTAGATGAAATTAATTCTTGGTTAAGTACAACTAATTTTAGGTTAGGTTAATTAATTTTATTAGGGATAACTAGTTGTAGATATTGTAATTAGTTTTAGTTCATGTATAACAACTAGTTCTAGGTTAAGTACAACTGGTTTTAGGTTAGGTACAACTAGTTCTAGGTTAGGTACAACTAGTTTTAGGTTAGGTTACTAATTCTAGTAGGGATAAATGGTTGTAGACAGTGTAATTAGTTTTAGATTAGGTTAACAAATCTAGTTAGATATAACTAGCTCTAAGTTAAGAAGAACATGTTTAGATTATTGAATTTTCTGAACTCGAGAGCAAATATGCAAATTTGTAATTAGTTCCGGTTTTGTAAGCATTGACCAAGAAAAGTCCGGAATTATTAAGGGTCACTCTAACAAATAATCACCGAGTTCCATCCGGGTCTTTCTCCGTCTTAAGGATGTTGTGCTGTACGAGTAAATAGTTTGGGAATTATTGCAGTTCACAGAAGGGAAATTTCAGAAACTATGCAACCTGTGATGCTATTAATCGATTAGCAACAATGATGTTGAAAAACCCAACACACTTTAAAAAATGAAAATAGCATTTGTATTCAGAAATCAGTTAGTCAGTAACCAAGAGTCAAAACAATCAGTCCATAATTAGTCAGTCAAGAAACAAGTCAATTAATAATTAGTCAGAAAACAGTTATAAAAAAAATCAGTCAGTCTTCAATCAGTTAGTGTCAAGAATTCAGTGTCAAAATCAACAATCAGTCAACAACAACAAAAAATCCACCCAGTCAGCAACCAAACAGTCAGAATTCCAGTCAGTCAACATTCCTGCTTGTTAGTTAACAAGTTAACAATTCAGTTAATTATCCAAACAACTAAACAACCTTCATCCGACTCAGTCTGGCTTATTTCATGGTGACGTTACTCATGCATCTATAATCACCAGATGATTTCTCTTCAAGGGATAGCGAGATTTCTAAGAACTTCAAGAGATAGCGAGATGTCTAAGAACTTCAAGAGACAGCGAGATGTCTAAGAACTTCAAGGGATAGCGAGATGCCTAACAACTTCAAGAGACAGCGAGATGTCTAAGAACTTCAAGAGATAGCGAGATGTCTAAGAACTTCAAGGGATAGCGAGATGTCTAAGAACTTCAAGGGACAGCGAGATGTCTAAGAACTTCAAGGGATAGCGAGATGTCTAAGAACTTCAAGGGACAGCGAGATGTCTAAGAACTTCAAGGGATAGCGAGATGTCTAAGAACTTCAAGAGACAGCGAGATGTCTAAGAACTTCAAGAGATAGCGAGATGCCTAAGATATTCGAAATGAGAGTCACTAACCACAAAATGGACTCCCCAAAAGACAGAGTTATAGTTCTTGAAATATTCCAAGACAGGCAGACCGGGATAAAGGAAGTGAAGGAACTGGGTCCTCAGTGGATTTTGTTGTAAATATCGATGCATTGTAATTTTTCAATGAATATGCTTTGAATTTCTTTTTATTTTTTATAGTTTACTTTTAATAATTTAGGGTAACAAAACACTCTCCCAAAACAATAACGTGTATTTACTTTTAATAATTTAGGGTAACAAAACACTCTCCCAAAACAATAACGTGTATTTACTTTAAATAATTTAGGGTAACAAAACACTCTCCCAAAACAATAACGTGTATTTCGATAATGAATTTTCTCTGTTATCTAAATGTCTCTAACCTACACTACTATTACTTTAAATTTAGCTAGACAAAAGAACTTGGTGAGTTACATTTAGCTAGACAAAAGAACTTGGTGAGTTACATTTAGCAGTCTACAATTTGTCATGCTAACCATATGCTTGACAGTTGAGGACACACTTCAAGTCTGGAATTACCAAACTTGCATTTGTCAATTCCAGACTTGAAGTGTGTCCTCAACTGTCAAGCATATCGTTAGCATTATAACAGATAAGTAGGTAGATAGATTGACAGATGAATGAGTATACGACAATGAGAAAATAATATCGCCCAAATTAGACAGGAAAAACTCGTTCAGGAAAACAACATACAGAGCAATGACGTAATTGTCAAGTCAACGAACTTCCTCTGGATCGAGGATTAACAGAATTACTCGTCAAGTAAGTCCTCAAGTAAACCATCAAGTTAATCGTCAAATAAGTTGTCAAGTTACCCATCAAGTAAGTCCTCAAGTAAATCATCAAGTTAATCGTCAAATAAGTTGTCAAGTTACCCATCAAGTAAGTCCTCAAGTAAATCATCAAGTTAATCGTCAAATAAGTTGTCAAGTTACCCATCAAGTAAGTCCTCAAGTAAATCATCAAGTTAATCGTCAAATAAGTTGTCAAGTTACTAATCAAGTAAGTCGTCAAGTAAGCCATCAAGTTAATCGTACAATAAGTTGTCAAGTAGGTCGTCAAGTAAGACGAAGGTGGGTGGGGGTTGCGAGGGAAATGTGAGCTTGTCAATAACATTACTAGGACTCCCTTGCTGTGCTCTGTGAAATAAAAATAGCCGAATTTTGGAGCCGCTCCGGAAAGCTCTGGAAATAGCACTAGAACGATATCCGAAAAGCGGCCGGATTAGATCCGGGTTCTTTTGAACAATATCCGTGAAGTACACAAACAGTCGCATATTCGTAGAATCATTAAGTTTGTGTAAATTGTTGACTTGTAGGAAATGGATATTATTAAATTACAGTTAGCCTTATATACTGTCAGAACTAAAAGCGATATTATTTAGCTTGCAATAAAGATTTCTGTTGGTCATTTAAAAAGAATTTTAATGATTGTAGAATTAACCTGCATGCTGTTACAAGTAAATTATGTATTTTTATTGCTAAACTCTAGCAAAACTACTAGAAACAATAACAAATTATGTATTTTTATTGCTAAACTCTAGCAAAAGTACTAAAAACAATAGTAAATTATGTATTTTTATTGCTAAACTCTAGCAAAAGTACTAGAAACAATAGTAAACAAGAGAATGACACACAACCTAGAAACAAATAACCTACTCCCCCCCCCCCAGAACAACACAGGTTCAGACCCAAAAGATCCACCACAGATGCCACAAAGAGACTAACAGACAACGTCATGATAGACAGATTGCAAAAAACCGACTCAACTGCAATCTTCATTGACATCTCAGAAGCCTTTGACAAGTTTGGCACCCAACAATACTCATAAAAATGCTCCAAATGGGGATTAGAGGAAACATATACAATTATATAAAAAGCTTCCTTCAAAATCGCACATTCCAGGTACAAATTAAAAACACCCCAAAACTACCACAAGACAAACAGCAAATGGCACCCCACACGGTAGTGCTCTCAACCCCACCCTCTTCAACATAGCCACACGTGACCTAAACACAATCGCCACTAACACAAATACACAACTAACACAATTTGCTGATGAGTCATCACTCTACAATTCACACAAAGAACAAAGATATTTAACTGAAGATCTCCAAAACACCCTCAAAAACCTAGAAGACTGGGCAGACAAATGGGGCCTAGAACTAGCACCGGACAAACGACAGCCATAGACTTTATGGCCCCAAACGACAAAACATACCCCACACTAAAGTTAAAACAAACCAACATAAGCTACTCAAAGACTCAAAATATTTTAGGAATCACCTTTGATGAAAACATAAAATTCAGCCATCATATAGAAAAAACCTTGACCAAAGCCAACAAAACTCAACATCCTTAAAACAAGAAAAGGAAAGGATTGGGGAGGGGGGAGATACATTTACCTTACTGACATGAACAAGGACTCTAATATATTTAATCATAGACTATGGAACAGACACAACCACACAATTGAACACATTTTGTTACACTGTAACATTTATAAGGAAGAAAGAAAAATCATCAGTGAAACAACAAACATACTACACCTGCCATTCACAATGCAATCACTACTTTACCCAACAAAACATCATCAAAATCACACACCAAGCACTAATCACGTATCTCATCCAAACAAACACACTTCACCTTTTATAATTTAGAGAGAGAGAGAGAGAGAGAGAGAGAGAGAGAGAGAGAGAGAGAGAGAGAGAGAGAGAGAGAGAGAGAGTTGCAACTCAGTCGAAAGTACTGATAGAATATCAAACGTATTGGGAAATCGAAAATACAACACTCACCACACAAAACACTTATAAACAAAATTCACAAAACCACAAAAGCACACTTCACCAACCAAAAGACTTACCCCATTTCCTACTACCCTGCCCACAAAACCCAAACCCACACTTCCACCAACCAAAAGACTTACCCCATCTCCTACTACGCTGCCCACAAAACCCAAACCCAAAGGCAAAAGCAAACAACTACTAAGACTAATTAAAAACATCCAACTCATCGGAAAATCGGCTGTAGCCATGCAACTGTCAAAAAAAAAAGAGGATGGACCAACTACAGTCCCAACAAAAGAAAAAAACAGAAGCAAGCACCCACCCCCACCACAAAAAACCCAAACAAACTAACTAAAGCAGCAGAACACGCCTCCAGCTACCCTCCTTGAATACAAGAGAAGGGAGGAAGGCTTCACGGAAGTCATTCAAAAATTGAGAACATCAAGACTGTGAAAGGTTTTCACGCAATTCTTGTGAAGCAAAGAAGTTATCGGTACTGCTACTGCTACTGCTACTACTACTGCTACTACTACTACTACTACTACTACTACTGCTGCTGCTGCTACTACTACTACTACTACTACTACTACTACTAAATTTATGTGCTATTACAAGTAAGCGTATATGTCACTTATAACTTCCATGATGTTAGAAGTAAACTTGTATGTTCTTAGAACTAAAGTTCCGTGTTGTTAGTGCTAAGCTTATATATTGTTAGTGTCATATATATCACGTGTTATTACAAGTAAACTTATCGTTGATAGAACTAAACTTAGGTCTCTGTGTTGTAAGAACTAAATTTAGAACTTAAAACGATATTATTTAAGGTGGTCTTTGGTCAATAAGTTAATTGTAAACTTACTGTAAGCACTATAAATCTGCTGTGCTCAGTAAACATTTTTCAATATAATACATCTGTTTTGGTCAGTAAACCCACTGTAAACACAAAGTAAACAACAACTACAACACTTAACAAAGTGTTTATGTTATAAACGCTCATACCGCAGTAAACACACAAAAGTATTTTGTACCAACAACAATGAGAAAGCGTGAATAGTTCTGGGTCGTCTCCATGTAAGTTGTGCTGCTGTGCAAGTATTAGGAGAGTGACTTTGGTGTTAAGGAGAGTGACTTTGGTGTTAAGGAGAGTGACTTTGTTATTAAGGAGAGTGACTTTGGTGTTAAGGAGAGTGACTTTGGTATTAAGGAGAGTGACTTTGGTGTTAAGGAGAGTGACTTTGGTGTTAAGGAGAGTGACTTTGGTATTAAGGAGAGTGACTATGGTGGAAAAACACTACATTTAATGAGAGTATTGCCAATATTCACTGACATTACCAGACTTAAATCTTCTCACTTTCTTACATCGATCTCTTGTCAAAGCTTAAGCATTGGTCGCTTCTCACTTTCTTACATCGATCTCTTGTCAAAGCTTAAGCATTAGTCGCTTCTCACCTTTTGACATGGATCTCTTGTCACATTTAAATATATAATCTCTTGTTTCCTACAATTTCATCTCTCGTTTTCTAACATGAGAACTCTTGCAACGTCTTTATACTTGATTTTATTTTCACCTGGCAACACCATATCTCTTGTCATTACCTAAAACATGATCTCTCATCTCCTACGAGCATCGGATTTTTATTGACCATTACACCTATCTCTCGCCTCATTACACCTATCTCTCGTCTCATCACACCTATCTCTCGCCTCATCACACCTATCTCTCGTCTCATCACACCTATCTCTCGTCTCATCACACCTATCTCTCGTCTCATCACACCTATCTCTCGCCTCATCACACCTATCTCTCGTCTCAACACCTATTTGTGAAGAAACTTCAAAAGATTCAATAAACTGTTGCTTAGGTTATTTTTAGAGTCGATCAAGTCGCCCTACTTCTCCACAGTGTTCGTTGGCGACCTACACACAACCGAGTACTGGACAAGATGGCTACTCTTTATTACGTGTTACTGACTTCTTTCCACCCTAAATATCTCTCTGAATTCACGCATGAGCACACTATTGCAAGAAACGTGCTCTCATAATTAGCACACTATTGCAAGAAACTTGCGCTCATAATTAGCACACTATTGCAAGAAACTTGCGCTCATAATTAGTACACTATTGCAAGAAACTTGCGCTCATAATTAGCACACTATTGCAAGACAATTGCGCTCATAATTAGCACACTATAGCAAGACAATTGCGATCATAATTAGCACACTATTGCAAGAAACTTGCGCTCATAATTAGACATTTTGAGAGCATTGCCCCACGTCCATTTGCAGAGCTGGTCCATCCACTTGGAATGTGCTGCCATTCAGGTGAGATACTAAAGAGACCATCATTGTCAAAAGACGTACATTTTGTACTTTGATTTATGCATGCCAATATTTTATAAATAAAGTTATTTGTTAATTTATGTTTTTATATTATCTTTAGTTTTTTCCTGTGTTTAAATAGTTTGTATACGGATATTTTATCTTCTTCTTGATGATGATGATGATGACGACGATGATTATGATGATTTTAGGAGGTGATGAGATCAGATGGTAAAAGTTCAAGCATTAGGAGACAAAAGAATAAACTGTAGGAGGTGACGAGATCAGATAATAAAGGTGATAGGAGATCTTCCTTTAGGAGACAATCAGGCGTTAGGACACAGGAGATCAGACGTTAGGAGATCAGGAATTAGATGACAGAAGATTAGGCGTTAGGAGATAAGAGATCAAGCGTAAGGAGACAAGAGATTAACATCAGGAGAGAAGAAATCGGGTGTGTGGAGGTGGTAATAGCAGGGTTTTGACAATGTGGGAAGTAGGTATATCGCCATTTTAAAAACACGTCAAGAAAGAGGCCACTCAGATATAAGACATTCTGGTTAATCAGATGAACGGAAACGATACTACAATTATGGTTGTGACAATGTCGCCATTTGCAACCAACATTTGACAGCGAAGCAAAGATTGGCTGGCCCCGCCCTCTCTCTTGTGAGATGGGTGGGGGTATTCGCAAAATCAGCCCTAGGAATCTTTATAAGACGCTGCTTTCTGGAAATGCTCACTCACATCTTCGTCTCCAAGCGACTTCGTTTTCCGTAAAGGGCGAGCAATCGGTAAGTGATCGTATTTCATTCAAATTCTCGAACTGATGTGTTCAGGTAATAGAGAAACATCCTTGTATTTTTTTTTATACAAGGGCGATAAATCGCTGCGTGGCTCGTATTTCTCAAGTTTTAGGTGGAAAGGGCAATTCCTTGATTTCACTATACAGGGGCGATAAATCGTTGGTTTGTATTTCTGCATGTTTTAGGACTACTGGTTGAGTAACAAGTGCTATCAGAAAACAACAATTACAGACAAATTAAATTTATACTTAAAAAAAACAAAAACAGTTGCAGTGTGTAAAGTATCTGTATATTGAATTTTTTCTTAGGACCTTGTCAGCTTATGGTATGATCGATTTCCTAAAACGTGTATGTAGCGACATTAATTGGACTTGAAATAATTAGTATATGTAACGACAATAATGCGACCTGAAATAATTAGTACATGTAACGATAACAATACGACCTGAAATAATTAGTACATGTAACGATAACAATACGACCTGAAATAATTAGTACATGTAACGATAACAATACGACCTGAAATAATTAGTACATGTAACGACAATAATACGACCTGAAATAATTAGTACATGTAACGACAATAATACGACCTGAAATAATTAGTACATTTAACGACAATAATACGACCTGAAATAATTAGTACATGTAACGACAATAATACGATCTGAAATAATTAGTACATGTAACGACAATAATACGACCTGAAATAATTAGTACATGTAACGACAATAATACGACCTGAAATAATTAGTACATGTAACGACAATAATACGACCTGAAATAATTGATACATGTAACGACAATAATACGACCTGAAATAATTAGTACATGTAACGATAACAATACGACCTGAAATAATTAGTACATGTAACGATAACAATACGACCTAAAATAATTTATACAGGTAATGGCAATAATACGACAATAATGCGACCTGAAATAATTAGTACACGTAACGACAATAATACGATTTGAAATAATTTCTAATATCTTGACACATTAATACATTGCTTCTTATTTATATTCATAGGTCTCACATCTTTTCCAGTAGAACATTATTTTAAGTTTCTGTAAATAAAAAAAAATAAATGGAGTAAAATGAAACATAGTTAAATAAAATAGTTTAAGCTAAAGTGTTTTTATTTCTTGTTGTTACTGTTTTTGGGGTTTTAAAACTTTTCTACTAACTTTTTTTTAAATAACAGCAAGAATTATGAGGTGTATTGCCGATTTCAATATTACACTGATATGTTTGTACGTCGTCGTCATTTTGACTCGCTCACTCAAATACCTCATCACCCCCTCCCATTTCAGCCCGTCCTGGACTTTCACTTCAGAAATAAACTTTATAAATTTCCAGAACACACATATCACTTCAGAAATAAACTTTATAAATTTCCAGAACACACATATCACTTCAGAAATAAACTTTATAAATTTCCAGAACACACATATCACTTCAGAAATAAACTTTATAAATTTCCAGAACACACATATCACTTCAGAAATAAACTTTGTACATTTCCAAAACACACATATCACTTCAGAAATAAACTTTGTACATTTCCAAATCACACATATCACTTCAGAAATAAACTTTGTACATTTCCAAATCACACATATCATTTCAGAAATAAACTTTGTACATTTCCAAATCACACATATCACTTCAGAAATAAACTTTGTACATTTCCAGAACACACATATCACTTCAGAAATAAACTTTGTACATTTCCAAATCACACGTATCACAAATAGCATCTCGTTTACATATTATAAATAAAACGTGAACATTTATATTAAAAATATGTGAGAGGATTCCCCATCATATGACACCAATCATAGACTCAAAACTATATTCTCCGAAGGTGTGTAAGCACCTTTCCACGAAATCAACGAACGTTGGATGAATATTTAAAGAAACAATCAATTTCATATCCACCCCCTCCGTCTATATTATCTATGTCCAAGGAATTTAAAATAAAGATTTTCACTGGGTGAGAGTATTACTCCTAAACAAAAGTGGTTGTAAGTGGCTGAGATCAACTGTACACCCTAACATATTGGTTGTAAGTTGCTGAAATTAACTGTACACCTAAACATATTGGTTGTAAATGGCTGAGATCAACTGTACACCCAAACATATTGGTTGTAAGTGGCTCAGATTAACTGTACACCTAATCACATTGGTTGTAAGTGGCTGAGGCTGCCGTGCATTTCAACTAACACATTGGTTGTAAGTGAGTGAAATTAACTGTACACCTAGACAAATTGATGGTGAGGAAATTAACTGTACACCCAGACACATTGGTTGTAAATTAACTGTACATATGACAAATTGATTGTAAAGTGGATGAGAGTGCCGTACCAGTAAACACAATGGTTGCGAATGGCTGAGATAAACAGTGCACCTCAACTAACACAATTGTTGTAAGTGGCTGAGATTATCTGCACACCTAAACACACTGGTTGTAAGTGGTTGAGATTAATTGTACATCTTTACATAAGTGGTTGTAAGTGGCAGAGATTAATTGTACATCTTTACATAAGTGGTTGTAAGTGGTAGAGATTAATTGTACATCTTTACATAAGTGGTTGTAAGTGGTAGAGATTAATTGTACATCTTTACATAAGTGGTTGTAAGTGGCAGAGTGCCCTTACACCTGAACACAAGTCGTTGTAAGTGGTTGAGATTAATTGTACATAAGTGGTTGTAAGTGGTTGAGATTAATTGTACATCTTTACATAAGTGGTTGTAAGTGGTAGAGTGCCCTTACACCTGAACACAAGTCGTTGTAAGTGGCAAAGAGTTCCTGTACACAAGCGGTGAGATTAACTGCACACCTAAAATAACGTTACAGATCATGAAGACCTACATCCTGGCACTGGCGCTCTGCGTTCTCCTGAGCTCCTTGAGCACAGGCCGAGGAGCGGAGTCCCCGGAGAGCAGCCTTGACCTCACAGTCCGCTCGCTTGGACTACCCGCTGACCAAGAAAAGCGCTGGGCTGCGCTAGCAATTCCGGCCGCCAAGTGGGCCGCCAAGTGGGCCATAAGGAGGTAAGAAAAGCAGCCCCCCCCCCCTCCGAGAAGACGGAGAACAATTGCTTTCAATTTTGTCGCCACATTTTGCTTGTTGACTCCATCTCACATGCTCTAGCTCTTGATTCAATTTAAAGCTTTTAATAATACAAGTATACAGTTTATTTATAATAAAATAATACTACTTTAGCAATCAATCATTCACGCACAGAAACACACGCGTATGCACACATCCAAAATTAATCTCATTAGTCAATCAATTATCATTACATTTCAGCATCATATTACATATTCAATTTGCTTTCTTAAATTTACATAAACTTTTTTTTTTCACCATCACAGCCCGAAGTATATTTCTGTCTCCGTCAGAAACTAAAGAGCAACTACTTAATCTACTTATAACATTTAAATGTTAATACTCTAATTTTAACACTTATTCAATTAACAATAAAGGGTTAACACTCATATCTTTAACTCGCACTCTGTTGGTCTTTATTATTAACATTTTAACATTCTTCAGCCCTAACTAGTCACTAACTAGTCACTCTGTACTATTAACACTCTTCAGCCCTAACACTCTGTAATATTAACACTCTTCAGCCTTAACTTTTAGATTTTAAGTCAAGTTGACATGCTTTTATCAACTTTAACGTCAGAAATTCGTGTGTGTGTGGGTTGGGGTAGGACCAGACGACAATTTTGGTGGCATGCTGTCTCCTCGACCCAGCTTAACCTCAGTAGAATATTCAATAATCTTCGTTCTTACTGGCTGATCGACCCAGCTTAACCTCAGTAGAATATTCAATAATCTTCGTTCTTACTGGCTGATCGACCCAGCTTAACCTCAGTAGAATATTCAATAATCTTTGTTCTTACTGGCTGATCGACCCAGCTTAACCTCAGTAGAATATTCAATAATCTTTGTTCTTACTGGCTGATCGACCCAGCTTAACCTCAGTAGAATATTCAATAATCTTTGTTCTTACTGGCTGATCGACCCAGCTTAACCTCAGTAGAATATTCAATAATCTTTGTTCTTACTGGCTGATCGACCCAGCTTAACCTCAGTAGAATATTCAATAATCTTTGTTCTTACTGGCTGATCGACCCAGCTTAACCTCAGTAGAATATTCAATAATCTTTGTTCTTACTGGCTGATCGATCCAGCTTAACCTCAGTAGAATATTCAATAATCTTCGTTCTTACTGGCTGATCGACCCAGCTTAACCTCAGTAGAATATTCAATAATCTTTGTTCTTACTGGCTGATCGACCCAGCTTAACCTCAGTAGAATATTCAATAATCTTCGTTCTTACTGGCTGATCGACCCAGCTTAACCTCAGTAGAATATTCAATAATCTTCGTTCTTACTGGCTGATCGACCCAGCTTAACCTCAGTAGAATATTCAATAATCTTCGTTCTTACTGGCTGATCGACCCAGCTTAACCTCAGTAGAATATTCAATAATCTTTGTTCTTACTGGCTGATCGACCCAGCTTAACCTCAGTAGAATATTCAATAATCTTTGTTCTTACTGACTGATCGACCCAGCTTAACCTTAGTAGAATATTCAATAATCTTCGTTCTTACTGGCTGATCGATTACCGCTTCTGCTTGCTAATTGCCCTCATTGTCACTCACCCATGACACACATGACGTATGTCAATGACCTCAAATATTCATTTTGCATTTCAGTGGATGACTTTTTTTTTCTCACATCCATATTATTATAATCTACAGAAATTCTGATGCGTGTTATTTGCTCAAAGACTATGAAAACATGACATAGCCATGTTTTTAGCCACACATCTTAATCAGTGCCGTGATTGAAAATATCGCATAGCCACGTTTTTAGTCACACGTGTTAATCAGTACCGTGATTGAAAATATCGCATAGCCATGTTTTTAGCAACATGTGTTAATCAGTGCCATGATTGAAAATATCGCATAGCCATGTTTTTAGCAACATGTGTTAATCAGTGCCGTGATAGAAAATATCGCATAGCCATGTTTTTAGCAACATGTGTTAATCAGTGCCGTGATTGAAAATATCGCATAGCCATGTTTTTAGCCACACATCTTAATCAGTGCCGTGATTGAAAATATCGCATAGCCATGTTTTTAGCCACACATCTTAATCAGTGCCGTGATTGAAAATATCGCATAGCCATGTTTTTAGCCACACATCTTAATCAGTGCCGTGATTGAAAATATCGCATAGCCATGTTTTTAGCCACACATCTTAATCAGTGCCGTGATTGAAAATATCGCATAGCCATGTTTTTAGCCACACATCTTAATCAGTGCCGTGATTGAAAATATCGCATAGCCATGTTTTTAGCCACACATCTTAATCAGTGCCGTGATTGAAAATATCGCATAGCCATGTTTTTAGCCACACATCTTAATCAGTGCCGTGATTGAAAATATCGCATAGCCATGTTTTTAGCCACATGTGTTAATCAGTGCCGTGCTCGATCATTAAGTGTTAAATGTTATTTTTAAAACTCAAGTTGGGTTTGGTAGAATTGAAAAACGACACTTCCCACATACAAAAAACAACAAAAAACCCATAACAAAACCGAACAATTCTATTTGTTTGTTTGCAGATACTGGAACCGCAGACAAGGGCGAAGATGAACAGCTTTTCCATGGTCTTGAAATCTTATTTATTATAGAATCTAGACTTATTTAAAGCCGTTTATTAATTACCTCAAAGGCGAAGATGAACTGCTTTTTCATGAAGTCCTGAAATCTTATATAAATATAGAATCTATACTTATTTAAAGCCGTTTATTAATTACCTGAAATGGCGATGATGAATTGCTTTACTAAAGTTCTGAAATCTTATATAATTTGGAATGTATCCTTATTTAAAGCCGTTTATTAATTACCTCAAAGGGTGATGATGAAATGCTTTTTCAAAGCCCTGAAATCTTATATAATGTAGAATTTAGATTATTAAAAGCAATTTATTAATTACATCAAAGTTGACAGTGTACTTTATAATTTATATCTTCTACTGTGTACGAAAATATTGTTACAGCGCTTGGGTATATTTTACACAATAAACTACCTTAATAGAAATTATTTTACACAATAAACTACCTTAATAGAAATTATTTTACACAATAAACTACCATAATAGAAATTATTTTACACAATAAACTACCTTAATAGAAATTATTTTACACAATAAACTACCATAATAGAAATTATTTTCTTGCTCGTTTTTGATGAAGTCATATGTATGTAGATGTGTATTTGAGAACATTTCATTTTCTCAAGCAGTGCATGCATGTATACTTGTATGAATATGACGTGTTTTATATATATATGTGTGTGTGTGTGTGTGTGTGTGTGTGTGTGTGTGTGTGTGTGTGTGTGTGTGTGTGTGTGTGTGTGTGTGTGTGTTACTGACTTACTGACAATTCCTTAAATTCCGTCACTTTGGTGTGTAGCTGAAATCTTGCAACATTGTGTCGACCGGCATTTTTATTAAAACAAAAATATTTAGAAGTAATGTCGATGTCGACTGGCGTTGCTATGGAAACACAAACATTTAGATGTAATGTCGCTGAACACCAGTCAGATCAGTTCCTATATGGCAAAAATTCCGCAAACTTGCGTTGGGCAAACAATGATGTGGTGTATTAACCTACGGTTTAAATACAATTAAAAAGCCCAAATACTGTAAATTGCAAATTTTTTCTATCATTAAGTGAGAGCATGTTCTACAATATTTAGCGAAAACCATTTCCTTAAAAGGAGAGTGCTACAACACAGAGCACAAACCATGCCCTTAAAAGGACAGTGCTGAAATACAGAGAACAATCTATCTCCTTGAAAGGAGACTGCTTATAATACAGAACACAAACTATCAGAATACAAACTACCTGGTTAAAACCGAGTTGCTATAATGTGGAGCACAAATTATCTCCTTAAAAGGAGAGTGCTACAATACAGAGCACAAATTATCTCCTTAAAAGGAGAGTGCTACAATACAGAGCACATACTATCTCCTTCAAAGAAGAGTGCTTCGCGTTCATTGAGTAAGAGCATCTTATTGCAGATATCGTTTGTGTCATCCTAATGGATTGGAATATTAAAAAAAGTATTGTAAGGCAAGTACATATGATAATACGTGACAGGCAGGCAGATTAATAGAGGTGGGATTTCTAAACAATATCGCCCGCCTGTCAACCACACTGTATTCTCACCGTATACGTCAGTGGTACGTAGTCGGTAACGCACGAGTTTCTTTTTCCTTGTCTGCGACACTTCTCCAATGTGTGTAGCAGGCCAAAGGGAGAGAACTGTTGGCTATTCAAAATAATTTTGAAGAAAAGTTGGAACTTTTATCTTGTTATTCATATTCGGTTAGACATTTGTTGTATTGTTGTTATTCGTATTCAGTTAGACATTTGTTGTATTGTTGTTATTAGTTAAAAAGAATATGTTTAGCGTTGGATAAGTCAACAGCATAAAATATTTCCTACTCGGATCACATTGTGGATTGTAAACACAACAGTTTGAGGGCCAACATCACATCATGAATTGTAAACACAACAGCTAGAGGGCCAACATCACATCGTGAATTGTAAACACAACAGCTTGAGGGCCAACATCACATCGTGAATTGTAAACACAACAGCTTGAGGGCCAACATCACATCATGAATTGTAAACACAACAGCTTGAGGGTCAACATCACATCATGAATTGTAAACACAACAGCTCGAGGGCCAACATCACATCATGAATTGTAAACACAACAGCTTGAGGGCCAACATCACATCATGAATTGTAAACACAACAGCTTGAGGGCCAACATCACATCATGAATTGTAAACACAATAGCTTGAGGGCCAACATCACATCATGAATTGTAAACACAACAGCTTGAGGGCGAGCATTATTATGAGAAGTATTCTGGAAATCATTATGTTGAGTGATTTGCAAGTCGTGCGATAAGTGTTTGTTTATTATTTTATCATCGTGACTGCCAAGAATTAGAGTACTGAACAAGTCAAGCGATAAGTGTTTGTTTATTATTTTATCATCGTGACTGCCAAGAATTAGAGTACTGAACAAGTCATGCGATAAGTGTTTGTTTATTATTTTATCACGTGACTGCCAAGAATTAGAGTACTGAACAAGTCATGCGATAAGTGTTTGTTTATTATTTTATCACGTGACTGCCAAGAATTAGAGTACTGAACAAGTCATGCGATAAGTGTTTGTTTATTATTTTATCACGTGACTGCCAAGAATTAGAGTACTGAACAAGTCATGCGATAAGTGTTTGTTTATTATTTTATCACGTGACTGCCAAGAATTAGAGTACTGAACAAGTCATGCGATATACAGGTGAGTTGACAGCATAATTACACAATATATTTTAAAATCTAAATACTTATTATGCATGTATATGAATTTCAATTTCTTTCTAATATTATTTACATTATAGGTATTACACTTAGTATTTATATATAACGGACACTAAAGTGGAATAATTATAGTATTCAAGGGAAGTAAACTGTTAAACGCATAACACCCACATGTAGGTATACGCCACACATACATTCCTCATTTACTTATTATAACTCATAAATAAATTTGTATTTATTATTTTAAAATAATGTTTAAGTTTAATCAAACAATTTCTTTGTTGTTGTTTTTTTAAAAATAAATATTTATTGAAAATTCTTTTTTGTTTATGAACATTTAAAAGCGCATCCATTGGAGCTCAATAATGTCAGGCCTTCGTTCAATCCGTTGGACCTCACTAATGGCAGGCCTTCGCTCAATCCGTTGGACCTCACTAATGGCAGGCCTCGTCGTATGCCAAAGTCAGGATAGTTTTCTTTAGGACTTGTATAAATACACAATACTCATCAATGCTTACATATTTTTTTGCAGCTCTTAATTCATTTCATTTTTTTCTACTTCATTGACATATGAAAATTTCGCCAGCCACAGTTTTCAATTACGCGCGCAGCCTAAATATCTTACACGCCATTTGAATAAATATAATATAACTTGCTAATAATCTAACTTATTAATATCTAACACGGCCTTTGAATAAATATAATTTAACTTACTAATAATCTAACTCACTAATAATCTAATTTACTAATAATTTAACTTACTAATAATCTAACTTATTAATATCTAACACGGCCTTTGAATAAATATAATTTAACTTACTAATAATCTAACTTACTAATAATCTAATTTACTAATAATTTAACTTACTAATAATCTAAATTACTAATATATAACACGGCCTTTGCAATAATTTTATAATCCTGACTTCTGTCTTGTGGCACTTACTAATTGCTAGAACACCACTTTTGTAATAATTATAATCCTGATTTCTCTGTAGTGGCACTTACTATTTGCTATAACAAAGCTTTTGTACTAATTATAATCCTGACTTTGTCTTGTTATGCTCGCTATTTGCGGGGCAGAACTGTTCATCAGCAAAAATACCACTTTTGGAATTCTTGTTAAGCAGAAATTAGTTTGAATGAACTATTAGATCATTTATACTAATTCAGAGATCATAGGTCAGATTAAGACCTAGAGTAATAACAGTCAGTGGCAACAACCCTTTTTCTTGTGAATGTCTGTGCATCGCTAAGACCTAGAGTTGTAAATGTCAGTGACACAAAACTTTCTGCTTGTGACTATTGGTGTATTGCTAAGCCTGGAGTTGTAATAGTCCATGACGAAATAAATGTCTGTCAGAGTATTAAATGGATTCATCGACATGTTACTGTAGAGCCAAACAATCAAATTTCCGTGTAAACAAACCGATGTCGTGTAGTTATTCGGCTTTTATGTAAATTTAAGGGAGCAAAGGCAATGACTTAGCTCTGTCAGTGCGGCGTTGATCACAAAGCGGAAATGACGTACTTAGTTGCACGCGAGACATAATCTAAACTGTACGTATGCATGTATTACGGCCGCACAGGCCGAGAGGTTAGCCCAGCCTTCGCTTTTCCGGAGCGTTTGACAGTGTTTTGAGGAAGAACCCAAGATCCTCCATAAAATTTTGTTTACTTGATTTTGACAGATTCGGACACTATCGACGTCAGCTGTCACGCAGGACCTCTCAACTCTGTTTCGAGAACCATACAGGTCAAGAGAGGTGGTACATTACGCGCATTACCACTGGACAAGACAGCTGGCAAGTTACAGGTATTGCTATTGAACGATGCGGCTGGTAAATATTTCATATCGGACAAGACGGTAAATATTTCATACTGGACAAGACAGATGGTAGATATTTCATACAGAACACTACAGATGGTAAATGTTTCATGCAGAACAAATTGTATAGGACCATTTCACCATACCACATTCCCAGTCAGGAGAGTACTTTGTTGCAACAATCTCAGTTAAATTATGTCTCTTTCACACAAAGATATGAACTCGCTACTGAGAAACAGTATGTTACTTGATTAGTCGCTTAAAATCTACAAAAAATATTAACTTATTCATGCACCAGGAAACGGTAATAAAATAAATTATTCAAACAACAGGAATAATAACAAAAATCTCTTTGCCATTATAAAGAATAGGCCAAAGAAGAAATGGTCACAAAGGCTAGGCTACAGAAAGCTGGCTTGTATTTGTTTGCTGTTTAGTTTTTAACGGCTAGGCTACAGATAACTGGCTTGTATTTGTTTGCTGGTTTAGTTTTTAACGGCTAGGTTACAGATAGCTAGCTTGTACTTGTTTGTGTGACAGGCACGCCACTTAGTTAATGAAAAGGATTATTTTTATTAATGAATATTTCATAACTAATTGCAAGTGATGAGAATCTTAACTTATTTTATTAATGACCTTCTAACAGACGCCTTTCGTTTCTCACTTGGCGGCTATTTGGCTCTGTAAAAGTTTTCTCTATTCCACAACATAAAACATTTACTGTCACTTAATGTTTCCGTGAGTAAAAAACTTCTTACTAAAGGAGAAGACAAATCCGACTTTTAATCTATATTTAGCGAGCCCCACCCAGCCACTTTCTTCTCCAACATAAGATTATCAATAAAAGTACAGGAATTAACTTAGCAAATGTAAATAACCACTAAAGTATTTTTTGTCTTTTGCTTACAGAGAATGAGGCCTGTCGTATTGGTGTTTGCGTTAGGCGTATTCTTGTGTGTCCTGACCTCTGGTTCTAGGAGAGTTTCAGCTGCTCCTGAGTGGAGACTTTCTAAGTCGTCACCTGGACTATCTGATGACAATGATGACAGTCTAAAGCCGTCTGAGCGTTCAGATGAGCTGAGAAATGAACGAGAGAAACGCGAACTGGTAAAACGATGGTGCTACACATAGTAAGTAATAATTTTCACCAGTGTACTTTTTGTTCTAATGGATTTTACAGTACACACATTAAATGATATCTGAAAAATGTATTTATAAAATTTCTAATGGATTTTACAGTAGACACATTAAATGATATCTGAAAAATGTATTTATAAAAATTCTAATGGATTTTACAGTACATACATTAAATGATATCTGAAAAATGTATTTTTCTAAATTCTAATGAATTTTACAGTACAGAGAGTAATGATAGCTAATACATGTATTTATTGTTTTAATGAATTTTACATTTCTGCCGATTGAATTGGATTGGATAGAGAGAGAGCCACACACATTTTTTAATTTTTTTTTTTACACATTAATAAGTCTTGTACAGGCAAAAATACTTCCATAAATAACAAACAAAACCAAAGTAAAACAAGAAAATACTAACATTTCGTGTCTTTTCAGTTGCACTTATTCTCCCCGAAAGTGTTTCGAGAAGTGTTATTGGCGTTGAGTGAGTGACCTTGACCTCGACTACACCCTTGTTCGACCAGCGTGTTTACTTGGATGGCGGATATTTGTTTTGTATGCGTGTGTATGTTGTATGTGTGTTATGTATTTGAGGTGTATGTGTGTTTGTACGTGTGTGTTTATATGCATATATGTCTATGTTTGTATGTGTTTGCGTGTGTGTTTATATGCATATATGTCTATGTTTGTATGTGTTTGCGTGCGTGTTTCTCTTCATTTAAATAACTTTGCAGATTACAGAGCAAATGTCCCTATTAAAAATATAATTTGACATATCGTACTTATGTAATATATGTTGGCGATTGTACGACATAAAGAATAGATAGAATCTAACAACGTCTCGTCTTTGTATTGTTTGATTGACGTATTGGTTTGATTGACGTATTGGTTTGATTAACGTATTGGTTTGATTGACGTATTGATTTGATTAAGTGCAAAACGTTGACGTATTGGTTTGATTGACGTATTGGTTTGATTAAGTGCAAAACGTTGACGTATTGGTTTGATTGACGTATTGGTTTGATTAAGTGCAAAACGTTGACGTATTGGTTTGATTAAGTGCAAAACGTTGACGTGTAATTAAAAGTCTTTTGAGTAGTGTTTGCACGGTTGTGCACTTTTGCATGACATGAAGTTCAAGGGTTAATGGATTAAGGGGTTCAGGGGTTCGGGGATTCTTAAACCTTTCTGCATAATGCATTCCAGAGACCACTACTGCATGCTGTAACTCAAGTGCCCCCTTCCCTATCATAGCCACCTACAGACTGTAACTAAAGTGATTCCTCCCCAGTTCTCCATTTTAGCCTCCCATATACTGTAACTCAAGTGCCCCCTTCCCTATCATAGGCATCTACCTCCTGTAACACAAGTGCTCTCCTCAAAATCATAGCCATCCATATACAGTAACCTTCCCCGTCATAGCCACCCATATACTGTACCGCAAGTGACCCTTTCCTATCATAGACATCCACTTACTGTAACTTAAGTGCTTCATTCTCCATCACATTCACCTACACACTGTAACTTAAGTGCTTCATTCTCCATCACATTCACCTACACACTGTAACTTAAGTGCTTCATTCTCCATCACATTCACCTACACACTGTAACTTAAGTGCTTCATTCTCCATCACATTCACCTACACACTGTAACTTAAGTGCTTCATTCCCCATCACATTCACCTACACACTATAACTCAAGTGCCCACTTTCCCTATCATAGCCACCCATATACTGTAATGCCCCTTTCCTTGTCCTAGTCACCCACATACTGCAATTCAAGTGACCCCTTCCCCGTCACAGCTCGTCACTTTCCCTCAAAGCCACCCAAACGATGTAACTCTTACGTCACCTCGAATATGACACGATATCAATCTTAGGATATAACAATCTCCTCCCTCATCGTCATTAATACCACCCTCCACTACCGTCACCCTCACCACTGCCCCCTCCCCCCACCATTCGTCATCTACCACCCTATTTATCATCTATTCATAAGTCATCTTCTCTATAATCATTAGCTATTAGTCACCATTCTTCATTCATTATTCATCTGATCGTTTGTCATTCATTAGTCACCAGCATCCACAGTCATATACCAACCATTCACCATCAACTATATACCATCCAGTATTCGTCATTCATCATTCGCCAAAAATTATTTACCATAATCCACTCATTATTTTCTGTCACCACCCATTCATCCTTCATTTCACACTTCATCACTCATCAGCACTCACCCCTAATAGATCATTCATTACCCGTGCATCCAACATTCCTAATTCAGCATCCGTCAATCTGCCATTCATCATTCACCTTCCATCAGCCAGAGTCCATTATCCACCATGCATAATTCACCATTATTTATCAATTATTTATGAATCAATCATCAGTCATTATTACCAGTAGTCGTTATACACATTCATTAGTCCATCCATCAGTGTAAACCTCTTTACATATTAAATCGATTAAAAAAGAAGTTTTACTTAGAATGTCTCGTCGCCCTGAAAACTATGCTTCAAAATGGGCATTTTACAAGTATGTACAATTCTACGCTTGCTTTCAGTTTCAAGATGTATTCTTGTGACTTTCTTCTTAACACTTTTTAAAGCCCATGCGAACTTTCGATTAAACAAGAAGAAAAATATTTACTTGATCTCATCAATACAAAACAGTGAAAAAGTTTCAGAAAGACGTACCACGTAGCTTACGAAAACTACCAGAATATGACGTCATCAATAAACATAGCCATGGCTTCCAAAAGACGCCCATTATAACTAAACGAAAACTACCTAAAGATGATGTTATCAATACAAAACAGAAGCAGAGGTAACTAACGAGTACAGAAGTGAATGACGTCATATAAGGACGTCATCTGTCTTGTTAAATGTAGTGGTACCACGCGTCAACTAACATCTCCATCAAACTAACTTTCATACAGTGTATATATAGAATACCATATTAAAAATAAACTTTCAAACAGTGTATATACGCATATTAAAAAAAAAATACTTGTTCAAAATCGCATCAGATTTTTCTCGTATTTAGGAAAGAAATGAATTCTAGACAAAATGCCTATTCTAAAATAAAATGGCTTACATTTTCTGGGTAAGGTTACCTGAACTGAATAGAACATTTAAAGCATATTCAGGATTGTAATTGATTGTAATTGTCTTATAATTCGTCTGAGCAGCTTAATTCAATCTTTATGTTTAAAAACGTACTTATATAGAACTATATGTGTGTTGTGTGTGTATGTGTGTACGTGCCTCGGAGTGTATATGCGCGCGTGTGTATGTATGTGTGTGTGTGTGTGTGTGTGTGTGTGTGTGTGACTGTTTATAGCATATGCATTTATATTTATTTTATGGTTTGTGAATGTGAAATCAGCATGATAGTGGTTTTGTACGTCAGGAATGCGCAATAAGGTGCATTTATTTGCTGTTTGTTTTTGTAAGCGAACCTTGGGGGTAGGTGGGAGCAGTGCATAGTTAAACTGACAAACGCAATTCCCCCTAGATATCAAGCGGTCCACCTGGTGTGGTCAGAACCTCAGAATACAGCGAGGGGAGACAAATCTCTCTGGAGCAAGCAAGGATGGAGTATATCTAAAATTGATACGTCCAAAGAAAGTTTCAAAGATAAAAGAATGTTATTTACCGTAACTTGAAAAATGATTTTGGCAAAAGGAAAGATACATAAATGTTGATAATAGAAATAATTTGAAAAATAAAACGAATATCTATTTATTATTAATGTTTTTCTTATTTTTTATTTAAAATAGTATTATTCAAATATGCTAAAGGATTTTGTCGTTTCACTGTAAAAGTATAAATATAAAACCTTTAGCAAAATTCGGACCTTATAATCATGTTTCTGGTGGAAAGAATATTCTGACTTCCTTACATGATAACAGTCCTACTTACTTACATGATAACAGTCCTACTTACTTACATGATAACAGTCATACTTACTTACATGATAAGCGTTATAATTATAGAACAACAAGTTCCTAAATTAACTGAAATGTTAGTTCAGAAATTAGAAATAATACAATAGGTTTCTGGGAGATTTTAAAGTAATAAGCAACAGTAAATAAGTAACATTTTCTAATTCAGTAATTACTTTTAAAAAATAGAACAATTCGTGATTTACTTTTTGAGGTTACCAAAAAATTCTAATAATAATTTTGTGTTTGATTTGGAGATTAGAAAGAAAACCAAAATATGTGATTTATTGAGAGAATACAGAAAACAAAACTTGTATTTTATCGAGAGAATACAGAGAAAAATACTTGAGATTTATTGAGAGAATACAGAGGGAAAAAACCTGTGATTTATTAAGAGAATACAGAGGAAAAACCCTGTGATTTATTGAGAGAATACAGAAAAACAAAACTTGCGATTTATTGAGAGAATACAGAGAAAAAACCCTGTGATTTATTGAGAGAATACAGAAAAACAAAACTTGCGATTTATTGAGAGAATATAGAGAAACAAAATTTGTAATTTATGGAGAGAATGCAGAGAACCAAAAGTTGTGATTTATTGAGAGAATGCAGAAAAAGAAATTTTGTGATTTATTGAGAAAATATAGAGAAGCAAAAGTTGTGATTTACTGAGAATGCAGAGAAACAAAACTTGATACAGAAGAAAAACTCGTATTACTGGCATGTTAAAAATACGAAACATTTTGTAAATTTGAGAGCATGGCATTAAAAAAATTAAAATACACACCATAATTTTCGACTTGCATGATATAAAACAATAAGAAACATCTTGTCTAAAACATGCTGTCGGGTACTTACTGTCAACAGTCAGGTAATGTGAGGGAGGAAATTTAGTAAAGAGCAGAATTATATATATATAAGGGAAGCAATATTCAAACATTACATGTTATCCTAAAATGTTTAATTGGGAGGAGTATTCTCCCTTTTAACAACTTTTATGTACTGTTGTGTTAGCATTCTAATTTGAATGGACATTAAAACGTGAGCGCCACAATAAAATAAAAAATAAAAATAAAATTACATTCTAAGCTTATTTTGTGTACAGCTCACAAAAAATTATGGCCATAAGTCGGTAAGAGTTTTTATCCACAAAATTTGAAAATCCAAACGTATTCTAAGTTTTATTAAATTCGAAAATAAATCTTTACTAGAAGTTGGTGTTTAGTTCCAATTCGTATTATTACGGATAGACCAGAATGGTGTATTGATATCCAGTTAATAATTCGTGACAGAGGAAGTGTATCCTGCTGGATGTGTACTGAAATAGACCACTGTCCAGTTTTAATAATATATGACAGAGGAAGTAGAGGAAGTGTGGCCTGCTATGATGTGTACTGAGATAGATCAGTGTCCAGTTTTTAATAATATATGACAGAGGAAGTAGAGGAAGTGTGGCCTGCTATGATGTGTACTGAGATAGATCAGTGTCCAGTTTTAATAATATATGACAGAGGAAGTAGAGGAAGTGTGGCCTGCTATGATGTGTACTGAGATAGATCAGTGTCCAGTTTTAATAATATATGACAGAGGAAGTAGAGGAAGTGTGGCCTGCTATGATGTGTACTGAGATAGATCAGTGTCCAGTTTTAATAATATATGACAGAGGAAGTGTGGCCTGCTATGATGTGTACTGAGATAGATCAGTGTCCAGTTTTAATAATATATGACAGAGGAAGTAGAGGAAGTGTGGCCTGCTATAATGTGTACTTAGATCAGTGTCCAGTGTTAATAATATATGACGGAGGAAGTGTGGCCTGCTATGATGTGTACTGAGATAGATCAGTTAATAATTCATGACAGAGGTCACAGTTCACTTTTATTATGGCGAGTATAAAGAAGAAATTTGACTGGTTAAAACCTCCCTGTGTCAGTTTAAAATTTGTTGCACCTACTGGTATAGATGATATTGTGTCAGATTTTGGAAAATTTTGGGGTAAAATCCCTAAAAGAGAAGTTTATTACTCTAGAATCTAGATTATAAAGATTCTCTTTGAAATAGAGTTTGGTTAAAATATTTTAGTTTTAGTTTCAGTGTTTAAAAATGTAGTTACTCTCTTTTGTAAAGACGTTAAAATTCGATTTTATAATAATGAGGCTGATCAGTGATGGAGTGGGGCCAGTGGTGTAGCAATTTTTTTTTTTTTTTTTTTTTTTTGGGGGGGTCCCTTGTGCAGTGCTTCGGTGGTGTGACCCTTCGATTTCAAACGAAAAAAAAAGACTTTTGATTTGATTACTTTCTGAAAGTGAAAAAAAATGGACTCCGATCGCTGCCAGGCCTCAACCCGCTTCCCCCCCAGCCCCCTTGTGCACTGCACAACCTGCACAATCCATTACCACGCCTCGAGTTGTGGTTGTAGATTTGAAAATTGATAGCCCCCCCCCCCCTTAAAAAAAAAAGCAAAAAATGTTAACTTAAGTCGTTTTAGCCATATTGACGAACACAGCGTCCGTTCTTTCCATTCCAAACTGTCACTCTCTTGAACAAGGAAAGTATTTTCATTTCTATGGGGAAAAATACAAAAGTGAACTCATCCATGACTCTGCCACCCCAAAATTGAGGACTAAAACTCGTAGACATTGGGAACTCGTAGACATTATGGAAAATGTTGACAATTATTTTGTAAAAATTTATAACACTCTAACACCTCTCACCTTTCCGCTCCCCGTGGACCAATTTCAGTCACTTTTGGTTGGGACTGACGTTACGCAAAAATATCATTTTATGACTAAATTAACCAAAGACTTATTTAGTTATAAAAATATCATTTTATGACTAAATTAACCAGTCTTATTTAGTATAAAAATACCATTTTATGACTAAATTAACCAGTCTTATTTAGTATAAAAATACCATTTTATGACTAAATTAATCAAAGTCTTATTTAGTATAAAAATATCATTTTATGACTAAATTAACCAAAGTCTTATTTGGTTAAAAAAATGTTATTTTATGACTAAATTAACCAAAATCTTATTTAGTTATAAAAATGTTATTTTATGACTAAATTAACCAAAGTCTTATTTAATTATAAAAATATCATTTTATGACTAAATTAACCACAGTCTTATTTAGTTATAAAAATATCATTTTATGACTAAATTAACCAAAGTCTTATTTAATTATAAAAATATCATTTTATGACTAAATTAACCAAAGTCTTATTTAATTATAAAAATTATTTTCCTGTCTTCTCTGTTTACCACCACTCTTATACCTCAAATGATGACGTAACAAAATGCTTTAATATTAAACGTCAGCATTTCGTAATACATTTAACACTGATATCATTCAATTTTATCACACCGCTATAATGCTATTATTGTTGTTACTGTTGTAATAACAATGCATTCCTATGTTTCTTGAAGGCTTGGCAATAGCATGACTACTTATTATTTCAGTTAGTACAATTCCAGAAAAAAGAAACATATTAAAAATATAGGCCTAGCATTCTTACACAATTTGTTTCATAAACCACAACAGTTACATTGATTAGAAAATTTAAAATTCATGGATGGGTAAGTGACTATTGGACCTTTAATAGTAAGTGACTACTGGGCCTTTAATAGTAAGTGACTACTGGGCCTTTAATAGTAAGTGACTACTGAGCCTTTAATAGTAACGAAAAGTATCAAAGCTACTTCCACACACGTGTGCCTGCTGACAGAGTTACGGCCCGTGTATTCAGATAACGTTGGGAACAGACGTTAAACCCAAATGACTCAATCTGAAACTGTAACGGTTAGTGTCGACGAAGTAGATGGTCACATGACCGGCTTCAATTTCCATATGAATAAATCAAGGGCGTGTAACTTGCATGCTTCAACCAACCAATCAACGACCACAAACAGCGCTTTGGTGTCAGTGGCTGGGCTTTAGAAAAGCGGAAAGAACACATTTAGGCAGGGATGTGTGTCTACTGTCAAGTAGGAACCCGTATATTTTTGGGCGGGTCAATGAGCAAGATTAACGGCCTTGCCTTCTTTGCTTGATGGTTGGCTGTTTAGAATTTCAGCTCTAGACCTTGACATGAGACTCTGTGACGAGTGTACACACCATCAACATCACATTCGACCAAGATCGGTCTGTTAGCAAACTTATCTCAACACGTGACAAGAAAATTAGTAAGTGTTTCTCGACTACTTTTATTTTGTAGCTAGAACATTTCTCAACACAAGAAAATTAATGTTTGATTACTATTGACAGTCTGTTAGTAGAACTTCTCTCGATAAAAGACAAGAAAATAGTTAAGTTTTGGGCTCTGTGTCAGAAAGAAGTGTTGCTAGAACTGATCTCTATGTGAGACAAGAAAATAGTTAAGTTTTGGGCTCTGTATCAGAAAGAAGTGTTGCTAGAACTGATCTCTATGTGAGACAAGAAAATAGTTAAGTTTTGGGCTCTGTGTCTGAAAGAAGTGTTGCTAGAACTGATCTCTATGTGAGACAAGAAAGTAGTTAAGTTTTGGACTCTGTGTCAGAAAGAAGTTGCTAGAACTGATCTCTATGTGAGACAAGAAAATAATTAAGTTTTGGGCTCTGTGTCAGAAAGAAGTTGCTAGAACTGATCTCTATGTGAGACAAGAAAATAGTTAAGTTTTGGGCTCTGTGTCTGAAAGAAGTGTTGCTAGAACTAATCTCTATGTGAGACAAGAAAATAGTTAAGTTTTGGGCTCTGTGTCAGAAAGAAGTTGCTAGAACTGATCTCTATGTGAGACAAGAAAACTGGAAAGTTTTGAGTCTAGTATTCTTTCTGCTTCGACATCTTATTGATTAGATGAGTGGTTTCAACCTTTTTTGCCCATGCAACCTTTTCAACATATGTAATGTCGTTCTCCCCCCTCCTCTTTTCACCTATGTAAGAATGGATTTAAAAATGGATTTAATAAAAGTAGTTTTTTTTATATTCATAACTAATTAAGTAACAGACTTGAGTTCCACAGATAAAAAGTGAAATATTTATTTTTACTTTTAATTAAATCTGTGACATACAATAAAGTGCGATGTCCTGTAGGTTAGGCATAATCTGTAGAATTGTAGTTTGTAGAAAGATCAATATTCTAACAGTTTGAGTCTGTGGTCTCAGTTCCCCCTTGAAGCCCTCAAATTCCGTTCCTGGATGAGAACCCCTAGACTAGTCAATAAGGTATCATTGGCTAAAATAGTCAGTAGTTTGCTCTGTGTTATACACGGACAAAACAGTTTGTAGTTTACTGTGTGTTATACATGGACAAAACAGTTTATAGTTTACTGTGTGTTATACACGGACAAAACAGTTTGTAGTTTACTGTGTGTTATACACGGACAAAACAGTTTGTAGTTTACTGTGTTATACATGGACAAAACAGTTTGTAGTTTACTGTGTGTTATACATGGACAAAACAATTTGTAGTTTGCTTTGTGTTATACATGGACAAAACAAGTTTGTAATTTACTCTGTGTTATACATGGACAAAAACAGTTTGTAATTTACTCTGTGTTATACATGGACAAAACAGTTTGTAATTTACTCTGTGTTATACATGGACAAAACAGTTTTGTAGTTTACTCTGTGTTATACACGGACAAAACAGTTCGTAATTTACTCTGTTATACATGGACAAAACAGTTTGTAATTTACTCTGTTATACATGGACAAAACAGTTTGTAATTTACTCTGTTATACACAGATAAAACAGTTTGTAATTTACTCCTGTTACAAATGAACAAAACAGTTCGCAACTTATAAGTAGTTTAATTGTACTATACACTATTCTATGTATATAACAGACAGCAGACAGTGACCAGAAATAGTTTATTTGCATTACACATAAACTATTCTATGTATATAACAGCCAGCATATATTGACCAGAAATAGTTTATTTGCAGTACAGAGAATGAGGTCTGCCGTAATGTTGCTGGCGCTGTGTGTTGTCGTGTATCTTGTGAATTCCGTGGGCGGGGCGGTTGCTCCAGAGTGGAGACAGGACAACCTGGAACTGTCTGAGCGGTCGGCAGACCTGTCTGGTGCAAGCAGTAACATCCTGAAACAGTCCAAAAGTTTGGTTGACTTGCCTCGTGTACGCAAGAAGCGGGAAGGGTGCTTTGTAGTATAGTAAGACATTTTTACTGATGTAGTATTCTTTATAACAATTATCTCCCTTAATTACACAGAGACGCAATCATTTTTCCTTCGACGGGATGAACATATTTGTTTTTTAGGTCATGCATTTGATATAGAATTTTGAAAATGTTAAAATCATTATTTTTTAAATCAATAAATAATTTTTATTCCTATTGCTTAAAAATAGATAGTTACTTGCATCAAGTAGAGAAAAGATAATTATAAGTGAACATTTTATACTGAGAAGTAATTTCATTATCTGAGTTACGTCTCCTTGACATGTAAAGATGAAGCATGGCACTTTATAACAGTATATTTATGTTAGTCATTTTAAGCACACAAACGAACACACACACACACACACACACACACACATACACACACACACACGCACACACACACACACATACGCGCGCGCGCGAACATCCCTTTATGTCACACATAGACTACCTACCTACCTACTGACCTATCTATCTATCTATCTATCTATCTATCTATCTATCTATCTATCTATCTATCTATCTATCTATCTATCCATCCATCCATCCATCCATCCATCCATCTATCTATCTATCTATCTATCTATCTATCTATCTATCTATCTATCTATCTATCTGTGTGAGTATATGTTTGTGTGTGTGCGTGCGTGCGTGCGTGTGTGTGTGTGTGTGTGTGTGTGTGTGTGTGTGTATGTGTGTGTGTGTGTGTGTGTGTGTGTGTGTTTTGTGAGAAAGAGATAGATAGATAGACGACTGTTGATGAGATGCTGCAAGATACT
Source organism: Sinotaia quadrata (assembly GCA_028829895.1). Taxonomy (NCBI): domain Eukaryota; kingdom Metazoa; phylum Mollusca; class Gastropoda; order Architaenioglossa; family Viviparidae; genus Sinotaia; species Sinotaia quadrata. The sequence continues at coordinate 141,101,095 of CM054178.1, read as the reverse complement.
TGTTTTATCTAGCCTATTTCTGCTTAACGTTTGTCTTTAACAGTCGATATTTCACAGAAAGTTTAATGGTGAGAGAAAGAGAGTTTGTGAAAGAATAAATAAATAAAATCCTTGGGAAAGAACTTTAGAGGATAATAATAGATAACGTTTTACGCTTTGAACCATTTTGACAATTATAGATAATATATCACAAGGAAATATCCTTTATCTATAAGGATTGATATAATTCTGTAAATGATCTTTTGTGTGTAAGAACAGATAAAGTCATAAGAATAATTTTTAATGAAGTCAGACATCTAAATCTGTTTTGGAAATATACTGATTTATACTCTTACCTATGTGTTAGTGTGAAGTAGTTTTATGTTGTATTTACTCAAATACAAATTAGGTTAGGTTGCCCGAATAATGAAATCTTTGAAAATGTTGTTTCTGGTTTGTAATTTTGTATGTTGTAATTACACTCATACAGTATATACACAATAGACATAGAATTTTGTATGTTGTAATTACACTCATACAATATATATACAATAGACATAGAATTTTGTGTATATACTGTAAGTAAACTAATTTTGATCAATGTCTATTGGATAATTGCAAAATACATTTTTTCCCACAGTTGTGTAAATATAGGTACAAACACCAAAAACTGCACTGTGAGGTGTTATTGAGGACTGACGTGAATGAAGCTGATCTATCAACTTCTAAACAATTCTCCATATTGACCGACACCAAGCTGAACTATCAACTTCCAAGTAATTCTCCATATTGACCGACACCACTGGAAAGGTGGACGCACATGAATGGTGGTCACATTGGAATGGTGGACACCAGCACAAAGACGGACATACTTTATTGTCACCAATTTGTTTTGTCGCTCTTTATTTACTTGTTGGCATGTTGACTTTTTATAAAATGAAAAAAAAATGATTATGTGCTTGTAGTAGTTCTACAGGTATGAGGACGTATGATAGTATATTTATATTTGGAATTTGTATGCGCGCACGTGTGTGTGTGTGTGTGTGTGTGTGTGTGTGTGTGTGTGTGTGTGTGTGTGTGTGTGTGTGTGTGTGTGTGTGTGTTTGTACGCGCCAAATCAGATTTCTTAGGTCTAGTGAATTGGTGGAAAGTGTGTAAGATAATATATAATCGCATTTAGGGCAGAACAGCTTATTCAACATTAATTTGCCGAATTTCTTTTCCCCTTATATTAAAAACAAAATTTGCCTCTGTTCGACTTTAATAATGTACAATAATGTACAAACACCTTTAATGGTGTCAGTGACATTAAAAATATGTTTATACCAGTCATCCTCTGTGTCATTGAAATTAAAAAACTATCTGTCCCTCCTTTAAATGTGTCACTAAATTTTACGAAAATATACTTTTAATCTGCCCTCTTTCAACAGTGGTGCTAACATTAAAAGTACATATTTATATATGTCCTCGTTTAATGGTGTCTTTAACATTGAAATATATATTTATATATGTCCTTGTTTAATGGTGTCTTTAACATTGAAATATATATTTATATATGTCCTTGTTTAATGGTGTCTTTAACATTGAAATATATATTTATATATGTCCTTGTTTAATGGTGTCTTTAACATTGAAATATATATTTATATATGTCCTCGTTTAATGGTGTCTTTAACATTGAAATATATATTTATATATGTCCTCGTTTAATGGTGTCACTGAAGTTTAAAACGTATTTATATATTTGTCTTTCGTTAATGGTGTCACTGAAATTTAAAAAAAAATAATTTATGTCTCTCCTTCTATAACGGTGTCAACGGTTTTAAAGTATATTTATATATGTCCCTCCTTTACATACAACACTTGTTTTGTTTTGTAGGCTCGTTACCAAGGTCAACAATGCGTTCCACATGACTGAATAAAAACATTATTTCACAGGATACTCAGTTTATATATATTCTTTGTTATAAACAGGCAAATGAAAACAAAGGCTAGTGATTTATTACAGAAAACAAAGGTTAGTGATTTATTACAGAAAACAAAGGTTAGTGATTTATTACAGAAAACAAAGGCTAGTGATTGAAAGAAAAAGAATAATAGTATTCTCTTCTACAGATATATTTAAAACAAATAAAATAAATTAATATTGTTTTTTAAATAATACTGAAAACAACAATAATACTATCGCCTACAGAGGGAACACATAAATAACAATATTATGTCTGTGACACCAACGCCATTTAGTTAATGGATGTTATTATTATTAATTAATTAATCATCCAAAACTAATTACAAGAAACGAGAATCTTAATTTATTTTATTAATGATCCCCCAGCAGACACCACTCGTCTCTCACTTGGCGGATATGCAAACGCTCTAAAGGTTTTCTCTCTTCAACAAAATAAAACAACATTTATGGTCACACAATGTTTCCGTGAGTGGAAAACCTCTTACTAAAGGAGAAGACAAATCCGTCTTTAGTCTATATTTAGCGAGCCCCTATCCACCCACTTTCTTTACCAACATAAAGTTATCAATGTTCTTATAAAGGTCAATAAATTTATTAAACAACAATCATATATACATATGAGAAATAAAAATGAAATAGATTACTTGACATAAATATTTCCAAGCTCGTTCACATAATTCTTAAATTTCAGTCTTTTACTAAAATACAAATGAATAATTCTGTCAAATCACAGGATAGTCTCATCAGAGAACAGAAATGGAGTTATAAGTGATAATAGTTTTACATAACCTTTTTTACATGCTGTCTCAATAGTCCTTCCATGCACCTTTGCAACAAAGACACAAGTTATTATCAGCCCCACGTACCTCACTGCATGTTGAGAAAACACTGTTTTGTTACTTAGAGTTATTGTCAGCTCTACGTGCCTCACTGCATGTTGAGAAAACACTGTTTTGTTACTTAGAGTTAACCTGGGCACTTCATTTTTGCTGTTTCAACTCCTTCAAACATGGGAATAAATGTAGCAATATCCAACAACTTCTCTATACTAGAAACTGTTCAGGTAGTTGGCATATATTGCTGCCACACCTCATTAGAGTGTTATTACACTTTCACGCCGCTTCCCACCTCTACCATGGTCAGTCCTAGTGGTTTACAAAAAGTATACCAAGTGGTTCAAATCAAATGTTGAAATGAAGCAGAAATGTCTGAAAATTACAATCAGAGAACAAATGCTAAGCTTCCAGTTTATCACTTTATATACTACATTCTACCTTACATTCCAGTCCCAACTTACAGTTTCCTGCAACAGTATTTATTAGCCAAATACACGCACACAGCATAATAAATACAGCATATGAAAACAATGTCAAGTGATTAGTACACAATATACGAGCAACTTAGGTCAAACATATGTAGAAGTAGTTGTCAAATCACAGAGGGACACAGATATACAATATTATCTCTTACACAGAGATAACAATATTATCTCTTACACAGAGATAACAATATTATCTCTTACACAGATATACAATATTATCTCTTACACAGATATAACAATATTATCTCTTACACAGAGATAACAATATTATCTCTTACACAGATATAACAATATTATCTCTTACACAGATATAACAATATTATCTCTTACACAGATATAACAATATTATCTCTTACACAGAGAACACAGATATAACAATTTTATTTCCCACAGAGGGAGCACTGAAATAATAATAATATTTCCTACATAGAGAATACAGAAATAAAAAAATTATCTCCCCTTCAGAGAGAATACAGAAATAAAAAAATTATCTCCCCTTCAGAGAGAACAAAGAAAACAATAATGTTATCTCCTACAAAGAGGAGACTTAAAAGAACGATAATATTTTCTCCTGCAGACATGATTTTTAAACGGCTGTATTTCCCCATCTGCAACATTTACAAATTGTACTTATGAACTCCCTTTATAAACATGTTTTGAAACTGGAATCTTCTGACGGCTTTATCTCGGCTCATTGATTGTGGTAAAGTTCATCTTTACTATGTTAAAACCTTTCAGACACTCATCTATTGCTGCCGTTTTCTAATGTTTGTGCACAGTGGTCTCAGGTATGTTGTCTTTGTGTTGGGGGTAAAAGAAATGAGTTAATAAAAATGTAGTTGTCCTCGTCGTATTTGTTGTTGGTGTGTGCGTGTGTGATATGCGTTCTCGGTGACACAACTACACCTGCAATCTGTATTATAAGACACAACTACACCTGCAATCTGTATTATAAGACACAACAAGTTACTTAAGTTTTTTTTTCTTCCAGATTTATCCTTGAGGTATATCCTAGAACTACAACTGCAATCTGTATTATAAGACACAACAAGTTACTTAAGTTTTTTTTCTTCCAGATTTATCCTTGAGGTATATCCTAGAACTACACCTGCAATCCGTATTATAAAACACAAAAAGTTATTTAAGTGTTGGTTTCAGACTTAGCCTTAAGATTTTTCAGATAAGAACAAGACAGAAAGTAACTTAGGTGAGATTCAGACTCAGCTTTGTAGTATATCCTAAAAAAAACACACATGGAAAATAGGTGAGATTTAGATTTAACCTTGAGGTATATCCAAGAACTAGCCACAGAAAGTAAAGTATGTGATATTTAGATTTAGCCTTAACAAGACAGCTATTTGAATTTTGTTAACAAGATAGCCATTTGAATAATTTTGTTAATAAGATAGCTATTTGCATTATGTTAATAAGATAGCTTTTTGAATTGTATTAATAAGACCACTATTTCAACTTGTAAGTCACTATTGTTAGAATTTAGCTTAGACATGTTAAAAATTTTGTTAAGCATAATTTACTTTTACAGACAGGAATGGTTTGGCTAACAATCATGTTTAGAAGCTATTGATGAGTAAACTGGACCTCTAGTCGCAATGGCTAGTGTCACAACTACATTGTACAGGTTTGTGTCACACACAAGTCCATTCTTCATGTTTTTGTGTCACACACATATCCATTCAACGTATTTCTGTCACACTTACATTGTACATATTTCTGTCACAAATCCATTGTACATATTTCTGTTACAAGTCCATTGTACATATTTCTGCTAAAGTCCATTGTACATATTTCTGTTACAAGTCACTGTACATATTTCTAAGTCCATTGTACATATTTCTATTACAAGTTCATTGTACATATTTCTGTCACAAGTCCATTGTACATATTTCTGTCACAAATCCATTGTACATATTTCTGTCACAAGTCCATTGTACATATTTCTGTCACAAGTCCATTTTATATATTTCTGTCACAAAATCCATTTTACATATTTCTGTCACAGGTCCCTTGTACACCTGTGTAGTGGAACAGTATAGAGTTATCCTCACTGACGTGTACAGTTTACATTGCAACAGGTCCCTTGTACACCTGTGTAGTGGAACAGTGTAGAGTTATCCTCATTGACGTGTACAGTTTACATTGCAACACAGGCCATTTTATAGTAACTTCCATGTAAACAAACAATCGTATGGTAATGGAAATGTTTACGAAACCAGTTCCCACTAACGGATATGTTGTAATTTAACAAGGCATGACACTTCAGACTTCAGGTGTGCAATATGGCGATTACCAAATTGTGGCAGTAATATTCTAGAAAGTGGGCGTCACTTACTGTTATCTGCGAAAACCAGAATCCACAAATAGCTCAATGAATGGGCAGTTGGCCCCACCCACTCCTTTCCGGGGCTGGTCGGTTGCGTCTTGAAGTAGAGCAGTAAAAGTGAATAAAAGACGTGAAGTTTGCGACATTGTCGTACACCGTTGATATCAACTAACGACCAGGTCATCTCAGTCTTGTTATCAGTCAAGAAAATTGGTAAGTGAAATGTGTTACTATTGGTCATCTCAACCAGTCTTTTTACACGAGAAGAAAGTTGGTCACTAAAATGTGTTGTCATTACTTATCCTAAGAGAGCCAATCCTGATAGAGGACAAGAAAGGTGGTAAGTGAAATGTGTTACCATTGGTCATCTCAACCAGTCTTTTTACACGACAAGAAATTTTGTCACTAAAATGTGTTATCCTAAAAGAGCCAATCATGATAGAGTATAAGAAAGGTGGTAAGTGAAATGTATTACCATTGGTCATCTCAAGGGAGCCAGTCTTGAAGCAGGACAAGAAAAAATATTAAATGTGTTGCCATTGGACAAAAGATTACTAAATGAGGCGGTAGGATGTTTTTAAGTTTTTCAAATGTAAGAGATATTTTCAACTTCAAAATTGATTTATTTTGTAAAAGTGAATTTTATCATGTATAATTAATAGAACACAAAGAAATATTATTTACCGTTCTGTTGTTGTTTTTACTATGGGTTACAAGTCCTTAAATATCAGCGGTTTCCAATTTAAAAGAAAATGTCCATTTATTGAGGACCAGTTGAGTGAATACATGTTACTAAAAACAATACCCCGCCCCCCCCCAAAAAAAAAAAAAAAAAATTAAAAATAAAATACAGAATCTATTAAAATGATAAAATAAAATAATAAAGATTACAATTTAGGAGAAAAAAAGTACTGATAAATTAATTCAATATAAAGTAGCAATTTATTAATTTTGTTTGTTTGTTACTACTCTATTGTTATTTATTGCTATTTCACTTCCGTTTAGCACTCCTTAAATTAAGACCATTAAGTATCATTTACGTTGAGCACTCCTCAAATTTAGACCATTAAGTATCCTCTATACTGTGATTTATAGGAAAATATGTGTCACTTATTTCAAACAGGTTCATCTGGTGCAAAAGATTTTGAAAATGTAGATATCAGCATGAAAGCGTGGGAACAATAAAGAGGAGTATTTCATCAACATCATAAAGGAATTTTGAGCACTTGTGATATTAAAATATATTTATTGACAACTAATTGGTATCAAATCAATGATACAACATATTTTTTATTTTAAAGCGCTCATATACAAAAAAATTATATAACAAAAGTCAAATAAAATAAATTGATCACCGTTTCTTTTTTTCTGTTAATTACAAAACAGAGAATGAAGTCTGTCGTATTGTTGTTGGCGTTGTGTGTTCTTTTGAATGTCATGATGTTTGGACGTGGTGCGGTCGCACCAGCAGTGAGACGAAACAACCAAGAATTCTCTGAAAAGTCAGCTGATCTGTTTGATGCCAGCAGCAGCCTGGAGCAGACCAAAGACAAGCGCGCAATTTGCATAAGATTGTAGTAAGTTCAAATCTTTCACGTACAATATATATTTATTCCTCACAACGTTCCTAATAATATGTTGCCTTTCGTCCAGTGAGAACCTTGAATAGACTTACTTGCTTCTTTGTCTGTTCTTTTAGTTAGAACCTTAAATAGACTTCCTTCTTTGTCTAAGAGAGTTCTTTTAGTGAGAACCTTGAACAGACTTACTTGCTTCTTTGTCTGTTCTTTTAGTTAGAACCTTAAATAGACTTCCTTCTTTGTCTAAGAGAGTTCTTTTACCCTTCCTGAGGTCTGTGCATAGCGAATTGCTTACATATACAATCAGTGCATCGTCCACTTTTTGATTTCCTGAGTTTGAACTTAATGTCGGATCTCCACATCCTTGACGTCAATATGACGCTATAGAGTGTCGACTTCTGTCGCAGATCCTATTAGAATCAGAAAAGCGTTTTTATGGGACGATTGCTTCAAATAGCACAACAACGAATCTATCTATCTATCTATCTATCTATCTATCTATCTATCTATCTATCTATCTATCTATCTATCTATCTATCTATCTATCTATCTATCTATCTATCTATCTATCTATCTATCTATCTATCTATCTGTCTGTCTGTCTGTCTGTCTATCTATCTATCTATCTGCCTGCCTGCCTGCCTGCCTGCCTGCCTGCCTGCCTGCCTGCCTGCCTGTCTGTCTGTCTGTCTGTCTATCTATCTATCTATCTATCTATCTATCTATCTATCTATCTATCTATCTATCTATCTTTAGGTAGTCATATATTGACCTTGTTCGAGTTAAAATGCATTTATTTCTCATTAACTAAATAAAAAATAACGTTTACAGCATTCTAATTTCAAGTACTACTAATTTCAATTGTATTTATTTACTAAACAAATTGTTTTCTGTTGCTTAACTCAGTGCATTTTAGACCAACAATTTGTTTGAATTTATGTGAATTTAAAATGACAAGTTTAATAATTGACAAATTACATACATGCCAATTAATTTTGCTATGCATGAAAATTGCCCGTACTATTTGTTTCTAACGGTGTACATTGAACCCAAACGTTTGTACGACTTAGGAATAAAATACACGCTGATGATATTTTTGTGCGTTTTGTTTTTCAAAGACATAGAAAATTAAATAAAATTAATATTTTAAGAAAATAAAATCGAAATATATTGACAGATTTCTGACTCCATGTGTTATGTCAATGAGCTACTCTTGCTTTAGTCTTTCTTCAGTATTACTCAGCAATATACTGTGCCAATGCAACATTACCACCAGCGATTGTCTACTGTGCATTACTATGAAAAAAAAATAACTACACTGGTAATAAGTGAGAAATCAGTTTCATAGCAACATATATAATTATATTGCAATGGACAAGGAATTCTCCCCTTGAGACAGATATAATTATATTGCAATGGACAAGGAATTCTCCCCTTGAGACAGATATAATTATATTGCAATGGACAAGGAATTCTCCCCTTGAGACAGATATAATTATATTGCAATGGACAAGGAATTCTCCCCTTGAGACAGATATAATTATATTGCAATGGACAAGGAATTCTCCCCTTGAGACAGACGCAAATACTCACATCTTTAATTCACTTGAGATAAGTAAATAATTATAAATATAAGTATAATTATAACAAATACATTTAAATTGAACTTAGATTAAATTCATCCACAGCGTGGGCACTTCATTTTAAATGAAATCAGCTGACTTTACTTCTGAATCTTTGTAAATGAGCTGAAGTTACTTCTGAATCTTTGTAAACGTACGACTACAGTGGAATGAAATGAGCTGACGTTACTTCTGAATCTTTGTAAATGAGCTGACGTTACTTCTGAATCTTTGTAAATGAGTTGAAGTTACTTCTGAATCTTTGTAAATGAGTTGACGTTACTTCTGAATCTTTGTAAATGAGTTGAAGTTACTTCTGAATCTTTGTAAATGAGTTGAAGTTACTTCTGAATCTTTGTAAATGAGCTGACGTTACTTCTGAATCTTTGTAAATGAGTTGAAGTTACTTCTGAATCTTTGTAAATGAGTTGACGTTACTTCTGAATCTTTGTAAACATACCACTACAGTGGAATGAAATGAGATATAATTATTTTTTAATCTTTCCATACCTCGAGGTACAGGCTCTCTTAAACTGTTGGAAAGTCACGTTCTTTTAACAGCTTGGCCTTTCCATTTACTAACTTCTATAATCTCTTAAACTGTTTGCAAGTCACGTACTTTTGCTAAAAGCTATAATCTATAATCTCTCTTAAACCTTTTGAAAGTCACGTACTTTTGCTAAATGCTCTAATCTCTCTTAAACTGTTTGCAAGTCACGTACTTTTGCTAAAAGCTATAATCTATAATCTCTCTTAAACCTTTTGAAAGTCACGTACTTTTGCTAAATGCTCTAATCTCTCTTAAACTGTTTGCAAGTTACGTACTTTTGCTAAAAGCTATAATCTCTCTTAAACCTTTTGAAAGTCACGTACTTTTGCTAAATGCTATAATGTCAACACTACGTCCTGTACTGCGACACTAAGTGCTATACTGTCAACAGTTGTACACTTATCAGGCCGTGTCTTTCCTTTGAACTGATATGGAGTTCTTCACCCTTGCACACTGGACACCGGGACTGGCTCCGATTCCAGTTCTAAGCTTGATTCTGACTCCATGTCTATGCTGGATTCCGATTCTGGGCCTGACCTGGAGTTTTATTTTTAGTAATCTTCAATGCTTATTTCCGTCTGTATATAACATGTGCTAACTTGAGGTATTGAGGGTTAACACTTACTTCAAGAATAAAATAATGCGAATATATTTTTTCTTTCAGTTGCTGGAAAGTCGGTTCTATCACAAGGTGCCGTTATCGATGCACGTGAAAGACCGAAAGACCTTGACCTACATCGAATCCAGACCTGCTAAGATGGTGGACTATTTGATTGGCTGATACTCGTTTTGGATATAAATGATAGTCGGCAATATTAATAAACATAATTTAGAACGTGTACTGTGCAATAAACATGTTCTATTTTTGTACGTACTGGCATTGTTCTCGTTGGATTATGTAATCATGTTGACTACGTCAGTGTTTCAGGTGCTCAGGAGCGAAAGCGTGTGTATAACATAAAGAATGACGAACACACACACACACACACACACACATACACACACACACACACACACACACACACACACACACACACACACACACACACACACAAGCACAAACATACATTTCAGTACTTGCGTAAAGATTACATTGCATTTTCAGGTTAAAGAAATTAACTATAATTATTATGATGACGTCAAAAGAGGAATTTAGTGAAAACAAAAAAGATTGTATCCTACGATAAAGACTGTTCTTATATGCTATGTTATAGTGAGCAAACGCAAGCACATATAGTCAACAATTCACATTAAATAAAATACCTACAACAGTCCTCCAAGAACAATAACAACGCACTCAACAAGTATGCAAATGATGACAGTAAGAGCCATTCCATCTCACTGGAACTAGAGTGAGATCAACCCACAGAGCTTCATAACTGTAATGATATTTGGCTGAATAAAAACATCAATGAACCAGGACTGTTACGTAAAGTATTTTCATTGTTTGTGTGAAACAAGGAACAGAGCTATATCTTAGGCATGTGCTAGGAAAACGCAAGGCTATTGTGGATTGTAGGCAGCTAATGAAATGGCAAGTCCTGAGTTGAACAAAAGTGCCGTGTGCTACACGCATGCGCCAAGAGAAACACGCTGTACTAGTTTGTTACCAAGGGCAACGATATTATTCCATCTTATTTGTTTTAACTAAAACCTACTTTCCCTCCTACAGTCAGTTAAATGAAAAAAAACAGCACTAATTTGCTTTAGAACATTATTAATATAATATTTTGTTATATAAGACTTCAACTTAAAACAACAATTGCTTGGCTTGTGACTGATATAGACATTTCTTTCAACATTCAGCCCTACATGAATATTACTAATATCAACATTCATTTCAACATTCAACCTTTCATGAATATTACTGATATCAACAGATATCAACATTTCTTTCAACATTCAACCTTATATGAATATTACTGATATTAACATTCATTTAACATTCAATCCTACAAGATTATTACTGATATTAACATTCATTTCAACATTCAACCGTATATGAATATTACTGATATTAACATTCATTTCAACATTCAATCCTACAAGATTATTACTGATATTAACATTCATTTCAACATTCAATCCTACAAGATTATTACTGATATTAACATTCATTTCAACATTCAACCTTATATGAATATTACTGATATTAACATTCATTTAACATTCAATCCTACAAAATTATTACTGATATTAACATTCATTTAACATTCAATCCTACAAGATTATTACTGAAAACAATAATGTGTTCTATGTGCACTTACTAAAAACATTATTCTGTCACTAAGACCAGCAATCTGCCTAAACACTTGTCAAAAAAACAACAATATTCTGTCCTACATGCTTGTCGATAAAAAAAAAAACAGTATTCCGTTACTAAAACAACAATCTGCATACACGCTTGTCACACACAACAACTTTATGTCTCTTAAAGCAGCATCGTGCTTACATTCTTGTCACACACAACAATAGTCTGTCAGTAAAAGTATTTGGCCTGTATACTTCTCACACACAACAATAGTCTGTCACTAAAAGTATTTGGCCTATATACTTGTCACAAACACCAACAAAAAAACAATATTCGGTACTACATGCCTATAGTTAAAACATAACAACTTAACATTTCTAACTGCTTGTACCTAAACAACAACATTCTGTTCCACATATAACAATTTAAATTTCCTAACTGCTTGTCACTAAAACAACAATATTCTGTTCCACATGCCTATAGTTAAAAAATAACAACTTAACATTTCTAACTGCTAGTCACTAAAACAACAATATTCTGATCCCCATGCCTATAGTTCACAACATGCTTCTATTTAAAAAAGAACAACATAATGTACTACATGCTTCCTATTAAAATAGCTTCTGTTCTACTTGTTTGTAACTAAACGACATCAACTTTCTGTCTAATATGATTGCCACTAACAACACAACATTCTTCCTACATGCCTGTAATTAAAAAAACATTCTGTCTTTCATGCTTGACACTAAAACAATATTCTGCCCTACATGTCTATTATTAAAAACAACGCTATGTCCTACATACCTGTTACTAAAATCAGTATTCTACCCTAAACGACAGTTACTAAAAATAACATTCTGTCCTAGACGCCTTTAACTAAAACAACATTCTGTCCTAGATAGATGTTACTAATAACAACACTGTTACTAAAAACAACAACTCTGTCCTACATATCTTCTATTAAAAAACAATATTCTGTCCTACATACCTGTTGCTACAAATAAAAATATTCTATCCTACATACCCTTTAGTAAAAACAATATTCTGTTCTACATACCTGTTACTAAAAACAACATTCTGACCTACAGGTGTTACTATTAACAACACTGTTACTAAAATCAACAACTCTTTCCTACATACCTCCTACTAAAAACAACATTCTGTCCTACATACTTGCTACTAAAAAAAAAAAAAATTCTGTACTACATACCTGCTACTAAAAAAGACAATATTCTGCCCTACACGCCTGCTACTAACAACAATTTATTTCACACACGCCTATTACTAAAAACACAACATCACGTCCTTTATACGTTAGAAGTCCAGTTTTCAAAGGTGGCCATCAGCTTGATGGTGAGTTAACTGACTGACTGAGAGAGAATGGGCTTAGAAATATTTCATGCATTTTTCTATTGAAATGTTAAACGCTGTTTCAATAAGATGAATTATGTAAATATACTATTATTTCTATAAATATTTGAACTAATCTCCTCATATGTAGTGTGATAACACTTGACATTGTTTTGATATGCTCTATTTATGATTCTGTGTGTGGGTACTGGACTAATTAATACCATTGCAGGAAATTGTAAGTTGAGACTGGAGTGTAAGAAAGAATGAGTTATAAAGCGATAAACCCCAGAGAGGCGGAGGTGTGTGTAAGTTATAAAGGAATACATACACTCCTTTTGATGTATGGAGGCAAAGTATGCTGATTACATCAAGAAAATTACAAGCATGGGGGAAGTACTAGAAATTCCTACAATTACTGTTCTGCTTGAATGAATTGGTACAGTGGAGAAAGCCCAGGTTGACTTCAAGAGTGAATCTGTTTCAACATGAGGAGGGAAATTAAACTGAACAATAAGTTGCGAAATTGTTACAAAAAAGGCTGTTGAGATGACCTCTCCTAAATCAGGTTATGTATTGACTATTATCGCCTATCTCTAATAACTCCATTTCTGTTCTCTGGTAAGACTATCTTGTGATTTTTTTCTGACATAATTGTTGAATTGCATTTCAGTATAAGACAGCGAAACATAGGAATTATTTGAAATGGTTTCATGGAAATATTGATGTCAAATAATCATTTCCATTATATTTGTCAGATGTATATTTGATTGCTGATTTAATAAATGTATTGTTAAATTTATTGACCTTCTTACACATATTGATAATTTTATGATAGAGATGAAAGTGGGTGGATGGGGGCTTGCAGTATAGATTAAAGAAGGAGTTGTCTTCTCTTTTAATAAGAAGTTTTCCACTCATGGAAACATTGTGTGACTGTAAATGTTGTTTCATGTTGTGGAAGAGAAAAAACATTTACAGTGCCCGCATATCCGCCAAGAGAGAGAGAGAGGCGAGTAGTGTCTGCTGGATGATTAACTAATAAATAATAATCATATCCATTAATTACGTTGCTTTGTCTCACAATATCCTACATAGCCTACATAGCAAATACAGAAATAACAATATTATCTCCTACATAGCAAATACAGAATTAACAATATTAACTCCTACATAGCAAATACAGAATTAACAATATTATCTCCTACATAGCAAATACAGAAATAACAATATTAATTCCTACATAGCAAATACAGAAATAACAATATTATCTTCTACATAGTAGATACAGAATTAACAATATTAACTCCTACATAGCAAATACAGAATTAACAATATTATCTACTACTGAGAGAATAAAGAAATAATAATTATTATCTCCTACAGAGAGAACACAGATATAACAATATTATCTCCTACATAGAGAACACAGATATAACAATATTATCTCCTACATAGAGGACCCAGATATAACAATTTTGTCTCCTACATAGAGGACACAGATATAACAATATTATTTCCTACAGACAGAATACAGAAATAACAATATTATCTCCTTCACAGAGAACAAAGAAAACAATAATATTTTCTCCTTCAGAGATGATTTTTAAACGGCTGTAATTTCCCCATCTGCAACATTTACATATTGTACTTATGAACTCCCTTTATAAACATGTTTTGAAACTGGAATCTTCTGACGGCGTTATCTCGGCTCATTGATTGTGGTAAAGTTCATCTTTACTATGTTAAAACATTTCAGACACTCATCTATTGCTGCCGTTTTCTAAAGTGTGTGCACAGTGGTCTCAGGTATGTTGTCTTTGTGTTGGGGGCAAAAGAAATGAGTTAATAAAAATGTAGTTGTCGTCGTCGTATTTGTTGTTGGTGTGTGCGTGTGTGATATGCGTTCTCGGTGACACAACTACACCTGCAATCTGTATTATAAGACACAACAAGTTACTTAAGTTTTTTCTTCTAGATTTATCCTTGAGGTATATCCTAGAACTACACCTGCAATCCGTATTATAAGACACAACAAGTTACTTAAGTTTTGGTTTCAGATTTAGCCTTGAGGCATATCCTAGAACTACACCTGCAATCTGTATTATAAGACACATAAAGTTACTTAAGTTTTTTTTTCAGATTTAGCCTTGAGGTATATCCTAGAACAAGACAGAAAGTAACTTAGGTGAGATTTAGATTTAATCTTGAGGTATATCCTAGAACAAGACACAGAAAATAGGTGAGATTTAGATTTAATCTTGAGGTATATCCTAGAACAAGACACACAGAAAATAGGTGAGATTTAGATTTAATCTTGAGGTATATCCTAGAACAAGACACACAGAAAATAGGTGAGATTTAGATTTAATCTTGAGGTATATCCAAGAACTAGCCACAGAAAGTAACGTATATGCTATTTAGGTTTAGTCTTAATAAGACAACTATTTGAATTTTGTTTAGACAGCCATCTGAACTTTGCTAACAAGATATCTATTTGAATTTTGTTAACAAGATAGCCATTTGAATTTTGTTAATAATATAGTTATCTCTTTGCATTGTGATAATAAGATAGCTTTTTGAATTGTATTAATAAGACCACTATTTCAGTCTGTAACTCACTATTGTTAGAAATTAGCTTAGACATGGTTAAAATTTTTGTTAAGCATAATTTACTTTTACAGACCAAGAATGGTATGGGTAACAATCATGTTTAGAAGCTATTGATCATTAAACTGGACCTCTAGTCGCAATGGCTAGTGTCACAACTCCATTGTACATGTTTGTGTCACAAGTCCATTCTACATATTTCTGTGTCAGGTCCATTCAAGGTATTTCTGTAACACGTAATTTCTACCTATTTCTGTCACAAGTCTACTATACATAATTCTATCACAAGTCCATTGTACATATTTCTTTCACAAGTCCATTGGATATATTTCTGTCACAAGTCAATTTTACATATTTCTGCAACGTCCATTGTACATATTTCTGTTACAAGTCAATTTTACCTTTTTCTGTCACAAGTCTATTTTACATATTTGTGTAACAAGTCGTTTTGACATATTTCTGTTAGGTCCATTTCATATATATTTCTGTCACAAGTCAATTTTATATATTTCTGTCACAAGTCTATTTTACATATTTCTGTCACAAGTCCATTGTACATCTGTGTAGTGGAACAGTGTAGAGTTATCCTCACTGACGTGTAAAGTTTACATTGCAACACAGGCCATTTTATAGTAACTTCCATGTAAACAAACAATCGTATGGTAATGGAAATGTTTACGAAACCAGTTCCCACTAACGGATATGTTGTAATTTAACAAGGCATGACACTTCAGACTTCAGGTGTGTAATATGGCGATTACCAAATTGTGGCAGTAACATTCTAGAAAGTGGGCGTGACGTACTATTATCTGCGAAAACCAGAATCCACAAATAGCTCAATGAATGGGCAGTTGGCCCCGCCCACTCCTTTCCGGGGCTGGTCGGTTGCGTCTGGAAGTAACGCAGTATAACTGAATAAAAGACGTGAATTTTGCGACATTTTCATACACCATTGATATCAACTAACGACCAGGTCATCTCAGTCTTGGTACCAGTCAAGAAAGTTGGTAAGTGAAATGTGTTACCATTGGTCATCTCAACCAGTCTTTTTACACGACAAGAAATTTTGTCACTAAAATGTGTTGTCATTGGTTATCCTAAGAGAGCCAATCCTGATAGAGGACAAGAAAGGTGGTAAGTAAAATGTATTACCATTGGTCATTTCAAGGGAGCCAGTCTTGAAGCAGGAAAAGAAAAGTTAGTATATTAAATGTGTTGCCATTGGACAAAAGATTACTAAATGAGGCGGTAGGATGTTTTTAAGTTTTTCAAATGTAAGATAACTTTTCAACTTCAATATTGATTTATAAAATTGATTTATTTTGTAAAAGTGAATTTTATCAGGTATCATGTATCCATTTATTGATGACCAAGTGAGTAAATAAATGTTACTAAAACAATACCCCGCCCCCAAAATAAATAAAATAAAATACACAATCTATTAAAATAATAAAATAAAATAATGAATATTACAATTTAGGAGAAAAATAGTATCCGAAAATTAATTCAGTATAAAGTAGCAATTTATTTATATTTTTTGTTTGTTACTACTCTATTGTTATTTATTGCTATTTGATTTACGTTTAGCACTCCTTAAATTCAGACCATTAAGTATCATTTACGTTTAGTACTCCTTAAATTCAGACCATTAAGTATCATTTACGTTTAGCACTCCTTAAATTCAGACCATTAAGTATCATTTACGTTTAGCACTCCTCAAATTCAGACCATTAAGTATCCTCTATACACTGATTTATAGGAAAATAGATGTCACTCATTTCAAACAGGTTCATCTGGTGCAAAAGATTTTGAAAATGTAGATATCAGCATGAAAGCGTGGGAACAATAAAGCGGAGTATTTCATCAACATCATAAAGGAATTTTGAGCATTTGTGATCAAATTAGTCTTTAAAATTAAAATATATTTATTGACAACTAATTGGTATCAAATCAATGATACAACATATTTTTTATTTTAAAGCGCTCATATACAAACAAATTATATAACAAAAGTCAAATAAAATAAATTGATCACCGTTTCTTTTTTTCTGTTAATTACAAAACAGAGAATGAAGTCTGTCGTATTGTTGTTGGCGTTGTGTGTTCTTTTGAATGTCATGATGTTCGGACGTGGTGCGGTCGCACCAGCAGTGAGACTAAACAACCAAGAATTCTCTGAAAAGTCAGTTGACCTGTTTGATGCCAGCAGCAGCCTGGAGCGGACTGAACGCTCTAGCGACCACACCAAAAACAAGCGCGCATGCGTAATATTGCAGTAAGTTCAAATCTTTCATGTACAATATATATTTATTCCTCACAACGTTCCTAATAATATGTTGCCTTTCGTCCAGCTAGAACCTTGAACAGACTTACTTGCTTCTTTGTCTGTTCTTTTAGTGAGAACCTTGAATAGACTTACTTGCTTCTTTGTCTAAGAGAGTTCTTTTAGTGAGAACCTTGAACAGACTTACTTACTTCTTTGTCTAAGAGAGTTCTTTTACCCTTCCTGAGGTCTGTGCATAGAGAATTGCTTACATATACAATCAGTGCATCGTTCACTTTCTGATTTCCTGAGTTTGAACTTACGGTTGGGTCTCCACATCCTTGACGTCAATATGACGCTATAGAGTGTCGACTTCTGTCGCAGATCCTATATTTAGAATCCGAAAAGCGTTTTTATGGGACGATTGCTTCAAATAGCACTAAAACGAATCTATCTATCTATCTATCTATCTATCTATCTATCTATCTATCTATCTATCTATCTATCTATCTATCTATCTATCTATCTATCTATCTATCTATCTATCTATCTATCTATCTATCTATGTGACCAGTGCGTATAATAGGATAATTAATTATCACTGACATTTAAACAAAATGTGTTACCTTGAAGTAGATAGAGTAGTCAGATATTGACCTTGTTCGAGTTGATATGAAATGCATTTATTTCTCATTAACTAAATAAAAAATAACGTTTTACAGCATTCTAATTTCAAGTACTACTAATTTCAGTTGTATTTATTTACTAAACAAATCGTTTAAATCAGTGCATTTTAGACCAAAAATTCATTCTTTGATTTTATATGAATTTAACCTGACAAATTACATATATGCCATTTAATTTTGCTATGCATGAAAATTGCCCGTACTATTTGTTTCTAACGGTGTACATTGAGCCCACACGTTTGTACGACTTAGGAATAAAATACACGGTGATGATATTTTTGTGCGTTTTGTTTTTCAATGACGTAGAAAATCAAATAAAATTAATATTTTAAGAAAATAAAATCGAAATATATTGACAGATTTCTGACTCCATGTGTTATGTCAATGAGCTACTCTTGCATTAGTCTTTCTTCAGTATTACTCAGCAATATACTGTGCCAATGCAACATTACCAGCAGCGATTATCTACTGTGCATTACTACGAAAAAAATAACTACACTGGTAATAAGTGATAAATCAGTTTCATAGCAACATATATAATTATATTGCAATGGACAATGAATTCTCCCCTTGAGACAGATATAATTATATTGCAATGGACAATGAATTCTCCCCTTGAGACAGATATAATTATATTGCAATGGACAAGGAATTCTCCCCTTGAGACAGACAAACCTACTCCCATCTTTAATTCACTTGAGCTAAGTGAATAATTATAAATATAAATATAATTATAACAAATACATTTAAATTAGAACTTAGATTAAATTCATCCACAGCATGGGCACTTCATTTTAAATGAAATGAGCTGAAGTTACTTCTGAATCTTTGTAAACGTACGACTACAAGGAATGAAATGAGCAGACGTGACTTCTGAATCTTTGTAAACGTACCACTACAGTGGAATGATATGAGATATAATTATTTTTTTAATCCTTCCATACCTCGAGCTACAGGCTCTCTTAAACTGTTGGAAAGTCACGTTCTTTTAACAGCTTGGACTTTCCATTTGCTAACTGCTATAATCTCTCTTAAACTGTTTGAAAGTCACGTACTTTTGCTAAAAACTATAATCTCTCTTAAACCTTTTGAAAGTCACGTACTTTTGCTAAATGCTATAATGTCAACACTACGTCCTTTACTGCCACACTAAGTGCTATACTGTCACAGTTGTACACTTATCAGGCCGTGTCTTTCCTTTGAACTGATATGGAGTTCTTCACCCTTGCACACTGGACACCGGGACTGGCTCCGCTTCCAGTTCTCAGCTTGATTCTGACTCCATGTCTATGCTGGATTTCGATTCTGAGCCTGACCTGGAGTTTTATTCCTAGTTCCTATCTTCAATGCTTATTTCCGTCTGTCTATAACACGTGCTAATTTGAGATATTGAGGGTTAACGCTTATTTCCGTCTGTCTATAACACGTGCTAACTTGAGGTATTGAGGGTTAACTCTTATTTCCGTCTGTCTATAACACGTGCTAAATTGAGGTATTGAGGGTTAACGCTTATTTCCGTCTGTCTATAACACGTGCTAAATTGAGGTATTAAGGGTTAACTCTTATTTCAAGAATAAAATAATGCGAATATATTTTTTCTTTCAGCTGCTGGAGAGTCATCTTTACCACAATTATAAGGTGCCATTATCGATGCACGTGAAAGACCGAAAGACCTTGACCTACATCGAATCCAGGCATACTAAGATGGTGGACTATTTGATTGGCTGATACTCATTTTTATTAATATTGCCGACTATCATTTATATCTAAAACATAACTTAGAACGTGTACTGTGCAATAAACATGTTCTATTTTTGTACGTATTGGTATTGTTCTCGTTGGACTGAGTAATCATGTTGACTACGTCACTGTTTTCAGGTGCTCAGGAGCGAGAGGGTGTATATAACATGAAGAATGACTAACACACACACACACACACACACACACACACACACACACACACACACACACACACACACACACACACACACACACACACACAAGCACAAACATACATTTCAGTACTTGCGTAAAGATTACATTGCATTTTCAGGTTAAAGAAATTAAACTATAATTATTATCGATGACGTCATAAGAGAAATTTAGTGAAAACAAAAAAGATTGTATCCTACGGTAAAGACTGTTCTTATATGCTATGTTATAGTGAGCAAACAAACGCAATTCACATTAAAAAAACACCACAACAGTCCTCCAATAAAAATAACAATGCACTCAACAAGTATGCAAATGATGACAGTAAGAGCCATTCCATCTCACTGGAACTAGAGTGAGATCAACACAGAGCTTCATAACTTTAATGATATTTGGCTGAATAAAAACATCAAAGTTCCAGGAATTTTACGTAAAGTATTTTCATTGTTTGTGTGAAACAAGGAACACAGCTATATCTTAGGCATGTGCTAGGAAAACGCAAGGCTATTGTGGATTGTAGGCAGCTACTGAAATGGCAAGTCCTGCCAATCAACCATTTCCTGAGTTGAACAAAAGTGCCGTGTGCTACACGCATGCGCCCAGAGAAACACGCTGTACTAGTTTGTTACCAAGGGCAACAATTTTATTCCATCCTATTTGTTGTTACTAAAACGAACTTTCCCTCCTACAGTCAGTTAAATGAAAAAGCCAACACTAATTTGCTATAGAATATTATTAATATAATATTTTGTTATGCAAGACTTCAAATTAAAACAACAATTGTTTTGTCTTGTTACTGATATCAAAATTTCTTTCAACATTCAACCCTACATGAATATTACTAATATCAACATTCATTTCAACATTCAACTCTACATGAATATTACTAATATCAACATTCAACCCTCCATGAATATTACTAATATCAACATTCATTTCAACATTCAACTCTACATGAATATTACTAATATCAACATTCTTCTCAACATTCAACCCTCCATGAATATTACTGATATCAACAGATATCAACATTCCTCTCAACATTCAACCCTACATGAATATTACTGATATCAACATTCCTTTCAACATTCAACTCTACATGAATATTACTTATATCAACATTCCTTTCAACATTCAACTCTACATGAATATTACTTATATCAACATTCAACCCTACATGAATATTACTGATATCAACAGATATCAACATTCCTCTCAATATTCAACCCTACATGAATATTACTTATATCAACACTCAACCCTACATGAATATTACTGATATCAACAGATATCAACATTCCTTTCAACATTCAACCTTACATGAATATTACTGATATCAACATTCATTTCAACATTCAACCCTACATGAATATTACTGATATCAACATTCCTTTCAACATTCAACCTTACATGAATATTACTGATATCAACATTCCTTTCAACATTCAACCTTACATGAATATTACTTATATCAACATTCAACCCTACATGAATATTACTGATATCAACAGATATCAACATTCCTTTCAACATTCAGCCTTACATGATTATTACTGAAAACAATAATATGTTCTTAATGTCCCTTACTAAAAAACAATAATCTATCACTACGACCATCATTCTGCTTAAACACTTGTCAAAAGCAACAACACTATTCTGTCCTACATGCTTGTCGATAAAAAAACAGCATTCTGTTACTAAAAGCAAAAATCTGCATACACGCTTGTCACAAACAACAACTTTATGTCTAATAAAGCAGCATCGTACTTACATTCTCGTCACACACAACAATAGTCTGTCACTAAAAGTATTTGGCCTATATACTTGTCACACACAACAATAGTCTGTCACTAAAAGTATTTGGCCTATATACTTGTCACACACAACAATAGTCTGTCACTAAAAGTATTTGGCCTATATACTTGTCCACCATAACAATAGTCTGTCACTAAAGGTATTTGGCCTATATACTTGTCACACACAACAATAGTCTGTCACTAAAAGTATTTGGATTATATACTTGCCACAAACAACAACCTAAACAATATTCGGTACTACATGCCTATAGTTAAAACATAACATTTCTAACTGCTAGTCACTAAAACATCAATATTCTGTTCCCCATGCCTATAGTTAACAACATGCTAGTATTTAAAAAAGAACAACATAATGTATTACATGCTTCCTATTAAAATAGCTTCTGTTCTACTTGTTTGTAACTAAAAGACATAACTTTCTGTCTATGATTGCCACTAACAACACAACATTCTTCCTACATGCCTGTAATTAAAAAAAACATTCTGTCTTTCATGCTTGACACTAAAACAATATTCTGCCCTACATGTCTATTATTAAAAACAACACTATGTCCTACATACCTGTTACTAAAACAAAAAACATTTTGTCCTACACCCTGTTACTAGAAACACCACTCAGTCCTAATACCTGTTACAATAAACGACATTGTGTCCTACATACCTGTTACTAAAACAACATTGTGTCCTACATACCTGTTAATAAAAACAACATTGTCGACATACCTTTTACTAAAAACAGCAACATTCTGTCCTACATACCTGTTACCTAAAAACAAAGTTTTCCTGCATAGCTGTTACTAAAACAAGAAAATTATAATCTATATACCTATTACTAAAACAACAACATTCTGTTATCATACCGGTACTAAAACAACAACATTCAGTCTTACGTGCCTATTACTAGAAACAACACTATGTCCTACATACCTGTTACTAAAATCAGTATTCTACCCTACACGACTGTTACTAACAACAACATTCTGTCCTACACGCCTTTAACTAAAAGCAATATTCTGTCCTACATACATGTTACTACAAATAAAAATATTATGTCCTACATACCCGTTAGTAAAAACAACATTCTGTTCTACATATCTGTTACTAAAAACAACATCCTGTCCTACATAGGTGTTACTATTAACAACACTGTCGTACACACCTGTTACTAAAAATACGAACACTGTCCCACATGCCTCCTACTAAAACACAACATTTTGTCCTACTAGTCTTTTATCAAAAACAACATTCTGTCCTACACGCCTATTACTAAAACCAACAACTTTCTGTAGTACATGCCTATTACTAAAAACAGTAACATTCTCTCCTATATGCCTGCTACTATTAATAACACTGACCTGCATACCTGTTACTAAAAACAGTAACATTCTCTCCTACAACCCTGCTACTATTAATAACACTGACCTGCAATCCTGTTACTAAAAACAATATTCTACCCTACACACCTATTGCTAAAAACAGCATTCTTTCCTGCACGCCTATTACTAAAAACACCAGCTTTCTCTCCTACATACCTCCTACTAAAAAAACAACAACATTTTGTCCTACATACCTCCTACTAAAAACGACAATATTCTGCCCTACATGCTTGCTACTAACAACAATTTCTTTCACACACGCCTATTACTAAAGCAACAACATCCTGTCCTTTATACGTTATGCCTAAAACATAACAACATTTTGTTCTAGATGTCTTCACTGAAAACAACAACAATCTGCTTTTCATGTTTGTTACTGACAGCTTTACTTACTAAATGGATATTACAGAACAACATTCTGTTATAGATGTCTTCACTGTAAACAACAATCTGTTTTATATATGAAAATCATGCATTAAAGTTACTGAAAGGAAGTAAAATATTTTATTAAAGATAAATCTTATTAGAAACATTTTTGCACTTTTACTATCTCACTAAAAACATTTTATACAGCTACTATATCATTAGAAATACTTTGTAGTGCTGCTATATAATTATATATTTGCACTGCTACTATATATGCTACAAATATTTTGTACCACTACTATATCAATAAAATAACCTTCTCATATTTGCATTTATTTATATGCATATTTATTGTTGATGTAATTATTTTATTTTTAAATTTATTAACATTCTTGATCATTTTATTAAACTATATGCTGAAGTAATCGTGGGTGGGTGGGGGGGCTCATTAAATATAAATAAAGACGGATATTATTACTCCTTTGGTAAAACGTCTCCATCAGCAGAAACAATGTGGAACAATAAAACGTCTTTCTTATTATTGTTTGAAAAGTAGAGTTTTCCGACACCCTTATATATGTTGGTTTTGTGGGAGAATTATTAATAACCATAAATTAAGATTTCTCCATCACTTGTAATTAGTTTTGGATGATTAATAATACTAATAATCATAACTAGCAACATGTCACAGCAAGCAACAGTAGTTGAGGACAAGAAACAATAACAAGCAACAGTAGTTGAGGACAAGAAACAATAGCAAGCAACAGTAGTTGAGGACAAGAAACAATAACAAGCAACAGTAGTTGAGGACAAGAAACAATAGCAAGCAACAGTAGTTGAGGACAAGAAACAATAGCAAGCAACAGTAGTTGAGGACAAGAAACAATAACAAGCAACGGTAGTTGAGGACAAGAAACAATAGCAAGCAACAGTAGTTGAGGACAAGAAACAATAGTAAGCAACAGTAGTCGAGACCTAGTAACAATAGCAAGCAACAGTAGTCGAGGACAAGAAACAATAACAAACAACGGTAGTTGAGGACCAGAAACAATAG
Organism: Sinotaia quadrata; assembly: GCA_028829895.1. NCBI lineage: Eukaryota > Metazoa > Mollusca > Gastropoda > Architaenioglossa > Viviparidae > Sinotaia > Sinotaia quadrata. Next base: position 141,076,028 of record CM054178.1, on the reverse strand, counting down.
CTAGCAACAGTAGTGTAGGACTAAAAACAATAGCTAGCAACAATAGTGTAGGACTAAAAACAATAGCTAGCAACAGTAGTATAGGACTGGAAATAATAGCGAGCAACAGTAGTGGAATACTAGAAACAACGGTGAGCAACGTCATCTAAGACTTAGAGTCTCTTTACACTCTGTGCGTCATCTAAGACTTAGAGTCTCTTTACACTCTGTGCGTCATCTAAGACTTAGAGTCTCTTTACACTCTGTGCGTCATCTAAGACTTAGAGTCTCTTTACACTCTGTGCGTCATCTAAGACTTAGAGTCTCTTTACACTCTGTGCGTCATCTAAGACTTAGAGTCTCTTTACACTCTGTGCGTTAGTGTCGGTAGGATTAAATGGCATGGCCAGTGTCCATTTGTCCGCCTTTTGAATAAAATGGTGTCCTGAGTTTGAGTGGTCACTTCCTGTGCACTATGGACAAACATCTAATCGAATGCAATACTCTTGGTGATGATAATTTACGTCTATAGCAGTGACTAGAGAATTGTACAGTCTATAACACTGAGATTTCCACTTGGTGTAGCAAGGTAAAAACATTAACTAGAGGTGTAACATTTGTAAGAGAGCTAACATTTGTTACTGCATTAAAATTGATTTTGTGCCTTTTGTGAAGTCTTAAACAAACTCCAGTAGAGAGGAGAAAGTTTAATTTGCCTAGAACAACATAACCTACAGGACATTTCAGTAACCCAAGAGCGATATCTGTACTTGAAAGATTCACCAAAGAAGACATTTAGTGAGAGCATTTAGGAAAGTAACATTTGATGACATACACTGAATATTTATTAATATGCACAGAACATTGTTAACAGGTACAGAATATTTATTAACATGCATACAACATTTATTAGCAAGTACAGAACATTTATTCATATGCATAGAACATTTATTAACACGAACTGAGTATTTATTAATATGCACAGAACATTTATTGTATGCACGAAATATTTATTAACAAGTATAGAACATTTATTAACATGTACAGAAGACTTATTAAATTGCACTGAACATTTATTAACACGCACAGAGCATTTATTAACAAGAACAGAATATTTATTAACACGTATAGAAGATTTATTAACATGCACAGAACATTTATTAACATTTACAAAACATTTATTAACATGTACAGAACATTTATTAATATGCACAAAACATTTATTAACATGTACAAAACATTTATTAACATGTACAGAACATTTATTAACATGCACAAACATTTATTAACATGAACCGAACATTTATTAACATGCACAAAACATTTATTAATATGTACAGAACATTTATTAACAGGTAAAGAACATTTATTAACATGTATAGAACAGTTATGCACAGAACAGTTATTAACATGCATAGAACATTTATGAACATACGCAAAACATTTATGAACATGCTTAGAAGATTTCTCAAGAAATGTGTTTGTGTGTGGTGGGGCGATAAACAAACGGGCAAACTCAATGCAGATTAATCATTACATTAAATTCACATGTCTATAGGAGCACAAACAGATAGGGGCAGATAAACAAGGGGCAGTAATCTAAAAGAACACGAACTGTTTTACCAACAGGTCACCACGCCCATGGACCATGCAAAAGGACAGAAACCACTCAGTAATCAGACTAATAGTGAAGACAGTCGTTAGATTATTAATCAATCATTAGTCCGATCATGAGACCATAATTCCGGCAATTAGAGAGACCGTTAGACCAGTCAGTAGACAGTTCATTCAACCATTACGAAATCATACCTATTCACAAGTCAATAGTTAAATAGATAGACAAGTCAATAGTAGAGCATTCGACTAATAAGAATTCACAGCACTACACCATTTACTAGATAGATAGACCAATCACTAGATAGATAGACCAATCACTAGATAGATAGACCAGTCACTAGATAGATAGACCAGTCACTAGATAGATAGACCAATCACTAGATAGATAGACCAGCGAGTAATCAGATTTAAGAAACAGCCAGTGCTTCTCGTACTCTGACGAAGCTGTATAGTTAACATTACTGTATAGTTGGTCTTAGTAAAGATGTCAAATGACATGATGCAAAGAGAAACAACGCTTACATATGTGAGAGTTATCCCTATGAATACATATGTATAGGGTTATGATGTTAGGTCAGTCATAAGCGCCAAATGAATGTAGAATATTCATGTTCCGGCCTTCACTTCCTGGATAGGAGGTCGCAAAGACAGACGGAGACAAGTAGAATGTAAGACTAATTCAGAGTACTCGCACTACTTTGCTGTCGTCTGCGTCCATAGCAGTGACTTCTCTGACATCATTCCTGGTCAGTTTTTTTTTTTTTCAACAAACGAAGGAGTTGGTAAGCAGGCTTTTCGCAGTGTTGTTGACTTAAGACTGCAACAATTATACAAACTTTTTATATAATTCAAGTCCTTTAGGGTTGTTTTTATTAAAATGACATAGCGTATTATTTCATTTGAATGTGAAATGCATTTATGGCTTTAAGTAAAACATTCTATCTATCTAGGAAAATGAAGACGCTTGTTTTGCTGTTGTCCATTTGTGCTCTCGTGAGCATTTTCGTCCCCGGAAGAGGGGTGGTGGCACCTGGGCGGAGACGGGCCAGGCTGCAAGAAGTTGAAGGGCCTATGCTGTCCAATGCACGGGTCAAACGTCGCTTTCGATGGAGGAGCGTTGGACGTTTCATCACTCGAGCAGCTGCTAGATGGGCCGCTAAACAGTGAGTTCATATCGTCCGCTTGCGTCACTTGCCATTTGTCTATCCTGTTATATAGAGTTACGTACCCTTTCGTGCCTCTCTTTGTAAAGTTTTGTTTTCTGCTTGTGTTCTCTCAAAGGTTGACGACAATTAATTAATGTGTTTCCTTGAATTCAAACATGCCTTTAGAAACAATCGCTTATACTCTCGTGTATATACAATTAATTAATGTTTCCTTGGAAACAAGCGCTTATACTCTCGTGTATATACAATTAATTAACGTTTCCTTGGAAACAAGCGCTTATACTCTCGTGTACATACAATTAATTAATGTTTCCTTGCACTGAAACGCGCGTTTGGAAACAATCGCATATACTCACTCTCAAGTTTTACTCACAAACTCAAGTCCGTGCACGAAGTCCTTCACTGAAAACATGAATGTCTGCCATGAAAAGATGCCAAATGTTTTGTATTTACCAATTTATATTTAGGATATTTTGTTACCCAAAAGAAAGTATCTGTTAAAAATAATCTCCTATTTAAAACTTTCTTATTTTTAATTTGCAAATATTTTAAATTCTTTAAATATAATTTAGGAAAAGAATCTATCTATCTATCTATCTATCTATCTATCTATCTATCTATCTATCTATCTATCTATCTATCTATCTATCTATCTATCTATCTATCTATCTATCTATCTGTCTATTTATCCGTCCGTCCATCCATCCATCTATCTATCCGTCCGTCCATCTATCTATCTATCTATCTATCTATCTATCTATCTATCTATCTATCTATCTATCTATCTATCTATCTATCTATCTATCTATCTATCTATCTATCTATCTGTCCGTCCATCCATCTATCTATTTATTTATCTATCTATCTATCTATCTATCTATCTATCTATCTATCTGTCCGTCCATCCATCTATCTATTTATTTATCTATCTATCTATCTATCTATTTCTATTTGCATACATTCCAATAACAGATCCTGTACAGTGCATCCTTACATAAATGAAAAATTAAACTAATTGCAACTAAATAAAAGTAAATAAAATAAAATTGATAAAAGATTAAAGGAAATATTGAAAGAATGGAATAAATCTAAACAAAGAAACAAACCGAAAAAGTATAGCCTTGTTTGCCTATATCTAGTGCGTGGGATATTATTAATTTTCTTTCTTGTTTTTCTAATTTTAGATTAAACAGATACAAGTACCCGCAAGTTGGTAAATAGCAGAAAATGTGAAGCTTGGAATGTGTTTGTCGTAAATAACATTTATTTCTTGTCTTTTGTTTTGTGTTTAGAGCAATGTTTGGTTTCTTTGTGTGTATTTGTTATAGTGTTCTTTGTTAGTGTTTTGAAATCGAATGTGTAAAGAGGAATCGGTTAATTTTGTGTTTTTATCCAGTTTTAGAAAATAATGTGTTATAAACAGCTAATTTTGTGTTCTTTGCCAGTTCTTTGAAATAGAGTATGTAATAAACAATTAGTTAACTTTGTGTTATTTTCATTGCTTTGGAATATAATGTATAATAAATAAATAAGTTAATATTGTGTTATTTTTATTGCTTTGGAGTATAATGTACTATAAACAGTCGGTTAATTTTGTGTTTTTTGTCAATACTTTGGTATATAATGTGTTATAAACAATCAGTTAATTCCGTGTTATTTTGTCAGTACCTG